>OX421499.1:34577189-35128189 GCA_949126835.1 Anisus vortex
TTACCTTACTATGAATTCTTTGTTTCACTTATCTGTTTACCTTACTATGAATTCTTTGTTTCACTTATCTGTTTACCTTGGATGAATTTTTTGTTTCACTTATCTGTTTACCTTACTATGAATTCTTTGTTTCACTTATCTGTTTACCTTACTATGAATTCTTTGTTTCACTTATCTGTTTACCTTACTATGAATTCTTTGTTTCACTTATCTGTTTACCTTACTATGAATTCTTTGTCTCCCTTATCTGTTTACCTTACTATGACTTCTTTGTCTCACTTATCTGTTTACCTTACTATGAATTCTTTATTTCACTTATCTGTTTACCTTACTATGAATTCTTTGTCTCACTTATCTGTTTACCTTACTATGAATTATTTCACTTATCTGTTTACCTTACTATGAATCTCTTTGTCTCACTTATGTTTACCTAACTATGAATTCTTTGTCTAACTTATATGTTTACCTTACTATGAATTCTTTGTTTCAATTATCTGTTTACCTTACTATGAATTCTTTGTTTCAATTATCTGTTTATCTTACTATGAATTCTTTGTCTCACTTATCTATTTACCTTACTATGAATTCTTTGTTTCACTTATCTGTTTACCTTACTATGAATTCTTTGTTTCACTTATCTGTTTACCTTACTATGAATTCTTTGTTTCACTTATCTGTTTACCTTGGATGAATTTTTTGTTTCACTTATCTGTTTACCTTACTATAAAATTCATTGTTTCACTTATCTGTTTACCTTACTATGAATTCTTTGTTTCACTTATCTGTTTACCATACTATGAATTCTTTGTTTCACTTATCTGTTTACCTTACTATGAATTCTTTGTCTCCCTTATCTGTTTACCTTACTATGACTTCTTTGTCTCACTTATCTGTTTACCTTACTATGAATTATTTCACTTATCTGTTTACCTTACTATGAATTCTTTGTTTCACTTATCTGTTTACCTTACTATGAATTCTTTGTTTCACTTATCTGTTTACCTTACTATGAATTCTTTGTTTCACTTATCTGTTTACCTTACTATGAATTCTTTGTCTCACTTATCTGTTTACCTTACTATGACTTCTTTGTCTCACTTTTTACCTTTTTATGAATTCTTTGTTTCACTTATCTGTTTACCTTACTATGAATTCTTTGTCTCACTTATCTGTTTATCTTACTATGAATTCTTTGTCTCACTTATCTGTTTACCTTACTATGAATTCTTTGTCTCACTTATCTTTTTACCTTACTATGAATTCTTTGTCTCACTTATCTGTTTATCTTACTATGAATTCTTTGTCTCACTTATCTGTTTACCTTACTATGAATTCTTTGTCTCACTTATCTGTTTACCTTACTATGAATTCTTTGTCTCACTTATCTGTTTACCTTACTATGAATTCTTTGTCTCACTTATCTGTTTACCTTACTATGAATTCTTTATTTCACTTATCTGTTTACCTTACTATGAATTCTTTGTCTCACTTATCTGTTTACCTTACTATGAATTCTTTATTTCACTTATCTGATTACCTTACTATGAATTCTTTGTCTCACTTATCTGTTTACCTTACTATGAATTCTTTATTTCACTTTTCTGTTTACCTTACTATGAATTCTTTGTTTCACTTATCTGTTTACCTTACTATGAATTCTTTGTTTCACTTATCTGTTTACCTTACTATGAATTCTTTGTCTCACTTATCTGTTTACCTTACTATGAATTCTTTGTCTCACTTATCTGTTTACCTTACTATGAATTCTTTATTTCACTTATCTGTTTACCTTACTATGAATTCTTTATTTCACTTATCTGTTTACCTTACTATGAATTCTTTATTTCACTTATCTGTTTACCTTACTATGAATTCTTTATTTCACTTATCTGTTTACCTTACTATGAATTCTTTATTTCACTTATCTGTTTACCTTACTATGAATTCTTTATTTCACTTATCTGTTTATCTTACTATGAATTCTTTGTCTCACTTATCTGTTTATCTTACTATGAATTCTTTGTCTCACTTATCTGTTTACCTTACTATGAATTCTTTGTCTCACTTATCTGTTTACCTTACTATGAATTCTTTATTTCACTTATCTGTTTACCTTACTATGAATTCTTTGTCTCACTTATCTGTTTACCTTACTATGAATTCTTTATTTCACTTATCTGTTTACCTTACTATGAATTCTTTATTTCAATTATCTGTTTACCTTACTATGAATTCTTTATTTCACTTATCTGTTTACCTTACTATGAATTCTTTGTCTCACTTATCTGTTTACCATACTATGAATTCTTTGTCTCACTTATCTGTTTACCTTACTATGAATTCTTTGTCTCACTTATCTGTTTACCTTACTATGAATTCTTTGTCTCACTTATCTGTTTACCTTACTATGAATTCTTTGTCTCACTTATCTGTTTACCTTACTATGAATTCTTTATTTCACTTATCTGTTTACCTTACTATGAATTCTTTATTTCAATTATCTGTTTACCTTACTATGAATTCTTTATTTCACTTATCTGTTTACCTTACTATGAATTCTTTGTCTCACTTATCTGTTTACCATACTATGAATTCTTTGTCTCACTTATCTGTTTACCTTACTATGAATTCTTTGTCTCACTTATCTGTTTACCTTACTATGAATTCTTTGTCTCACTTATCTGTTTACCTTACTATGAATTCTTTGTCTCACTTATCTGTTTACCTTACTATGAATTCTTTGTCTCACTTATCTGTTTACCTTACTATGACTTCTTTGATTGTTTTACTCATTCCCATCAGTCGGTATTTTGTTCTTACCATACTGGCCCCTATATGCAAAACTTTCTGTCTTTTATTATTTTTTCTTAATTTTCATTCCTTTTTTTCTTTCCCCTTTTCTATCTATCTCTCCACCCATTCTTAGGTTTCTGAGTTGGTCTTTCTCATCTCTTATTTCGTATTACTCTCTCTCTCTCTCACTATTCTCCTTTTTGCAATTTTCTCAACTCTCTCCTATTATCTCCCATCTCATTATCTCTTGTCCAACCCTTTCTCATTTTGATGCATTGTAGCAGTTGGGTTACGCAGTATATGATACCACTCTTCTCTCTCTTTCTCTGTATCTCTGATTTCTTCTCTTGTTTGTTTTTTCTCTTCATCATTACCTTACAAGCTACTTGGTGTGAATCGCCAACTATCCAATGTTATCTTTTTTTTTACATTGAATTTTGTGTTTTGTATTTGTAGAAGAGGGCAGTTCAAGCCGAGGCTAATGTCACATTACTCAAGAAGGAAAATAAAATGTTGCAGGTAATTTTATCACAATGTTCTATTACTGTGTTGTATGAGCTGATAAACCTAATTTCTAATTCTGTTCTGTTTGTTGAATCATTTTTTTAGGAGCACGGTGTCCGAACGGCGCACTAAAGGTCCTGGGTTCAAATCCTGATAAAGGCTAGGATTTTTTTCCCGGGGACTGGAGAGTGGCCCTGTGTCTACCCAGTTCTGATGGGTACCTGACATTTGTTGGGGTAAAGTAAAGGCGGCAGGGCATTGTGCTGGCCACACATCCCCTAGTATGCCATGGTCACTGAAACAGGTGACTGCTGCTCCACCGGCCCTATGATCAGTTTGTTTCAACGGGTACTTCACTTACTTTTTATGGCAATTTTGTTTACATGCAATAAATCCATCAACAATAAAACAAAGCTTAACTAATAATTTGATCAGGCGTCTAATACTTACAACAACGATTTCTTCAGGATTCATCAAAGCAATTTATTTAACCTGAGTCTATAAGCTCTGTCTACGGAAACTGAACTTAATAATTTTCACAGGGTCAGGTGAACTCGCTCCTCATGATGAATGAATCTTTCAAAAGTGGAGACAAAGGTCTCTCAGACATCAAAGAGAGAACCAAGTATACATCAGAACAGTTATTGTCTGCATCAGTTATGGCAGAGAAAAATATCAAGTAAGCTTGTTTTATTTTCCTTATAAATGTTTTTGTTTACATTTAATAAATAACCCGTTACGGTAATGACAATTTTGGTATATGTAATGAACTAATATCCTAATCTTCTTTTAAAAGTTCCAGCTTTTTAATTTTGTATTAAGTTACCTGATGATTAGCTAGATACAATTATTTGTTTAGAAGATTTATAATCTGATTGTATTGAAATCTTGTCTAAACAAAGTTATGGCTTAAAAATTAAACTTATGGGCATATTAATTTTCTTCTTATAGTTTTAGTAAAGTTTTTCATTTTAATAGTAAAAAAAAGTGATGTAAATATTTTATTCAAGTATGTTGACTATATTACAACATTACAGATAGTTTCTGTGTCTATTACTATTAGACATGTACATAGTTATATCATTCTATTATTTTTGTTTTATAAATAGAACTTAAGAGATTCACTTCAGCTTTACTGTAATTTTAAACTTCTTTATTTAATGTTTTTAAACTGTTGGTTTTCAACACAGTATTGTAACACTAGTTAAGGGCATGTCAACATTTTTTTTTAATGTGGGTTTTCTTTAAGAGTTTTTAGATTGATTATTTTTTCTGGAACCTAGCTAAAAACATTTGTACCGGTATCTAGACAAATCAATTTTCAGACTATGACAAAAGAACTCGTTATCAACCAGTAAAATTTCATCAATAACAGAATATTGACTTAAATTTATCTTGTGACTCCTTTAGTTTGGTTATAAACTTTTCTTCAATGTCTTTTTTGTTGTTTTTTTGGACACAGTGTAAGCAACAATATTTTATTGCTCAATTAGATCAGTGAGCTAAGTTGAATTTTACTTATCATTTCTGAATCTTAGACTGGACTTCCTGCTTACTGTTTGTTATTCATAGACTGAATTTCTATGCAATTTTGTTTTCAAGCTCTGTTAATTAATGTGAAGTTTTCTTGAACTTGTCAGAGAACTGATGGCTGGCGTGGACAAGCTGAAGCTACTGTCCCAGGTCCTTGCTTCCATTGATAAAATCTCAGATGGTCAGACTGATACGGCTTCTGAACAAGACAAGAAGACATAACACTGTGCCCAGCTTTAGACAGAAATATGTACAGCATTATTTGTTATATATGTATAAATGAAATGAAATTCACCCATTGGTTCAGGTTGCTTACTAAAAGTGTACTGACTAACTTATGCCAAACTTTAATTGTTTTATAGACCAAAATGTTTCAGTATTGGAACATAAATAAATAAAGCATTATATGTGGTGATGTTTGTAGCAGAATTTTGGATTGTAAGCCTAGTTCTCATATTGATAATTTATTAGGTACAAATTTGGGGACAAGTCTGGCTGATGACCCCTTGACCCTAGTTGTTGGAGGAGAAATTATTGGGGACACAAAAACCTTTGCATTTTGTATGCTATAGAGAAAGAAAGTTGTAAACTTATATATACAGGTTGTTAGTTAACACTATGGATCAAAATGATGTTAAACTTTATTTTTTTTTGTAGCAAAGTACATTTCAGTTAAGTTGTCAATAAAAATATTTTGTTTTGGTTTTTATTCTATCTCAGTGTTATTAGAATATCTCTCTCCAAGCTAAACTGTCAAAAACTTAAACATGTTATATTTGTCTACTAACCAAAATATAAAATGGAACAAAACATAATTATAAAAGAGATTTATTACATAAAATGTAGATACATACATAAATGCACATAAAAATAGTTACTCTATTATTGTTTTTTAAGTAGTCTTCAAAAAATGACAAATAATTAAAATTTGCAAAACATTGAGTGAATCTGGTAAGAAACAAATACACATTTTCCTGAATAAATATCTCATAAAATCTTGTTTATTCTGCATATTTACTTCACAATTGAGTTCATCATAATATCAGAACACTGAAAGACATTATCTTCTTTTCAAGGGACTGAACAAAGTCACATCCACTTTTTTAAAAATATATTCCTGACATTATATATTACTATTATGGCACGTTACTATTATGGCACATGAAAAATGTTTTATTGTACAATATCAAATAAACGTTTAAAAAAAAAGCAGTGTTGCGGCCAACAGTTCAAAACCATGTTGTTCTATATTATATAGACTATATATTGCTTTTATTTTCATACAGTCAATGATTATTAAGCGTTAAAGCAATTAGAAGCATAAAGAGACAATTCAAACATGTTTTAATAAAAACAAAAATTGTTTCATGTTCTTAATGCTAGGTGCAGACTTTTAAAGTAGTTCTCTAGAGTAAAATATTTCTTTGCAAAATTTGGGTAAAAAAATTTGAAGAAAAACAATGCCTTAAAAATACATTTCTAAGCCATAATCCAATATTGCTATGACAAAGTCTGAATTTGTGAATATAAACAAATGTAAACAACTTCCCATTTTCAATCTGTCCAGCAGTTTAATTTTTAAAAAAATCATATACAGTTGCCGGAAATGAATGCAAAAGCATGCATCCAGAAAATTTTCAGATTTTACTGAAATATATAGATCTAATTTATTTCATAAAAAAATGTTCTAACCTTTGAAAAAAAAAGTTTTTGGCATACTATTACTATTATTGAGTACAGAAGAAAAGAAAAAAAATGGTGATCCTGGGACACGGCCTTCAAAAACAACTGAAATGATAAATGGTAAAATAGTATTAGTTTATGTAAACAAATCAAACAGTTAAACACTATTCTATTTTCTGAATCTTTTTCTCTTTCTGAGGGAACAAATGAAATTAAATCACAAACAGTTTTACATATCTCATTAAAATTGTTTCCATTTATTCAGAAGTGTATTGTAAAAACCTACATGAAACTGGTTGTACATTAAAAATTTAATTCACCATCTATGTAATGGGTTATATTCTTAAAACAATAAAAAAAAAAAGTATGTCAATTATTTAAAGAAATAGTGAAGTTCCTAAAAGACATCAAAAATAAATATAGTAATTTGAAGAACAAAAAAAGATACATTAATTGTACAGTAACCAACATGTAACTTTCTTGTTGAACTGTGTAAAAAGAAATCTTGGGTAATGTAACATTTTGTTACTAATTTTCACATTGAATTGCAAATAACAAAAGTTTTTTTAATTAGATGAACAAGTTAGGATCTTGCTATTGTTAAGACAAGCAACTGGAAATTATTTCATGACCCACATTTGCAAACCTTTTGGCAGAAATTTAAGAATCATTATTAAAACGTTGCAGTGAAACTCATACAATATTGCCAAAGAAAAATTTTAAGTGAAGGACTTGTATTCCACAGTTTGTATATAACAATTGTAATATGTAGTACATTTTAGTTTTAAGAAGTTTTTTTCAGTTTTAGCACACACAGGCAATATAGAGGTCCAAAGTTTTAAAATAAATGGACGGACTGTGATGAAACTAACATTAATAGGCAAAAGAGTTGTCAACAGGTTAAGTAATTTAATTTTAAAGAGCTAATTGTTCAAAGTGGAGGTATAACATAAGAAAAAAACTGTTTGTTTATGTTGAGTTGGCAATCACATGTTCCAAATGTGGACAAATTAAAACAATAAATGTAAACATAAAACAATGAATGAGCAGAAAGTATCACAAAGACTACAGGTGTCAGATTATTATAATATGCAACATAAAATATTTTTAAAATCCCAATTCATTACTTTGTACATTTGATAACAAGAACATTGCATTGGGTGTAGACCATATATATATATGTACAAAGAAGAACATCTTTGTGTCTTTAAATGAATGATATTGAAATGAATCATCTAGACTACAAATGCAGTTTACAACAATTGTCTTTGTAAAATATTTAGTATAGGTATGTATACAGTAATCACTTCAATTTATAACATATTATTTGATTTGTTACAAAAAAAACATATAAAATAAGTGGTATAATCTTACAGAGATTCCTTCTGTACAGAAGATTATTGTGTTCATCTCTCATCTCAGACAAAGGTCCAATAAAACTAATACAATATACATGTATAAAAATTGAACAGCTTGCTTTTTAAAACCTTGATATTACATTTAAATACATGGCATTGCTTCTGAAACTTTTTTAAAACTATTTTTTTCATGTAATCTGAACACTATTGTATCCAAGAGCTCAAATAATCAAGTTCCACAAACTGAATTAAAACAACAAGAGTTGATGTTCAGGTAATCAAAACTCGACAAGTTCGGTTCACAATTCAGCAGTAAAGAAAGATTCACTTATGAACATTCTTGTTCAGGACATTAATCCAATTCTGTGAAATGATCTAATTCATCAGTGTGCCAATACATCTGAGGTGAACTTCTTGTTCACTGAGTTCAAGAAGTTAAAATCTTTCGACTATGTGTTTAGGACCTGGCTTGGTGTCGTCATCTTCATCCGTACTGTCATCATGTCTGGGGGACGCGGGCACCGAGGGATGAAACATTACTCTTGAGGAAGATGAGGGTGGTAATGAAGGAGGGGGTGGGAACTGTGAGAACTCATCCTCCGGAGGCGCCTGGCTGGTGGGTTCTGGATATGAGGGTAAACTAGGAAGCACATCATCGTCTAAAAGAGTCGTTGATGAGTGCAAGTTGTAACTTCCTGTGCAGGATCCTGTTTCAGTGTCGGCTTCGCTGTCGGTATCCCTAAGGATACGGGACGAAAGCTGTCTTCCGCTCAGATCTGCAGAAAACGATGACTGACCTACATTTGTCCCTGTACTGTCCACTGACGGCTGGCCAAAAGCGTATCGAGGACGACCTTCTCTAATATCTAGAAGTTGGTCCTGGCTCTGTGACCTGCTGACAGCTCCTACAGCCAACCTGCTAAATTCTGTTCCCATTTCACTACCAAAAATCAGCTCCCTGTGCTTCTCCTGCCATCTCCTCTGTTTTAGTCGTTCTATTTTACGTTTCTTCTCAGCTTCCTGCAATGAAATAGTTTAAAACAAAAAACATGAAAGATCGTTTTTTTAAATATAATAAATCGGTTGTAACATAATCCGAAAATGCAATGTGATAAACTATTACTTTTTAAAGGAAAACATAAAATTATTGTTTTTCTCAAGTGAGCATGTAATGGGCCACCTGAACTATTTAGGCAAACTAACAACTTAACAGCTCTAAAAACAATTAATTATCCAAATGCAAGACAAGACTTTGGATAACTTAGGATACAGCAATCATCTCTTCTATATGTATATTATTAAAGGAAATGGAACTTATAGTTCGCTCAAAGAAAATCTAAAATAGACATTACCTCTTCTTTTTGTTTTTTGGCAATATTTGTGACTTGGAAAAGTAGATCATCAATCTTGGATTCAGTGGAATCAATATCCACAAAGGACAAACATAAAGCTCTATTCAAGGGAATGAACTCATAGTTCTGGACTTCCATCTAAATTAATGGGAAAAAATAATATTTATACAATAATAAAAATAACAATAATATATGCAGGAAAATTACATTGAAAAAAAAAAAGCCATTTCCTACTTAATTGGAGTGTTTTAGTTTAAAGTTAGGGACATATTTAGGAAAGGATGTTCTGGCTGCACTCAAAGTGTATTAATTCTTATAATATCAATACAAGATATTTCAGATGAGTTGTTTAAAAATATTATTCAAGACACTTATTAACCCTTACAGTCCCGGGCGCGTATATAGCGCAACTGAAGGCAGCATAGATAGAAGTAGGTCGGTACGGGAAGGGTTAAGCAGCTGTTATTGTCTTCATATGCTAGCTTCCAAAAAAAGGAAAGTCCTTTTCTCTTTAACAGAATCCATGTGGTTTCTATAAAAAGGTCTACAAAAAAAAAAAAAACTCCATACAAAAAAAATTTTTGATACTATCATACATATTAAGTTTTGAGCTATCAAATTTTTCTACTTTCTAAAATAAATCTTACCAGCTTAGCCACGTGAAGCTCCATCGCTGTGTAGTCGCTGGCTTTGATGTCATCCAGGTGGATGATAAAGTACACATAGGACCACATGTTATGCTCAAGTGCCACGTGGTGATCAAATCCCTGTGGGAATAAACAACGTATAAGCTAGGCTTAGAATACACACAGCACATGTAATATGGTGGTTGGTCAAATCTGGCCTGTATGTCCCACGTTGTTGACCCCTTTTATAGTTTTTCTGACACTATGATAATAAGAATAGATGTGTTCATTATAGTTGTATAGGCCTACTTACTTTTTTATGATTCTCAAAGTTATAACTGTTTTGTACTATGATAATAAAAAAAGATGTGTTCATTTTAGTTTAGTACTTACTTTTCCATGATGCTCAAAGTCATAACTGTTTCGGCTACAAATAAAACATGTATCCTTCATATCAGATTCAGCACGCCACTGAAAATATCAGGAGAAAATATACAGGATTAAAAGATTTACTAGCAAGATGTCAAGGGCTAAAATAGTTTGCTATTATAATATTTGTTTTACAATTATGTTTATATTATAAATTAATTCTTCTAAAACAAAACCTATATATTGACCAAACACTGAGACAAGATATATAACATTTATAAATATAACAACTTTTTGTTATGATTTGCAAAATTCAAGGAAAATATAACAAACCTTTAAATCTCTAAGCTCTGAGAATGTGTCCACAATGATACCAAATATGATGTTCAGACCAATGGTTGTGATGAAGATAAAGAATGACACATGGTACAAGACCATTGGCCAGAAATTTGAAAAAGAGCTCCCAGCAGGATTGTCTCTGATTTCCTGTTTGAATAATTAAAATTTAAAAGGGAATTAAAAGTATTAATAACATTCTGAAGAGTAAAAGAAAATGAAAACAGATAGCTGTTACATATAGCCATTCTAATATGCTGTTTAAAAACAGTGAGAGAGATTTTATTTTAAGGTACATGACCAAAACTTCATTGTTTGTTTTTTATCCAATAACTCATAATGTGATAAAAAATGTACAAATGCCAATCAAATATGTATAAATCAAAACAAAACTGTATGACAGAGAATGAGTATGCCAGTACGTGTAAAAATACTACCTCAAACATATCTCCAATCAGCCCAAAGCGTATGACTGTAACGGTACACTGCCACAGGGTGTTGCAGAACAGAGTTTTCTCATTTATAAAGTAAACTCTCAACATTGCGAAGCCTATCAGTGCATAAATGTAGATGACTATCAACCCGAGTATGGCCACCCAAAGTAGAGACATACCTGGAATAGAAATATTATAATACTTAGAAAAAACAAAGCACAAAAATTTTTAAAATCTGTTTGAAATGAAAATTAAATTTTCTTGATATCTAAATTCTAACTAAATATTTTCAACAATACAAGCTAGAAGAATAATTAAAAAGAATTAAAGGCGTGCCAATAAACCAGGTGATAAGACTCCTATTACCATTTTGGGTGACTGCTTTAATGACACCACCTAGTAACTGGTTGTTGTTGACTATGTTCAGTAGGTGGAAAGAGAAAAAATATCCATGGTATAATGAACCCAGAATAGATGTAGCCAGGAAAAGCTGAAACAATAGAGTTCAACATATCGTCATCTTTAAATTTAAAAATAATCATACATTATAAATACATACAAATAAATATAAATAGAATGTTGACACAAATTTACCTATTTTAAAAGGTCAAGTATATGG
Organism: Anisus vortex; assembly: GCA_949126835.1. Lineage (NCBI taxonomy): Eukaryota > Metazoa > Mollusca > Gastropoda > Planorbidae > Anisus > Anisus vortex. The sequence goes on from OX421499.1 coordinate 34,588,797, forward strand.
TGGTAACATAATTGCAACATAAAATTTATCCCACAATAAATTGATTACCAAATATATATTATATCAAGTATATTTACAAATATTAAAATGTTATATGTTATAACCCTTATTCATATTTTATTACCAAATAGTAAAAGCTAAATATTAAGTTTCTAGAAAGGAAGATCATCGCCATGGAGATGAGATGATTCAGAGACCTTCTTGTGTTTCTGCTATAAAGACCACATCTCCAATGAGCAGATACAAAAAAAGGATACTACAGGAAATTGAAAAATACGACGACCTGCTGGCCACAGTCAAGAAAAGGATACAAGAATGATATGGCCACATAACTAGAACCAACGGGCTTGCCAAAACCATTTTGAAGAACACCCACCAGAGGAGGAAAAATGAGAGGAAAACAACAGAAATGTAGGGAGGGAAACATCAGGGAGTGGACAGGAGTAAAATTGTGAGACACACTGACAAAGGCTGAGAGATGGGAGGAATGGAGAAAGCTGGTGCCCCACAATTCAACAGACTACGGGATATGTAGGATGCAGGTAGGATATATAAAGTTTATTACCAAGAAGTAAAATGTTATAAATAATATATATTATATTAAGTTTATTACCAAATAGTAAAATGTAGTGAAGCTGAAGAACTGGGTGGTCAGCTTGGATGGTGGTTCCACTTCCTGTACTTCATCCTGGTCATTGTTGGAGTTTGACTTGCCACATATCCCACTAAAAACAAGAAAGGTTAAAATATGTTACCACATCATATTTCTATAATATACCATGACATACAAATATTTGCCCTTTTCTCTTGTTTTAAGCACAAAAATATTCACGTGTCATTAAATCCATAAAATATTGATCAGCATCCTTCATTTTCTCCCGTTAAGTAATGTAGCCTACACATAATTCATCTAACACACCAAAAGAAACAATAAAAACTTTAAAGGTTTCAAACATCTTGGCAGCAATCAATCATACATCTGCTCTACTACACCACTCAGACTAGTAAAAAAAAAACCACCAAGCTTAACAATTCTATTCAAACAATAAGATAACTCTTACATTTCATATCAAAGCAATAGATAATGCAATGTAACTTACAGAAACCAGTTTTTAATTTCTGATCCTTTAGGAAAACGAGGGTGATATGACAGGAAGTAGCTGATGACTAAAAATAAGGAGAAAAGGTTGTGAACACCTCCTAGTGCCCACAGAGTTATTTTATATTCATCATCTGACAATTTCTCAATCTTCGGAATCGGGCTGTGGAAAGAAAATGTATGAATCAATGAGGAAACTCTTACAACATGATAATATAAAATAATTTACTTAAAGTTCTTTAAACACCTTAAGGACAGATATTAAAACACTGCACACATGTAGCTTATGTTGTTGTGCTGGCATTTTTATATCACTGTTTCCTTTCATTGCCTTTTAATACATTTTTTTAATCATATTTTTAAGAACTGATCATGCAAAAACATTTAGAACACAACTACTGCAAAACTTGGAAATAAATTTTACCTTTAAGAATTAAAAAAGTAAATTATTACTTTAGACCAAGTTGGTATATGTGGCAAGTGAAGTATCACTTATAAGTTTCCATGTTAATGGCATACAAGGGGATTATACAATCAGCACAAAACCCAGCCACCTTTACTCTTCCCCAACTATTCTCTTACAGCAATGCAGGTATTGATCATAGAAATTTGGTTTCAATTTAGAAACTTTCAATAATTATCTTTTGATTTCATTGTGATTGATTCCATTTGTTAAATCTCCTACTCCACAATAAAAGTAAACTTTGTTGCATGAAGATAATTCTTCTTTTTTACAAAGCCATGTTGAAAACTGAAATCTCCTCTATTACCAATTTTAGATAAAACTGAACTTCAGTAAGTCAATAGTCTTTAGACTAGCATCCCAAGAGAAGTAAATCTCTGTTTCAGCTTATTAATATACAACATTGAAATGTAAATTGAAGTAAATAGACATGGGTCAGTGCCTAGCCAGTTGACATAGGTCAGTGCCTTGCCAGTAATATAAAAAAATTACTTACTCAAATAAATCTGGGCAGAGGGAAGTGGCATTTTCCTTAGTGCCACTCACTGATGGATCACAGTCATCATAAGCAGCTTTGGCTTCCCATGTGATTAGCATTATAACATTGATTGCAAGACTCAAAACTATTGTCCCATAATTCCACAGTAACCTGAAATATTGGTATGAGTATGAAACATAAGGTCGGAAAAAAAAATCTGTTCTAAATGTGCTTATTAAACTTTATAACATATGATGATTATTCTTCTTAATTAAACACTTATATTCTAGCTTTAATTTTTAAAATTTTGATGTGAAAAGAATGTAAAAAAAAAGAGTAGTCCACTTGCAAAAAGGTGCTAAGTCAACAAAAACTAATTTTACAGAACTTGAATTTTTACTATGCACTTAAGCAACTTTGGATAGAGGTGTCACATTTTCTATTAAATATATTAAAGTACTTAGAGCTTTTTGGAGGTTGAGCTAAAGCTCAGCATATACATGAGCACACAAGCTTATAGACAGTTGGGATAACTAATTTTTTTTTAAAGTGACTTAGCATCTTTTGAAAGTAGACTACTGAAATGTTAGCAAAATTTTAACTTTAAAATCACACTATTGTATAGAAAAAAATGAAAGGTTTAATAAAAATTTTTTGACTCTAATAAAAAATGAACAAAGTTGTATAATATGTTCAATCAAAGCTTTTAGGTATGAAAAAACTGTGTAATGTATAGAGAGCAAAATTCCTACCATCCTTTAGTAAAAAATTTGGATATGGGATGATCCAGTATTTTGCGCTGATAAGAAATGTCCCTCATGATATCTTTGGTCCAGCCCATGAGATCTCTAATCTTGTTGCTGGGTGATGTTCTGTCGACATTCCATTTCAGCTTCTCTTTCACCTCTTCTCTTAAAACACTCTAAAACATTGCACATGGAAAAAAAGTCAGCATTATAACTATCTTTATAGTGCAGGTGTTTTATTAAAGATTTTTATTATTAACCCTTCCCGTACCAACCTACTTCTATCTATGCTGCCTTCAGTTCCGCTATATACGCGCCCGGGACTGTAAGGGTTAAACATATAATGTTCATAATATTACTAAAATGTTTAAGTAAAATATTGAATAAAAAAAATATCAATTCGTTGTTTTTAAAGTGTTGTTTTGTTCAGTTTTAGTAGAAATTAGGTGTAACAAATTTTTGTTACACGTGTCATAATTCCATATATAAAACTGCTTCGCATTTGATAAATTTTATCTTTTAAACCAATGTTATTCATTTTGAGTTTGATTAATTTCAGTACTATGCTATTTGAATGTACATACTTTGTTCTTGACTCGAAAGTTCACTTTCTGCAGTATGTCATCTTTCACAAGTTCTATTGAGCAACAGTTCTTTTTGTAGTATTCAAATGCTTTTAAATTTTCACTAGCAACTTTCACATCTATATGAAAAAACAAAACATTCACACTCAGTATTTAAATATCTCTTTCAAACTAAATTTGATATTGGAAACAAAAAAAAATATTTTGTTCTTTACAGTTACTAATCGACAAATTAAGATCTATATTTAAATCATCAACGTATTCTACAGATTATGGTCTATTTAAACAAATGTAAATTTAACTTACTGTCCAAAAGTGTAGGGTCAATATCCAACATCCGAGCTAAAATCAAATAAAATGTAAACCCTACTTCGGCTACACTCTCACGAAGAGCACTCTTCCTCTTGCCTTTCTGAAAATGCAATAACATGATTATTGTAACTTTGTGCAAACATAACAGTGAGCATAATCTTATATTTCTTCAGTGACGGACATGTTTAATCAATGTTTAATCATGCTTAATCAATTCAAAATGACAAAAATATGGCAAGCCTCTCACCACAACTCCTTGGATCAAGGAGCCACCAAAAGCAGCCAGAGACTTAGCAGACTGAAGGTATCCCCCGCCAAGTCCCAAGGATGGGGTGTTCTCCCTTTTCTCTGTCAGACACCATTCATAGCAGGATGTCATGCAGCGAAATACTGCCTCTTTATCCAAAGCATCTTTTACTTCCTGTAAAAAAAAGATTAAAAGCAACACCTTTTAGAACATTCTAAAAAAAATAAAATAATGTTTATATTTTTTTTTTTATTCTGAAAAAGTCAAAAGTTTATGTAGCTTAAGTTGTATTAAACTATTTTTTTTCTCCAAAAAACTTATGTTTATGGACTTAATTTTCAGACTGACTTCCATTTGGCTATTTAAAAGTTACATCGATCAGTTACAATAAAATTTAAATGGCAAATGAAATGTTCTTATTCTGATCTATGTTTTAATAAGGAAAATTGAATATATATATATAAAGATATACATATATATCTATATAAAAGATAGTTAGATATATGTATATATTTTATATAAAGTGAGAATGTAAGTTTTGTGCACAGAACATCATACCCTTGCTACTTGTGAAGCTTCTGGTCCATTTTCTTCAGTAAGGGAGATAATAAGGGATCCAATAATTTGTTGAAGTTCAATTATCTTGATGAAAGTAAAAAAAAAAAATATTATAATTATTTTTTATTATAAATCTTGGCTATCAATAAAGTAGAAAGAAAATAGTCTAGCTAACTAGTTAGTTTATATAAAACTTAAGTAAAATTGTTTTCTTTTATGCACATTCAATTGATCATTTGTGTAATACTGTTATAAATAATATGAGATGCTATTGAAATGTATTTGAATAATTTACAAATGAATGACCATTACAGTGTAATGACTCACTTTTTCAATTGTGCTGTCATCTATCTCTCCAGCTCTCAAGATAAAGTTGATATAATCAATAACTTTCATGTCATACACAACTACCCTGTTCTCTTGGTTACCCTGTTGGTAAAAAACAATAGAGTCAAGACACAGCTATTTCAAATTCTAACAAGAAACCTTTAAGAGACTGAAATGTTAAAGATTTAGAAACATTAATTCTTTAAAAAAAAATAACTGTGTTTTTGTAATTTCTGGTATTTTGTTTTCACATTCCTGAGTTTGTGCTTAATGAGTTCAGCTCCTTGAGCTTACATATATTTATGTGCTTAGAGTAAAAGTAAATACTTACTGCACAAAATTCATTCAGTGTGCTAAAGAGCTGAATAACCAAATCTATTGTGCTACTGTTGATAGTTGTATAAACAACATTTAAAAACTGAGCTGTCTCTGCCACAATGCTAAAAGACTTGACATTATCAGGCTGTTCTCTCAGGTAGTTCTATATAAACAGAGTAGACAAACAGGATTTTAGAGTTACAAACAATTATGATAGTTTGAGTGTCCCTAAATAGTAATTCACTACACAAGGTTACTAAGACTAGATTATAATCAGAAAACTGTTCCAATAGTATACATCATTTGAAGCCATATGGTTATATAGGTTAGGGCAAAAGCTTTAAAGCATTAGCCACAATTGGAAGTCAGACTCCTGTCAAATGCATGCTTCTTGTGGCATGCTTAGTGAATGTTAGCATTAGTTGAAGATTTATGAGTCTAATATCTACAAATCTCTTGATATAGAACAAAACATGTGACGCCAGAATAACAGGTCATGAAGGCTCATTCTATTTTTTATCTAGCGCTCATCATGTTACAAAAATTATTGTGACTTATGCTTATCAAATCCTGGTGAAGGCTAGGATTTGTTCTCATGTCTGGAGAATTGTGCTGGCTACACAATCCCCCTAGTATGCAGTGGCCACAGAAACTGGTGAACGCTGCTTCACCAGCCTAATGGATCAATCTTTACTTTACTTTTATGCTTATCAGTGCAAAGACAAACTCGTATGAATTCTCTTTTTTTCCAGGGTGGCAACTGGCCATAGAATGGGTTACCGTCAGAAAATCAACCATTTAACATTACTCAAAACAATAATGCAACAGTAAACTTAACTCAAGTCACTAGTAATTGTAGGACCCAGTAATCTTCTGTATAGAATAAGCATTTGTAACATATAACATGTCAACAAAAAATATATTTTTTACATTCCCAGCAGGGGGCATGCAGATTGCTTTTTATTAAGGCGCAGATTTACAAAAAAAAAAAAAAGAAAAATATTACTTAGAAATTGAGCTAAAGAAATACACTTCACAAGTAAGTTGTAAAAGCTAGATTTCAGTGATAACTCTAAACTATGTTAGATAATCTACCTGCAGACCAGTATGCTGACCATCACAAATCCTGGCCAGCAGCTTCAGCACTAACTCAATGTAACCATCATCTTTATATTCCAACATGTCTTTAACTCCCTCATCCAAGGCCTCATTTAGTGTTACTGACATGTGTTGTAAGTCCTGCAAAACAAAATCATTCATACTCAATTTACACATTAAACTAATTCTCTATATACCTTAACTAGTTCAATTTACACATTTAGTAATTCAATCTACACATTAACTTATTCAATTTATACATTAAATAATTTAATATACACATTAACTAATTGAATTTACACATTAACTAATTCATGTTACAATTTTACTGTTCTAATTTTTAACATTAACTCTTTCAAATTGTTATATACTGTGAAGTTGTGTTTTCAGCTGTTAATATTATGTGGAAATTTAGAAATTCAAAACAAAAAAATTCTACAATAACAGAAAAATTATAAAACTTTGTTGATTATCAAATTATAACAATCTAACTTATGGTAAAGTTATTAAAGAGTTAATAACTGGTGATTAACAAGATCATGCAATTTACTAAAGATGTTATCAATAGGCTTTTTAGTGAAAGGGAAAATCATTTGTCCAACTGTCTAAAATATCAATTTCCTCACAATATTAAATAAAATTTGGCATTATGGATAAATAATACATTAAAATATTTTAAAATTCTAAATTTATCATGAATACTTTATTAACTGAATGGTAACAAAAAAATGTTAAAACTTTCTAATCAAAAATAGACAAAAGTAAACAAAAGCCAAGCAATTGAGCCTCTAAGAAACAAATGTTGAATGATTTATTCTATAAACTTAAGCAAAAACAAAGTTGTCAGCTATGCAGCATATAAACATACTTTTTGTGCACTTTTTGTGTAAATCTTATGCTGCAATGCACACTTTTCATCATTTTTTTTTTTACAAATAGTGCATTTGTGAGCTAATTTTGTTTACAAGAAATGGTGACCGTCAATAGATATTTTTATAATATACAAAGTTGTCAAATGTAAGACTATTTAGAAGAATCTCAAAGAAATAATGTTCATTTTACAAAGTAATTTTGAGACACGTGTATTATTTCAAGACAACTAGACAAGGTGGAATAAACCTATTAGAAGAAATAATAATATTCTTGGCAGCTAAAAACAAAAGCAACAATAACGTGATTGTGGACCAAACTGTGCGTCTGTCAAGCCTGCATCATCAGTACACTGCTTTATGGAACCAAGACATGGTCCACCTACACGTCCCATTATCGCAAGCTAAATAGCTTCCACTGGAGGTGCCTGCAGCATATTCTAGGCATTAAATGGCAGGACAAAGTGCTGATAGCGAGGTCTCGATCATCACCAATATTCATAGCATGTTCGCAATCCTAAGCAAAAGACGACTAAGATGGCTTGGGCACGTAAAAAGAATGAGCCAGGGTTGTATTCCTAAGGACCTTATATTATATGGATAGCTCACGGAAAGAGGAAAACAGGTTGCCCCTTTTTTAAGAAAGATATCTACCAAAGGATCATGATGGCAGTCAGCTGATGCTACTGGCTGGGAGGGGCAAGCGGATAATCGCTCCACCTGGCATGCTGCTGTCAGGGAGGGGACACACCTAGCGGAGGAGTGCAGAAAAATGCTTGTTGAAAAAAGAGTTAAACTTATAGAAAGCAAGAACCAACGGAATACACATGTAAGAGGGACTGCCAATAAAGGGTCAGTCTGCATAACCGTATGAACAAGTGGAACCCAATGGTGATGCACCATTGCCTCTTGATATGGAAGGATGCTGACAAAAGAAAACAGAGGTTTCTTGACAGAGAATACAGATAGGTATAAAGTTTAGTACTTGTATGAAATTATAATTACATTAAAGGAAAAATTAAGTTAAAAAATGAGCATACTAAGAAATTATTTGTTCCATTGCTAGGTGAATGATAACTTTAAATGAAACAAACATAGTTTTAAGATATAAGAAATGAGAAGTTTTTATAAAAATGTAAAAATTTATCTTTACAATAAACAACTATTTTTTATTTTAAAAAAAGTCTTGATTTAAAGTTATTTACCAGTAGATGAATATACAAACAATAATAATTATACTACTCTTTCAGAAAAAAGAAACATACATAGAAAAAGAAAAAAAAATCATTAACAAATGTACATAAACCAATGTGACAGGAAAAAAATGCCAAATTTTTTTACAATCATGCTTTATGAATTTTAGAATTTAAAAAAACAAGTTAAAAAAATAAACATGACCAACTTTATATATTAGCATTCTATGTCTATTTTATAAATAAAATCTAAATGCAGTGCTTGCTTCTAAACGTGATGCACTAATATAAGAGAAATGAGTAGAGAAATGTGTAGAAAGACCGAATAGCCATTTATCCTACTTGTGAGTGAAGCCAGTCAATAGGGAATAAACTGGCAGAGATTAATTGGTGCACAGTCTAAATAATGAACCCGAGGACTATCCAATATAACAGCATAATTAAGCACTATATTTCAATCTGCAACTGTATAGAAAACTCCACGCAATAGGAGCTTTTTTACATTAAAAAAAATCTGTCTGACAAGGAGCTCCCAGGACTTAAAAAAGCAAACAACAATGCATTTGTATCTGTTTTAAAAGAACATATACATATTTCACTTGATATCATGTTAGCAAAAATATATCTTTAAACAAGTAGAAAAATAAATAAATTATCTATAATTTACCCCCCAAAATGAATAAAGCTTTGAGCTGTGTCTAGAACTCAAATAGAGATGCAAATTAAAGGACTTATTCAGTTTAAGAGATAAGCAAAATATAGGCACTTACTAAGACTTTTCTGTTTTACAGCTACAAATTGATATATATATTTAAGCTAGTGATCAAAACATAAAAAAATCATGAAGGTTTTTACTCTAAAATCATAAAAAAATATTTCTAAACCTTCCACAAAATTTTCCAAAACTTTACACAAAATACACAAATCAATTTTCACTGGTCCTATATGGGAAATAATGTCTGATAGTGTAGATATTTTCTTAAAGTACCCATAGAATAATTCTAGAAAAAAACAACATAAGATTTAATACTTAATCACATAAGCTTAGTTATTAACTTTTTTTAGCTTTTAAAATTATTTTTTTTCAGTCTGATTTGTCCTTTTAGCACAATTTTCAAACTTTCCTAAACCTTAGTCAATTTTCACAAACTTTCCCTTACAAAAAATATGTATTAAATTACTATGCACCATAGAAAATGATACTAGTAGGCTTTTAATTGACCATTTGAATCTATAATAAATTTAGTTTTAGAAAAGAACTTTTTATTTAAAAAAGACATAATTTGCTAACGACAGTACTGCAGACCCCACTTGTCATTACCTAAATAAAGACTTTTTTTTTTTAAAGAAATACTCTTTTAAAAGTCTGGTCAGATTATATCAGGAATATATTTGTCTGTTAACATAGTTTCTGGACTATTATAGATTCTCTGTATTTGTGAGGAGATTATATAAGCTTAACTTAATTTTTTCCTTTTCTAGATTATCATTTAAAAGACTAATTCAATTTGGTGAAAAAAAAAATCATATATATGGATATATGTATATAATTATATATTATTGTTATTGTTAGATCTTTCAAAAGACATGTGATTTATTATTTAATATTTCTATTTAATTTCCTTTTTTGTTAAAAAAAAACATCATATTGCATTTTTGGGTTCATTAAAACTCATTTACCAAATACAAAGAGAAATTTATCAATAAAAAAAAATGTATACTACTATCTCTTGTTATCATTTTAAATCATACACATTTCTATAAAGAGATGTTTTGAAGTTTTTTTTAGCTCTTTTTTTTTTATTAGCATTAAAAAAAAAAAGAACTAGAAGGAGAAAAAAAATTATCAAGCTAAATGCTAAAAATGAAAAAAGAAAGCAAAGAAAAATAACAATAAACAAAATTATTTCCAAATAAAAATGGCCTCATTTAATGAAGATCTTCAATGGAAAAAAGACTTGCCTATTGTTGTCAAAAGATTTTAGTTATTGTAATTTGTTGTTCTAGTTGTTTAGGTTTTTAGAGCAGCATAATGTCTATATATTATTATATGAAACCAGACCCACATGTTTATTTACAACATTCAAAAAGCAGTCTTGCTCTATACATAGCCAAAGTATAAAAAAACAAAATACAATCTATAAAGAAGTAAACAGATGATTGCAAGATACACAACATGCAGTTCACATTGCAAGCAATAGGTTGGTCTGACAGTAAAGCATGCCCGACATCTTGGGCACCCCTTACCTCAGCATTCACCAGAACCTCTTTCATTTCTATATCCGATCTGGCATCCACGATGAGCGCCTCGCTGTCTTTGGGTATGCCATTGGACCTCTTTTTATCCCTGGATATTTCCAAGGGTTTGCCCTTTCTGGATTTAAAAGACTTTGAGTGCCTACGCCATGAGAACCTCTGCTTGGGCACAGGCTGTTTGTTACTGGCCTTTGCTAGTGCCCGCTAGTAAGGTTATCGGTAAAGATATAGTATATATATTCTGCAGTTTCAAATATAAAGCAATATACTATGAATAAGAAAGCTAACAAACAAAAATGATTTTAAGAAATAATGAGGGTATAATAAACTATCTAGAAATACAGGTAGGCCTACAGGTCAAACAAAAAACCATTAGGGGATTATTTATAATATTTCAAAAGCTTAGGCTTAATTGGCATATAGAAAATTAACATTATTTGTCCTTTAAAATATTTTAACTATAAATATGATTTTTTTTGTCATTAATATTTGTCTATCAAAGTTTTTACCAAAATATGTTCTTTACTTTGTAAATCTTAATGCTTTAGTGATAATGTTTTAATGAATAATTATATTTAGCTCAAAACTATGATTGACAAAGGCTGTATTTTTTTTTTAATTTAAATTTTGCCTTGCAAAGAAAGAAATAATTGAGCAATAAACAGAGATACTTTAAAAAAAATTATATTGCATTAAGCAATAGCTAAAAGAAGAAATTAGTTAGAAATACAATGATGAGCAGAATATAACAGTTTGAAATAAACGTTTATTCTACCTAATAAATTGTTTGCCTTTTGAAAAAACTTTTAAAGTGACAATATATTGTGTTCTTATAAAGTAAAAATTGAAGAATAGACTAATATGGTATATATGACAAAATACAATAACTGAAAAAGTCGATATTAAATACGGTATAACTTACCCAGCCTGCCATGCGTTCAGTTTTCATTTTTTGTTCAAAGAGCTGTATCTCCTGAAAACACAAAATGAATATATTTTGTCTTGCCTTAAAAGCAATAATTGATAATCAGAAAAATAATTTTTTTGACATCAAGTTTGCAATTTACAAGCATTATCTTCTCTTAATAATTAAAAAAAATACAATTTACATAGAAAATTTCAACAAAAAATGCTTTCAGATTAAATCATTCAGCGCTTATGGCTGTAAATGAGTAAGCAAGATACATTTATTGTGTTGTTAGACCAGAACTCGTTACCTGAAGAGCTTTCTTCTCAATCGTCATTGAACTTTTTGAGAAACTTGAGCTTTTCAATGCATCTTTTTTACGGGACTCATGCTGAGCCAAGAGGCTGCGTCTAATAAAAGACGAGATGGAATTTTAATTAAATAAGCAAAGAAGAGACAACTTAAAAATAAATATCAGTGAGGAAAAGGAAGTTCTGGTGAGCCTATTAATTTATTGACATTTCATTATTTCTGAAATCCAATTGTTTTAGGGAATTTATAGTTGAAGACTAACATGCCATTAAGGTGTTTAAACCCGTAATAAAAAGACCCTACCGTTTCAACTTTTAAAAATTTCAAGTGAATAATAAACATGAAAAATAAATGAACAATGAAATTTTATCACCCATTTAAACGGATATTCAGATATTCAATCAAGAACAAAGAATAAAGAAGATTATACAAGACAACTAGTTTAAAATTGTGGTGCAGTATAAATCCTCAGCCCTGTTGACATAATTCTCAATAGAAGAGATTTTGCTTCCATTGCAATGAAATCTTTCTAAATGTAAAGTCTTATTTTTCATATCAAATAATTACAATTAGTAAGCTAGTTCACTAGAAATTGTAAAAATTTGTGAAAAAAAAGGAAAATGTTATAATTAAAAAAAACTGCTGCTGTGTTGCTGATAAATATGTTATTTGCATTGACATTGAGGTGTTAAAAAGGCAACAATAATCATCAAAGAAGTACTAATAATACAGCAGACAGGATTGGGTGAAACCACTGTGGTCAGTTTTGTCATGAACAGCAAAGCAAAAGGTAATTGAGACTGATGGGGAATTTGGTGTGCAGCACTATGCTTAGTCATTTTGCCCATTCAGATTTTAGAGTAGAGTCAGAAAGACTAACCTTGGTATTAGAACATTTCTGCCTAACCAAATGTGAATCATCAAATATTTGGCTTATAGGTAAGTGTCTCTTGTCTTAATAAGAGTTTCATATTAGGAGTGCCATTGTCAAGTATTATCATGGCTTCTCATCCTTGCTAGGGTATTAGTCAGCATTGAATGATTACTTATACTTGAATACAAATGATTTTGATTTGACTTTTTTAAATATATGTTGACAAGACATAAAACAAGGAGCCCTAAACATTCTTAACACTGAGAATTAGACCTGAGAAAATAAAGGCTATTCTAATAACAGTAAACAATGGCCTATAATCAGCTGTCAAAACTAAAAGCTGATAAAAATAATCATAACAGTAAACAATGGCCTCTAATCAGCTGTCAAAACTGAAAGCTGATTAAAACAAACATAATATGCATATACACAAACTGTAGACCTACATATAAAGAATCACAGGAAACCATTTAGAGGAGCATTGCTTAAAAAAAAAATATATGTTTCATTCATAAATGAAAAATTTATAAAAATCATGCAACAAAATTTTTTAAATTTAAATAGTTAAAGTTAAATAGTTTGTCATTTGTTTAAAAAATGAGACCACAGAGTCTTATGCTAATTTTGATAACTTCTATGTAGGCCCTATTTATACAGGCTATACAAGTGAATGCATCAATCAAGTCAACATATTCCATAAAATTTTGAAGTCAACATATAAATATTTGTGTAGATATTGATACTTTATGAGTCTTAATACTTTAGTCTGGTAGTTTTCAATAGTAATTAAATGACTACTAAAGTGATGTTCATACAATTCCTTTATATTTTCAATCACTATGCATTTTTTTAGTTAATTAAGTATTTACAACATGAAATAAATAGATAGGATGTGTTTATACTTTGTTAGGATATTATGGTAAATACAATTGGTGCTTAACGTAATTGTAAACTATAGATAAAATATATATTATGTAGGCCTAATTGTAAACTATATATAAAATAAAGGCTATAATATCTAAGGCCTATGTGTAGGCCGGATTGGAGCTCATATTAATTAAGACATTTTTCAAAGTGAAAAGAAAAAACAACTGTGGTGAACAAACACATCTAAAACTACTAGTTAGGAAAATGTAAATAAAAAAAAGTGTGCTCAATGTTTTCTACATACAGCCTACTATCACTACTTCCTACGATTTTAAAGAAAAAAAGTGGCGGTGGCTGTCATTTTAAAAACAGCTTAGCAGCATTAGCAAAAGAGGGGGGGCCAAAATTTCCAAACCCTTATTATCAGTTGCCGTGAAAAGAGACAATTCCTTTGAGCCAAACATAAAAAGAAAGAATTGAAGACCTGGTACAGAGGAGGAATAGCGGCCTAAAGCTGTAAACAATATCCAAGAAAACCACAGACAAATAAAACTCGTGCTGGATTACCCTGTCTTGATCTTTCGGCTTTTCTTCAAAATCAGATTTCTAAATAGGTCAAGTTTTTTTTTAAAAGAAGAAAGAAAAGTTTTTAGTGATAATCTATGTTATTATTCTATCAACTATTTTATCTTCTGAATTTAAGGATTTTAAAGCCTTAATGCTGGCAACCTTTTATTCCCTCTGTTAATTGTTTTTTTTTTTACATAGAATAACATGTTTTTCTGGGTTATTTAAATTCCTCAAAACAAACTAACATTTAATCTACCTCTAGGGAATATGAATCAGTGCAAGTTAAAAATCAATGTTCATGAATAATACTCAAAATAAATTATTAGGTCGACATGGTATTTTATAAAACAATTCATACAAGGACTTGGAGTGAGTGGTTGAACTTACTTTTCTTTAATGGCATTAGTTGAAACTTGCATTCTGTCTCTAACTGCCATGAAGAAGACCTCTTCTCTTGTTGAAAGAAAGTAATCTAACATAGATTTCTAAAAAATAAAACAATACAGAAATAAAAAACATATTAAAATAAATGAGACTTCAAAATGACCTACGTTAATGAATAGCATTGGCCACTAATAATTCAATAAATTCAACATTTTGTCTAATGGAAAATTATGCCTTGATGTCAGTTTTTGAAATGTAAAGTGTCTGAAAATGAAGTTTTAAGAACAATCAACAAAGATAAATGTATTTTAATTACACAGTTCTCTTGTTTAGACAATATTTGACTCATTAAGTTCCAAACCCAAATCACAATGGTAGGCCTACAGATTTTTTTGTTATGGTTATTTTAATATTTTCAAAGTGTAGAAGAAGCAGAGACATGACAGTGTAGGCACACTGAACCAACTCTTATGGCAAACGCTGTCAATCTTTGGTTGAATATCATCAAACCAATACTAGTCATGCATATAACAATACTTTCTCCTCATTGCTCTTACAAGCCCCTCCCAAAAAAACTGAAGCTTTATGTAGCAGTTGCAAAAGAAAAACTACTTTGTAAATATACTTGTTTGATTTTGGCTTCTACTAGTCCATGAGCCAAATTTAAAAAAGAAAATGTAGAAATCAAACTCTACATGTTTATATCTAATGTTATAATTGATAAGATCCTTCTACAACCAAGATTATTGTGTCTGTTGATTAAGTCTATTCTTGCCTTTTACATCATGTTAAGTGTTTGGTTTTCCAGATTGGTTCAGACAACCTATTTAATGCTCAAGTATTACTTGGAAAGCAAGAAAATGTATATGAATAAGAATTTTTTTTTAATTTCTATGTCATTCTGAGTATTTTTTTAAACATTATAATGTAAGTGATTTCTTACTTGAACATCTCTATTGGCATTAAAAAGCATGATGCAGATAAATGCCAACACTTCTCTAACTATGTTCTCATCACGCCTTGAAAGATGTGGCAGGACTTTATGGATAACATTGTGACTGTTGACTGCATTTTGCACCTCTTTAATTCTATTGATCTGCCTAAAAGTTATTGTAAACATAAAAATAGTTGTAAACATAATATAATAAGAAAATAATATGTACATATTGTTTTACATAACCATTATAACATAGACCTACCAATATTTTTTAAACTTAACTTGCTTCTATACTGAAAAAAAAAGGAATATTTTTCTAAAATAAATTCTAAACCTAACGTTTTTTTCAGAAAAGACAAACAATTAATAAGTTATTTAACATTGTAGGCAAAAAAAAATTACAGCATTATTTTTCAATGTAGTTTGCAGTGTCTTTAAAAAAAAGTCCTGCATTTAAACGTAAATGGAAAAATTTAAAAATATAAAATAACAAACGATAGGCCTATAATATATGACCCAAAAATAAAATTGAATTTCCTATACAATGGTAAAAAATTTTTTAGCCATAGAACAAAAAAAAAAAAAAAGCGATATCAGAATGCTACCTATCCTGAACAAAATTCAGGCACAACATTAAAAACATAAGGCTCATAAAAGTTCATCTAAATACTATTTCTATTTTTAAATTTTACTTTTTAATTTTTGATTCTGAAGTTCTTAAAGCCCAGTCCTCTGGTAGTTTTCTCTCTTCATTGTGTATCAATGCTCGCAGTATCTGAAGGCATCTGACATCCAGTTGTTCACTAGTTGGTTGATCTGGTCGAGGTTGTTTACTCTGAACAGCAGATATCCTGAGCGATGGAATGAAAAAGTATAAAAAACGTAAGAAACATATTCTTTGTGACGTTACAATATTTATTTAACATGCTTTCAATTTTTTATCAAATTAGGATGCATTTATTTTTTACACAAATGTCAACTTAATATATTACAAAATTAGATTAACTTAATTTTATTTTTTGTAAGAGAAAAAAAATGTTTTGAGATAAATGTAAAAGCTTGCAATGTGATGCATTTCTCTTCCATGGCTGAAATAAAACATACATCAAAATATGATCAGAAGTAAATTGTTATACTTACGCCATCTGTTCCAACAAGATGTGAGCTTTGGCATACTTCTTCACTAGCTTTTTTTCATTTGGATCAATAAAGCACCGAAGCAGTTTCTGAAATTCTTCTCCCAACGGAAGCTCCTCATTGCTGCCTGCTTCAATATACTCTGTAGAGGACAGCAACAATAAAAACTTGTACTAAATGTTCTTGTCATTGTGTCATTTATTAAAAAGTGAAATCAATATTTCTAAATACAAATCTCCAAGAAATGATTTTACTCCTAGGTGGTCCTACAACACCTACTGGTGACCAATGATGAGTTACATAAATGTAAGGTCACTTGGCATTGCATTGAATAAACAATCTCATAGTAGGTTGTGGATACAGTGTTGTAGACAAAGATACTTATGAGCTCTCCTTCAACTGACCAAGAGTCAGTTAGTTAACTTCCTAAACAATATTTCTTTTATAACTTCTGTTAGCTTAGCTTGCTGTGCATATTCATAGTAAAATCTAACCTCTCTTTGACTTAATTTTCAGCTGAGCTTGCACAGAGTTATGACCTGTGTGGATTTTGGTGCAGTTCACTGTAAAACAATGAAATTTTGCATTCAAGCCCATTTCTGAGGAATAATAGTCCATATTTCCCTGAAATAAATCAAAATAAACAATTTTATAAGATATGGAAACAATGTATTCTATGTTTGGATAAACTGAATGATCTCCCATCAGATCAAAATTTTTAATAGACTATATAAAAAGCAAAATTGTTATAAAATGCAAAAACAGTAAGATTAGCCTATTAAAGACTAATGACAACTTTACTTTTTTGACTGCTGCAGTCATATCTGACAGATTCATGTCTGAAGTTAATCTCTCCATTACTCCTAAAAGTTGCTGTAGAAATCAAGAATTTAAAGAATGACAAAATTAATATTTCAAAACATAGGTTCATAATATTTTTTTTTTAATTTAAATGTCTTTAGTTTTTTTTATTATTTTCTGTTCATTCAAATGTTTTAAATAAAAGGATTGTATAGAAGAATTACCATGGTTATAGTTAACAAATCATATTTAATCGATATAAGACTATATTAATTTGAGAATAATATGTAGTGTTTCAGGGTGAATGATAAGACTAGTAAAACGTCTAGCTGCACTTATTTTTCCTAATGTCAGGTATTCACTAGTGCCTAGGTAAATTCAGGGACACTATCCGGACCCATAGACCAAATCTTTTTTTAAATCAAGATTTAAAGCTGGATTTGAATCCAAGATCATTGGAATGGCAATTTGAACATGCTGACACTAGACCATCAAGTCCCTTGTGTTATCTAAATAATTGATTCAAGAGTATACATTGCAATCAAAGGAACAAGAATGCTGTTAACTTACTGAGACACAAGTTCTACTTACTGATTTATTAGACTGTGTCAGGGATAATACTGCTGTGAGACAGGTAACTGCTGCTAACTTACTGAGACACAAGTTCTACTTACTGATTTATTAGACTGTGTCAGGGATAATACTGTTGTGAGGCAGGTAACTGCATGTTTGAGATGAGTTGGTGACCTTAAGTATGACCCAAGGTGAGTGAAGAGTCCCTAGAAGAAATAAATCCAATACAAAAAATAAAAAATTAAGTAGGCCTTTTTATAGACTTTACATAGATAATCTTGGAATGAATTAATTTTAACTGTTATAGAATAAAATGTATTGTTACTACAGAAAGCACTGAAATGAATTTATCAATTTACTGTGATGAGATTTATTAGTGGATAATTCTAAGTAAAAAAAAATGTTGCTTATCTTTTAATAGAAAAGAAAACAGTAAAAAGAAATATTAAGAATAAGCAAAAGTAATATTAAGGTTTTCATGTTTATTAGGCTTTAAAATAATGTAGATACTGTTTCTAACCATAAGGGCATTAGCAACATTGTCAGTTGTTTTTACTTCCTCTGCATAGATATGATGATCAATTGATTCACTGGCATATAAAACTGAATAAAACAACTGTAGAAGAAAGTGAATATGAAATTAAAATAGTGTTATAATTCAGAATATAATGTGTGGGCTACTTTAAAAAAGCTCTCTCTATTAACATAAATGTGAGATAAAAAAAAGTAAGTTAATAATAGAATTATAGTTTTAAAATCATAATTTACCACTTAGTTGGGTGAATCTATTTTTCTTTTTCAGTTAAAAATAAAATGTTAGAATATGTTAGAATATACAATTTAATAAAGACAATTAACTAAATACTTGATGAAATAATATTAAGGCTAAATTAGTAATAATATATAACACATCAAAATACTCAGATATAGATTAAAAAAAACTTGTATGGCTCCTAAACTAGTTTATACAGGTTCTATTTATTGTCAAGTGCCATTGGGGCATAAAATGGGCCAATTTATGATGCCCAGAAAAAAAGCACTTTAACCAAGATTATAAAAATAGTTTTAAACTTTAAAAAAAAGAACTTAAAAAGCAAAGTAAACAATATATTTACATGTAAAAAAGGTAACACTCCATCCAGAATAAAAAACAATTTGCTATGCATGACTGACTTGGTTTCATGTGTCTCAGCAACTTGACTGGTTTAATTAAAATAAAACAGTTCAATTCATTTAGCAGGTAAATGATAAATCATTAATTAAAAAAAAACATTACATGTGTACCAAAACAAACAGTTCTGTCTCAAAAATAAACAATAAGTCATACACTTTGCTAACTCCAAGTTTAAATTTGAACTGCCTATGAAATCATTTGTTACACATGCATTGAAGTTAAATTGAACAATTATTGATCACTTTTTAGTTCAATTTTTAAGACTCTGTAACTAGAATACATTGTAGGATCTAAAGTTCTGCCATCAAAACAAACCTTGGTTTTGGTGGTGACTTTAGTAACTGAGAGACTTTGTCTGAATACTGAACAAGAAACTCTGACACAAGTGTCATATCACAGACAACATTGTTGATGAAATCCCACATCAGCCTAAAAATAAGAGAAAACAAGTAGTGAAACAGTGATGTAAACATTATCAGTTCCTGTAAAATAGACTAAAAGACAAAAGTTATTTACACAAATAGTGAGCTCATACTGCATATATCATATGTTTAGGTATAGGCAAAATTATTTTAAGAAACTCTTGTTTTTTTTTTTTATAATTAATACAATTACTGACATTTGACATAGAATAATATATTCAATAATTTATAACAAATCTATAGTATAAGGTGTAACAATTAAATGAGTGTAGCAACTAAACAATTTAAATGGCTGTACAGAAAAAACAAAGTACACAAAAAATACTATAAATGTTTAAATTATTGCTCTCTCTTAAAAAAAGAAAAAGAGAAGATAAATCCTCTACATTATTATGATAGCAAGCCATATATTTATTTATTGTTGTTTTTGTCTTTGCTTAGTCCAAAATACATTCATTCAATGAATATAATATAAAAATAAACTGTTCGAATTTAAAGAAATCAATTTTATGAATGTCTTTAAAATAAAGAACAGTTTTTTTTAGTATATAATTAAGGGCTCTTAACATTGTATACCAAATCCTAATTTTGTTAAATCAAGGTTCATTTGATATAATTTTTTTTTGCTTCATTATTAAGCAAGAAACAAGCAGATCTAATGGTCAACTTACTTATCTAATGGTCAACTTACTTATCTAATAGTCAACTTACTTATCTAATGGTCAACTTACTAATCAAATGATCAATTTACTTATCTAATGGTCAACTTACTTATCTAATGGTCAACTTACTTATCTAATGGTCATTTACTTATCTAATGATCAACTTACTTATCTAATGGTCAACTTACTTATCTAATGGTCAACTTACTTATCTAATGGTCAACTTACTTATCTAATGATCAACTTACTTATCTAATGGTCAACTTACTTATCTAATGGTCAACTTACTTATCTAATGGTCAACTTACTTATCTAATGGTCAACTTACTTATCATGCTGAAGATCAGATGCCCCACTTTCCACTAAGCCATTTGATGATTTCATATAAACCCACATGAGGAACTTTATGAATGGACGCTTCAGGTTATTGTCTATGGCAGGGTTGTTCAAAACTGACAGAATGTCTTGAGATGGCAAAATGGTTTGACACAGAGACTCAATAAACTTATTCTCACCCTGTAACATAGTGGAACAAATATTAATTATCAATGTGTGCAAAGAATGATAGAGTAGGCCTAGCTAATGAAACATATTAAACTAATGACTGAATTATGAAGGATATGAAGGAGCACCATTTATAGTAATATATATTATTTGAAGAATAGTTTGTGTGCTAAGCCTTTGTTCAACAGTTTTATAAAAACATATGATATTAATAGAATAATTAATTGCATTAAGTAATAATAATATCTCTTTCTAAAAAAATATTTAAACAAAAATACACATCTTACCTCAGCACAGGTTGCCAAAAGCTCAACAAGATTAATGAAATAAGTCAGGTGTCCAGGTTCTGTCTGATTGGTTAAAATCTTGTCTCTAAAAATTAGATTTACATTATATAAGCATTACTATCCAAAATATTATTCTTTCATCTGATTACTGACAATAAATAACATTGAATTTTGCAAAACATTAATTCACATGAACATACAGGTCTTTATAAATGAAATATTTTTCAATGAGAGATATTCTGAGCAATGTTTATTCAGCAGATT
Source organism: Anisus vortex (assembly GCA_949126835.1). Taxonomy (NCBI): domain Eukaryota; kingdom Metazoa; phylum Mollusca; class Gastropoda; family Planorbidae; genus Anisus; species Anisus vortex. The sequence goes on from OX421499.1 coordinate 34,610,020, forward strand.
TCAGCTGATCTCATACAGCTTCAGGCAGAAAAACTCTATTTTCATCAGAAATGACCCCATTAATTGGTTTTCAGATCTGATCATTGGCTAATCACTTTGGTAATCTTAAGCCATAGAAGATCTTACTTAAGTTTACCCCTAAATAAAAACCCCAAAAGACCGATCTACTACCAATAACACTTCCTATCAAATGACCTGAATAAGAGTATAAAGTGACATCCCACGACAACCTCATTTTGCTAACCTGATTTCCTGTGGCTGATCAAGCACATATGCTGACTTTTTGAATGTTTGCATTATGTACTTCATCACCAAAGCTTGATTTCTTTTAATGGTGAGATCTAGTCCTTCAACCTGAAACATAATAGCAGTTTTTTTTATTGAGACAGAAAAAAATATGTGTAAGAGGCAATCATCTTCTGTAAACAAGGAACATCTGTGTTAAAAAAAAAGTTCAACCCTAATTACCTTTACTAATGCTTTCAACAGTTCTAAAAACTCTGGTGCTGTATGTTGACACTCTGCCGCCAACATTACCATTCTCTGGATCTGACGAGGCTGAACTTTAAGGCAAACACTTTGGTTGTCAGTAAATACCTGCAGTTGAAATTGCATTTTTCATCATTGTATTTATTTTTTATTATGAAAAACTTAAATTTCCCTTTTTTTAAATATGAACCTTTTTTTAATGTAGTGGATTTTGTTAGTGAAATGAATTTATTTAAAACTGCTGTTTCAATAAGGAGATTACAAATTGATAAATGATTAAATGGATTTAATAATTAACGTATGATTTATATATGGTCAAAGGGAAATAATCAATATAAATAAGTCAACTATCAAGAATCAGGCGTTATACCATGCAGTAATATACAAGAACAATTAGCTAACAATTAATTATAAATATTTAAAATAACAAAATAAGGTTACCTCTTTCAATGCAATAGCCAGATGAGACCTGACAATGGAAACATCGAGCAATTTGTCGAGATGGTAAAAAATCTCTTCTTGGACTTCATGGTTTTCTCTAATCAACAGACACAGTAAATGTAGTGTCTTCTTAAACACTGTTTCCATTCCTTGATATTGTTCCTAGTAAAGTATATTTTTAAAATGTTTTAAAATACCAGTAATATACTTAAAATATATACATACATAAATAAAAAATAAAAAAAATGTATAACAAAAATAAAGTTTTAGTAACAATTATGATAAAATTGCACACTAATTAGATTTATTGAAAACAAAATAAAAATTTTAATCTTTTAGAAATCAATCTCTCTATATAAAATAAGAGTGTTTGTCCACATTCGGATCCCCATTGGTCAATTTGAAATCATGTGAGTTTGTGTCACTGACCTATTTAAGCCTAGGCCTATATACTGTCTAATAATTTTTCACATCAGACATGTGTCTTCGCTAGCTTAGTGATAAACGGACTGCTATGTGGGCGACACGGGTTCGATTCTCCAGTTAGACTATACCTTTTTTTTCGACAATTTTTTTTTCAAACTTTTAAAAACAAGAGACATTGTAAATCTACAGGCAATTTAGATTTTTGTTAAATAAAAATACTTGCCTATTTTGTTACCCGATTACATTATTTATTTTAAATTACTTTCATAAAAGTCTTCAGTAAAAAAATAATAATTTAAATATAAGATTTATAGCTTTCTTTTAAGTGTAGTTAATTTGTTATCTGCACCTTATACAGTCCTGTTTTTTTTTCACCCGGGCAATGCCAGGCAATGTAGCTTGTACTTAATACAATTTGGCATTCAGCCTGGATATTTTAAACTACAAGGCACTGTTTACTACTTTTTAAATGCATGAAATGCTTTCAGGATTGATAATAAAACTATTTCAGGAAATGATTTTCAAATGGTTTGTTAAAAACAAAATTCTTACAAATATTTAGATAATATAATTGTAAGCCTAATAATAAATGGATATTGTCAAACTTACGCGCAGTAACCGAGAATCAATTTCTTGTGACAGGATATCAAGAACAATGCTGAGAACACCTATGAATTTAAAAAGAAAATATTCTGCTAGTAAATGTTGGGAATAATTAAATGAGCATATTATGTTGTCACTTAAATATGGAGGTTGGAAGGGTAAGTAACAGAATGGAATTATAAGATAGATAAATACAAAATAGATTACCATGACTTATCATTATATTTTGATTCATGGGGTGTGGTTCATGTGGTGTTTTGGGCAAATAACAGAATCTGAAATGAATCGCACAATGTGTATACAGATGAAGGCAAACAAATTTGTTTAACTCTGTCAAAAGAAAAAAATAAATTTTACTGAAAACTTCAAAGTACATTAAATATAGACTACTGGGGTATGCAACAGGCGAAGCCTTTGAATGTGAACCCCCACAGAGCTACTAATGGTAATTTTACAAGCTCGTTGTTTTAAGAATGTAAATACAACTTTCAAAATCTTGTTATATTAAATTCCTTTTGTGGTTTAATGACAAAGAATGTTGCACACCCCTGCTCTATTATTTCATCCTATATAGATGTATATATAGCACATACTCGCAGAGCTCATCTAAGACTTCGTTTATGAGTGCCACCTGTTGGTCATTCAACTTGGACCTGGCTAGCCTGCGCAATGTTGGTAGACTTCTTTGCACTTCACGATGAACTTGAGCAGAGTCCCGAGTGTAAAGAATCTAACAAAAAAAATAACACATAAAAAATATATTTACTATTCTAGTTGTAAGATAATTTTTATTAAAGAATTATATAATGGTGAAGAAAACCTCTTATTAGTTATCATTACATAAGAGAGACGAGAACAATGAAAAATTCACCTGGGCTTTTTTAGCCAAATAAAACATGTCCATCTGAGAAGAATAGAGTTTATTTAGCAAGTCCAGAGACTTGACAATAATTTGTTCATACTTGTACTGTGATAGATCCTGAAATTTTAACACAGAAATCATTTTATTTTAACTTAGAAGTACAATTAAATAATATTTAATAAGTTAATTAAAAGAACATAGATATAAAAATACATTTCTTATTCCATATACAATGACAAATACATTCACATTTTTTGTTCTCTGGAAATGCATTGAGGAATGGGAAATGGGTCATAAGAACGTATTCTCAGTTAAAAGACTTATCAAAATGCAATACTTAAATTTAACCATGGATAAGCCTAGCGGCAATATAATCTTCTCTATAGAAGGAGTTTTTGTAACATTTAAGATATAATAATAACAAAAGTATTCTTTAGAGAGTATTTGACAAGTGTGAGTTTTAAAAGTTTTCCGCTAGACAAACATAATTTCCCATATGTAAATCATGTATAAGTGCTTTCTAAAAGTCTCCCCCATCTTAAACAATATTTGACCATAAAACCGCATGTGCTTTGAGTCTAACACTCTGATTGTCAGTACACAAGTTATAGTTATACAAGTAAGAAATATACCAAGCCTGTATTTTATTTTAAAGATGTAGGGTGTAATCTCAAATCTGCCAAATGAGTCAATCAAATGGTAGCTTTAATAACATCAATCTTAATATTGAAGATATATTATCGGATAAAAAAGTAAATGATACAGAGAATTTAAAACTATACCTAATAACATTTGAATTGCTGTTTTTTTTAGATTGTGAAGGAAGAATTAATATTTAAAAAAAACAACTTACAAGTAAAATAAGAGTTGTACTGTCAATGTCCAAGATTGAAGAAAGTGCAAACATATCTCTCAGCTCTTTCTGTACTTCTCTTTGCTTTTTCATGGCCTTTCTATATTTAAATAGTATACATAAGTACAAAATTGAATAACATGACTAAATAAAAATTGTCTTTCAGACCCCAAAAGCAAAACCTAATTTGTGCCAAAGTCACTTACAAAACATGTTTGTTTCTTTCTAGAAGTTAAGTACAGAATGGTATCTTCTCAACGGTTGGTTTCATTAAAGCAAACATACAAGAAGAGTCTGAATGATTTTTTTACTTAAATGTTTTGAAAGTCACAGATTGACAAAACTAAAGGTGTTTATTGCATTCAAAGGGATACAAGTTTGTTTTTTTTTTTAAAAAGCCTAATTAGTGTTTGAAAGGCATTTAGCTATATGAAACTTTAAAATAAATGTATCTGCCATTAAATGCTGCTCATTCATGGTAGTGAAATAATTAATATTTAAACTGCGTTTCATTTCATTACCTCCCCTTCTCAGATTAAAATATTAAAACCCTTGCCATTATCCTTTTTAATAGGAACATTTTGATACATAACAAGCTAATGTAATGAATGACATTTTAGGGAACTGAGTACAATAATTTCTAAATCAGTGAAACCTAATTGAATAATTTCAAAAGGCTACATACTTTTTTTGATCCACAGGATTGTACGTTTCATACAGCAAAGGTTCGAGGATATTTTGAACTTTTTTCTTTCCAGCTCCCTGCTCTGTCTGCTTGAACATTGTGACAAAGACCTAGTAATGCAAATAAATGATTACAGTCAAAAAATTAAATATATTTGTCTAAAATTGTAGTGCATAGGACATAGGACCTTTTAAAGATATGAATTGGAAAGGTCTTGAACCTTTTATTGTTTTTTTATGAGATTCACATTAAAATATTGTTAACTTTTTAAAAATCATAAAATAGAATATATTTATGTCAAATATTTTACAGCTAGTTGTGAAAAGTAAGGTTGGCTCTGCATTTTTCTGGCTACATTATACTCTTACATGCCCTGGCAACGGAAACTGCTAGATGCTGCTGAACTAACTCTCTGGAGCAAAGTCTGGATGAAATGCTTCTCCTAGTTTAATTTTAGTAAGCCCTATTTCTATTAGATTACCGGTATATTAATTTTGCATAATCAGGAGTTTTTTTTGTTTATATATAATACCTTATGCTTTTTGTTATCTTATTTTTTGGAATGGGTTAAAAGACATCAAGCTACCTTTAGTCTTAAATTTCTTTGGAAAGTAAGCAAAAGATCTAGTGCCTTCATTGCTCTGAAAAACAAATAAAAATAAAAGCAACTGATTATAATCACTCAATTTAATATTTCAAGATAGACTAAAATTCTTAAATGCCAAAATTATGAATTAATTAATTTCTTTTCCATTTATTTAAAATACTGTTACACAATTTATTTGACATTATTTATTTTTATTAAATTTAGCAAATTAATAATTCTCAGAATATTTTATTCATGTTTTTTTTATAGTTAAAATAATTGAATTTAAAATTAATCTTTAATAGATTTACTGGCCAGTAGAGCCTCAGCTCAGTTCTGAAGAGCATAGTTTGAAACCAGGTTAAAAAATAGGAATTTTCACAGGGTCTGAATTGTTGGACTGATTTATTGATTGGGGGTTGGTTCCCAAATCTACCTAGCTCTGATGGATACATGATTCTGGAGAAAATAAAGATGGCTGGGCATTGTGCCGTCCACACATAACCCTGTATGTGGTGGCCTTGGAAACTGATGACTGCTGCTTTACAAGCCCTATGAACTAAAAATGTCCCCCGATGGGATACTATACTCCTTATGCAGTTGTGATTGTATACTTACTGATACTTGGCGTTGACTAATGCTTCAGCTTCATGGCTCAGTTCAAATCTGCCGACAGTCCTGTATGCCTGCACAGCCTTTTGGGCATCTTTGGAAAAACCTGCAAACAGAAGAAGCCAATGAACAAATGTATTTTTTTGTGGTTTTTTATATATATTTTTGTTACATAGCTCAAAATAACAAAAATTATAGACATCATGGCAACTTACCTTTGCCTTTATCCTTTGGGAATGGAACATCATGTCTGCCGTCTAACAGACTTAACAAGGGTGGCAAAAGTTTTCTGATGTCCTCAACATCCATGTAGTAGCCAAACTTTACCAAGTATTGAAGCAATCTTAACACCTGGTAACACACATAAACAATTTTTTATGATATGTTTCCCAAACAGCTTTCTATAATCAATAAGAATATTTCAAGGTTGTATTTTAAAGCATCATTTCTGCCATACATATAGAAAATGTACAAAAACTTTTATGTGGTTGCTGATAATCGGCTGATGAATCATCATTTAGTTTTGTATCTCTTGGCCTATAGATTGTATACATGTTCTTAGTTGTATGTTAAATGCGCTCTGAGCATGCATTACGTTTGTTGGCAGCGCTATACAAATGTCATTATTATTATTATTATAAAACAAAAATAATTCTAAACATTGATGTTGTTATTTTCAAGTAAAATTATTTTTTCTTTAGTGAAATTTAACATAGGGTGCCTGAAATTATTTAGTTTAAAAGTTGCCTCCAAATTTAAGTATTGTAAATCTGAAATCAAGTATGTAAGCTTGAGAGATACATTCCCCAGTCATGTGATCTTGATGAACTTTTCTTTTTCCAGCACAATGCTCATGAGTTTAAATAAAATAAAAGCAAATCTGCTACCCTGCAGATGTAAGCTAGGTTTCCAATAGTCATTCCAATAGTATAGACATAAATAGTCCTTTTAAAAACAAAACACCCTTTAATATAGCACAATAAATTTAACACATAAATGTAATTAGTTTATTGATTCTTTTTCTAAATATGACAATACTAAGAGAATAATGAATAAATTACAAAGAACAAGAGAATTCTAAATTTCACTGTATCACTTTGTATTCTAATGTTTTAAAATATTACTGCTATAAGCTAAGAATTTTATTTGGGGAAATAAGCTTTATAAATTGATCTCACAATCAGATATTAGGAACAGCACTAACATTATTTCTCAAACAAACTTCTCAGATACCAAATGAGCTGAACTTACTTGCTTGATCAGCAAATTTCTTCCCACTTTGCTCAATGTCATGATACAGTTTTGGGATAAAAAGTCTGCCAGCCAGTCCCTCAGAACAGGAAATATTGTGACCAGGTCTTTCACAACCTGAGGTTTAACACAAAATAAAAGAAATGTATCCATGCTAGCCCGAGTCCCCTTCTCCCCATCTCTCCCCACAAGAAACAAAAAATGAAACTAAATTTTTCTCTTTTGTTGCAGGTATGAATATCTATTAGTTGGCACATGTCAAATCCCTGCAATGTATATAACATTACACTGGGAGATAAAATAGTTTAACATTGAGCTGTGTGACAGGATAGTCCTTTGCTGCCACCCCCGTCTCTTTTCTTAAAGAAAAAATAAACTATACTAGCTCACACCATCAGCCTCAAGGCCCATGATGGGTGATGAACAAACATTGCCAGAATTAATGGTGCCTAATGGTATGGGATGCAAGAAAAAAACTACTCCAAGACATTATATCAAAACTTTTTTTTCTACCTCATAAAGTTCACAAATATAAGAAAACAAACTGAAATGATACATAAATGTGATCAGAGTAAATTTTAGGAAAGTGCAGATCTCTAATACTGTCACCCTTTGTAAGCAAAATTATATAGAAGATAGTTTGAAATACCCAGTAAAATTATAGATAAAATATCTGAAATAAAATATATAAAGTAAGATATATTTTAAACAAATATTTTTTTAATGAAAACATAATGATTTATTTTGATGTTATTTTTAAATTTCTCTTGGAATTAGTCTATGAGGTAAAAGTATTTTTTTCAAAACTTCTTGCATTTCACAAATTACATGGACAAGTTTATTTTACTTCAAAATGGAAAAGACTTCTAGACAAAGAAATTTTGCTGAGTGGCTAACAATTATTAATGTTAAGAATATGATAAATGTATTAATGTTGTATGAACTTGAGTAAACCCAAAGAGTCCATATAGATCACATAAAATAATGAATTCATTAGCATGAGTAAAGATTTAGAAGATTTAGTATGGAATAATATGAAATAATATACACATATGTATATATATATATATAGAAGTAGCTATACCAATTGTTACAATTGCTAAACAGGTGAAATAGTGTCTTTCAATTCCCAAAGGAAAACTTAACTTAAATATAACAAAAGACTTAAATGCTAATGTTATCAAATGAAATTAATTAGCACTGTTTTTCTTTCATTATTTAGGCATACATGAAATATATACAGTCTTAAAGTGAATGGAATATGTTATACGAGTTGAGTATATATATACATGATGATTCTTAATGTATTGTGATAGTATAAATAAGTGTCTCACATTTAAAAAAAAAGAAGATATTTCTAGTTACTAATCTAATTTTTTTATTAAAAAAAAAGATTAAAACAAACAAAAACTATTATGCTGTGAAATCGTACAAATGTTTTTGAATTTCAACTACCCTAAGAAAAAAAACACAGATTAGAAGAAAAAAAAAACAAAGGAAACTTTAAGGACCTACTACCTCAAATCTTGATTCTTTACGTCTCTATATCCAATGCATGCAGCAAAAAAAAAAATAGATAAATAAAAACATAAAAAAAACGGTAAGATTAAATGAGTAAAAAATGAAGTTAGCTAAAGCCAAGAAACAAGAAATAAAAAGTCATGAAAGCTACAACCCTCTTAAAGCATTTTTATTTCATAGAGATATGTATAACCTTCAAATTTCATGAATTTATTGGTTAGTATTTTTGTGTTATAATTTTGTAAAAGTGCAAATTTCTCTAATTTTAAAACAGAATTTTTGAGAAATTTTATAAAATATTAAGAAAGTCTACTTTAGTTTTTATTTTCACAACAAGAGTCTTTAAATGAGTCATAAGTAGGCCTGCTGATTAAGGTTAGAAGCAGTTAGTTATTTTTCTTCTTTGCTGTTTTTGGATAAATGGCACTAAAAGCTATTAATTTGAAAGATGTTAAATTTTCTAAATGTGCTCAAATGACAATCAGACTAAATATCAGTAACATCAGGAGTGTTTGAAAAATCAACAATGTTGTGTACATCAGAATTATACTTTGTGAGAGTAATTAGTGAAACAAGAGTGTGAGTTAGCAAATAAGGGAAGAAGAGAAATAACATGCATGCAGTGTAAAGAAACTAACAAACGGACAGTTTCATTTTGTATATAATATATACTATAAACTATTTTAAGAAAAAATGTATTCTATACTTCAAAATTCTTTCTACTTTCAACAGCTACAGGCTACTGTATATTATACTTAACACTCTAATTTCACTACTAGTGTTTATACAGTGACTATAAAACAAATCTAATAGAAAAACTTTTCTCCAAAACTGAGATTATTTATTTTTTGTTGTTGTTGTATTGACTACCTCAATAGGCATATCAATGACTTCATTCCAAACAATAGTGTCTTCATCAGACTCTTTGAAAATGGGATAAAAATCTGACGTGTTGGCAGCATCCACATTGTTGGCATAGAGGTGAGATGTTTGAGATTGAGGGAATGGCTACAAGCAAAATGAAATTAAACAAGGTACTAAAAATATTATACTCATCCAATAAACAACAAAAGATATTTTTGTATGATGATGTATGATTATATGCTAATTTAAAAAAAAACATTATCTTCTTTTTTTTTATTGCGTTTGAAAAACAATAATCATTTTTTTTTAAAAACAATTATCTTTTTTTTTTTTATACATTGAACCTTGTATTAAAAAATTAAATTGTTAGCTACTCCATCATAAGGTTGGGTATTTTAAATAATGATAGTTGTAAATTTGTTCAATTTATTTCTTAATAAAAGTTATACATTTGAATTCATAGTTGAATGTTCAAGCCTAGCACAAACTTTGTCAGGGTATTCTTTATAAAGCACATTAGCAAAAAACTACTTTAACTGAATCCTTCATTTTTACCCTTGCCTAGAGTAACATGATAAGCAAATGAAAAAAAGATACAAGGCTAATGGTAATGGTAATGGTAATTTATATAGCGCTTCTATCCATGCTATATTAGCATGCTCAGTGCGCTCTAGAAGACTAATAATCTGTGAGAGGTTTCACTGCTGCCGGTTAAGCGCATGTGATAACAACTCAATATTAACGTCATCTAGTCCCAAAACTCCTGTAGGGCGACAGGGATCTGCCGGTGGTGGGGCTCGAACCCGCGACGTGTCAAGTGGTTTTTTGGTTGACAGTCTGGTGAGCTAACCGCTAGGCCAGCCGGCTTCACTGGATTCAGAGTGAACTAATGCATACTATGGCATTAAAAGAACATTCTATAAATGAGAATTAAACATAAATGTACTTAAATCTAGAGGGCATGAGAAACTAACTATTTCTGGACATTTGAAATGCAGATTCCATTGGTTGAAAGGCTACCAAGGTGCAAGAGACCAATGTATCTTTATATAGGCTATAGGGAAAAGAGTTGGCAAGAGTCAAGTCATCATTAGCCCAGAGAGGTAACCAATCGAATCAGAGACCCTGAAAAAACACCCAACCAGAAAAAATCTGGAAACATAAAGTGGCGAAAAAAAGCTGTTTGATTCTTTCATTTCTTTAAAAATGTAGTACTTCAACCAGGAAAGCAGAAGTTGAGGAAAGAAATCAAGAGATACAGGTCAGAGAAAGCTTTTTTCATATTTCCATTGCAGGAAACAATATTTCAAGGACCTAGGAAACTGACAATAATGAAGTGTGCAGCTTATGATGCTGTAAAATATTGGTGCATTTCTAATTAAACCAAAGGCATTCAAAGAGAAATGTGCAACTATATCATCTGTCTAATTAGAGTGATATCACCGGAATTTGCTTTAAGATTGCACATGCCTATACTTGATATGAAGAATAAATTATTTTTTTTGCCATTTGTTAACTTTTGTCTGATGAACTCCAAAAAGTCTTTGCATTGATTTATTTAAATTTATATTAGGCTTCAAGTCTTTTGTTAAAAAAAGAGTCAAATATTAGTGAATTAATATATAAATAACCGTTATTATTATTAATAATCAATTTTTGTTTATAAAGTAACATATTAGTTTTGCAAACTTCACTCAAAAAAAAAAAGAAAACTGTTTTTACTTTTGAGACCCTAACAAATACGTTGTTTAGAATTTCATATTGGTAACAAGGAATATCAAAACTTAATACTCTAAATAAAAGCATGCACATCAAAAATATTAAGAAACCAAAAAAAAACACATAGAGAAGCTTGCTAGATTTAACATTAACTTTTTTCAACTTCTTCAGAATGCCTCAGCAACTTATAAGAAATAACATATAGGTCTAGATCTAGAACACAATCATTTTATCTTATAGAACATTTATTCATTTCAGTGGTTCTCGTACTGTAATATGAGGTGATGAACAAAGTCCTTTCAAGGGGCTTAAACAAACTTAATTTTTTTTTAACTAATGACTGTGACTAAGGATCTGCTGAATGGGGAAAAGGGGGAGGGGGGCACTGGCCTATATTTAACTATTTTCTAAAAGTCTCAATGTAATGGATATTTCTGATTGAATGTATTGCATGTGTTATTAGCATTATTATTCTTTGTGTGTGTTAATTCCATTTTCCAGAAGAAAAAAATGTATTATAAAAGCATTGAATTATGAGCTTGACAACAATGTTTAGAAGATAACATGAAACTATAAGCAGTAAAATGTAGATCTGTTAATCTGTATTTACTTGACTAATAACTACTGCAGCAGCTCATCTTTGCACATGTTACTTGTATATGAAAATTAACCCACAAACAAAAATGATATCACATGTAAAGTTCTATGATACTTTAGTTGAAGAGCATAGCCAAGAAAGTAAAGAAAAAAATTAAATTATGTGAGAAAAGCCACAAAAACCTAGCAAATATCTATAGTGACATATAGATTTTGTTTCATCAATGTAAATGATTCGTTTCATTAAACAAATTTAACTATTAAAGGAACTAATTAAAAGTCTTTTTACAGCAAAAATTAAAAATTATAAAGAACTGTTTTGATAACTTTGAGATGTTCAAATGAAATGAAGGCATTCAAAATATTTATGCTGTTAAGACTTACATATTGGCTTTGATCAGTGTCTGCATCCTTGGAGCCAACATATTCATACACAAAGCAGATGTTTGGATTATCCAGAACCGAATAGTTGTTTCCAACATCCACAAATAAACCTTTGAAATAGACGCCATAATTTACAATTCCAAACATTTTTTTAAAGCTTCTTTTTGGGATCTTAAATAATTCGACTCAGTGTGTTTTTAATCAAGATTTAACAATGAAGTTTAAAAAAAATTGGAATACACACAACATTTTTAAAATCCTTCTCAATAAAAAAAGAGCTCACCAATCACTAGTTCTGTAAACTTGGCTCGGATTGAGTCAGGAAGAAGCTCCGACTGAATGCACAGGAAAGCATCCTCCCAGGTAATGTAACCAAACTCTCTTGTAATAGTGTGGATAGAGAAATCATTTCTCCCCTGCATTAACATTTTAAATTCATTTCCTTATGTTTGCATTTCAGAGATGTGCTAGGATTAAATACATTTCTTTTTTCTCCAACATAAACAAAATATGTTTATTGATTAAATCCAACTAAATATAAATATTTATTATAATCTGCCAAAATATAAACATTTATTTTAATCTAACTAAATATAAATATCTTTTATAATCTACCGAAATATAAATATTTATATTATAATCTAACTAAATATAAAAATATCTATTATAATCTTACTAAATATAAAAATATCTATTATAATCTTACTAAGTATAAATATCTTTTATAATCTACCGAAATATAAATATTTATATTATAATCTAACTAAACATAAAAATATCTATTATAATCTGACTAAATATAAATATCTTTTATAATGTACCGAAATAAAATATTTATATTATAATCTAACTAAATAAAAAAATATCTATTATAATCTGACTAAATAAATCTACTATAATTTGTAGAATTTTAAAAACATTTCTTTTAACAACAATAACCACCTTTTATGATACTTTTAACTTGAAGTTTTTAATGTTTCCATTAAAAAAAATATTTTTAAAAGTGTTTTTTTTTGCTCTTTCGTATTTATTTTAAAAAAAAGTAAACAAAAAATTCAGACTCACAAAACAAAAGGCTTTCATTAGATCTAATTGATGTATGAAAAACTGATTCTTTTCAGAGTCATAATCTTGTGCAGTGTCCTGTTTGAACAATACAAATTCAATTGCATTACATTACTAAAATAAAATAAATTATCATTGTTTAAAAAAAAGCTATTTATTATAAATATTATAACTGAAAGACTATAACTGAAAACCAAATTATGAATAGCAAAATATTTGCCACTAAAAATTCACAAAATGAAACTCATAACTTTTTACTAACATCAACAAATTGATGTAATGCCACCCAACTTTCTTTGTTGTCAACAGAAATATACACAATGTTTGGTCTCTTGTTGATATTCTGGCCTCTGTCTAACAAATATACACTGTCCTAAAAAAAAATAGAAGATGATTGGTTAAAGTTAAACGTAAAAAAAACAACTAATTAACATTAAGTATTAGTTGCAAGAGTCTAAATAGTGCTATGATATCCTTAAAATTACAATTGCAAATGTTAGTATGCAAGTCAATTAATCAATAAGTTTTGGTATATATATTTAGAGGTGACACTTTTTCTTAATAAAGAAAATTAACATTAAACCTTTGGTCTCTTTAATAGCCTTTGTGTTGTATGCAGGTGTATACCGCTAACAGTATTATAATTTAAAAACTGGATTAGGCTTACTTTGTATGTCCGAAGCCATTGCTGAACAATGTAGCTTTGATTGTTAGGTATGGCCACTTCATCACACACACATAAGACTTGAAGGAGATCTAGAAAATGATAACTCTGAAAAACAAAACAAAAATTTATCCGAATAATAACCTAAAATTAAAAGGTTAGAGAAATAAGGATTATGAGTTTTTTTTACCATTTTATTATTTGTATAAACAATGGCATATATTTTTAAAAATTGCAACATAAATTAATGCAAAAAGTTCTAAATAGACTGATGTGCTGACATATACTTACAGGATTATTCCGAAGAAGCTGTATAAATGTATCGATGTGAGATTGAGTTATTCTATCAACAATTTTCCTTTTGTTTCGGATCAGCTCTACAATCATCTGTGCAACATTCAGACCAATTCCTCCCTAAACATTGGAGAAATGTGTGTTACATAGGCCATAGGTCATAAGACTGCAGCAGATACTGAAGGTAACATTCGGAGGTAATAACAGATAATGGCATCATTATTTTAACAAGTGTTTCTTTGCAGATATAAATTGTTGTAACAGCCCTGCCCATTAACAAAAAAACTATAATTCAAAAGCTGCCACAACAGCATATAGTTTTGATTGGCTACAAACAATTAAAGGCTAGAGATTGCTATTGAAATATCTTCACTGATGTATGTGCAATGCCCACTTCAATTGCAGTTGAAATATCTTCACTAATGTATGTGCAAAGCCCACTTCGATTCCAGTTGAAATATCGTCACTTAAAAGTTTACAGACGTTCCTTCTAGATAGAAGATTATTACGTCCACTAGGCCCAAAACTCCTGCAAGGCGACAGGGATCCGTCGGTGGCAGGGGTAGAACCCGCGACCTGTCCGTTGGTTTTTGGTTGACAGTCCGGTGAACTAACCGCTGGACCAGCCGGCTTTACAAAGGCACTAATATATGTGAAAAGCCCACTTCAATTGCAGTTGAAATATCTTCCCTAATGTATGTGCAATGCCCACTTCAATTCCAGTTGAAATATCGTCACTTAAAAGTTTACAGACGTTCCTTCTAGATAGAAGATTATTACGTCCACTAGGCCCAAAACTCCTGCAGGGCGACAGGGATCCGTCGGTGGCAGGGGTAGAACCCGCGACCTGTCCGTTGGTTTTTGGTTGACAGTCCGGTGAACTAACCGCTGGACCAGCCGGCTTTACAAAGGCACTAATATATGTGAAAAGCCCACTTCAATTGCAGTTGAAATATCTTCACTAGTGTATGTGCAATGCCCCCATTTGAACTAAAGCATGAATGAGAATATGACTCCTTGTATGTACAGAAAACATATAATTTTTGGGGCTGACAGTAAGCTATGTTTATCAAACAACAATGTACTTTTCCGATGCAAAAAACAAACAAAAAATATTTGATTACAGACTATCATAAAATCAATAACAAGCAATAATATAAAATATTTTATAAAGAGTTACCTTTTGTGTAAATTGAGACTGAAAGAAATTAATATATTTTGCAATGTAGAGAGCATTTTTTCTGCTTTTCCCCAGCATGTAAGCATGAAGTACATCATAGGCCTCTTTGAAGATACGAATCATGTGAATTTGCTCATCCTCCTCCCTCAGAGGGCACTGTAGTAATCTGACCAGCAGATCAATGACCTGTCATGAAGTGAGTGGCATACATTACTTTACCCTTAGATTGCTTACTTAAAAAATAAATAAATATACTAATATTACACAGTTTGCAGTCGAATGCAGATAGTTTTTTTTTTTGTCATTAAAGCTCATTCAATTCAGTAATTTTTTTTTCAATTATTACTGTAATTACACTACTTAAATTGTTTTTTTTTTACTTTACTCAATATCTAGCCATTTTCGGTGGCATATTTTTTTTAGTTTAAATTAATTTTAAAAGGTATTTTTACCATAAACATATTTTTTTCCCCTAATTACCTGCTGCTCAAACTCTTTAAGGGTAGGTATACTGTATTTCAAATTTTTATTTTCACATATCAGAAGCATTACAATTTAACAAGATGTATATTTATTAAAAAGATAAATTAATTATGAAACTTACCCTAAGATTTCTGAGAAGTTTTTGTCTATTTTTATTTGGTATCCCATCAGGCATAATAAACTCTTTAATCTCATGTAATGTCTGTAAACAGAATATACATTTTCAAAGACTAGTTTATATAAAGACTAAGATACTTTTCTTAAACACAATACAAAACAGGGGTCTAACTGAGTGATCAAGTCTTAGAGCTATATCAAATGTTTGAAGATTATTATAAATAATGAAGATAACATAATTTATTAAGAGAATAAATAAAAAATGTCAAAAAATTCCTTTTGGATTCAGTAATTAGTGAAGGATAGTTGTCAATGAGACACAGAGACATGTTAACAACAGTAAAAAAGGTTTATTGTTAGTAGACATCTGTAGATATTCATGAATTCATGCCTGTTCTAGCGTTAGTGTTAGAAAGAAATATATTTACCATAATCATTTCATGTGTTTTTCTTGCCGTCAATGGAGCATTACTACGTTGCTGATAGGAAGAAAAAATATTAGTTTCCTTCAATTGCAATACATTAAGATAGGAAAAAAACGTAGTGAAGATATTAATGTAAGTATTTTAAAACAATACTATCAGAAAAGGCCTATGAAATTTTACTAAAAAAATAATTATAAATAACATTGTTTTTTTTTAATTAATAAATAAAACCAGATATCATAAACATTCACTACATTATAGTATATTACTGAGCATGTTTTATCCATGATTATTTCCCCTTAACCTAGTTATCATTATGTTCAGCATGAAGCATTGACAGAAATGCTCAGTTATAAAGTTGAAAAAAAGATTGACTTACATCTTGAATAAGGTTAAAAAGAAAAGGCAGCATCCCGGCCACGTAGTTGAAACTCAGAACATCAGACTCTTTTACTTGTTGTATAGTGTAGGCATCATCATACATGCTCTCCGTGCTAGCCGACACCTTCAAGAAAATAGCAATGCATTTAGATGTTCAAGTATGTCACGAGTATACCACTCCAAGAAATAAGAATGAAAAAGCAAATTATCAAAGTTATAAATATAAACTTAAAGATGCAAGACAGTAAGTAAAGTAAAGTACCCTTTGGACCAAACTTATCATAGGGCTGATGAAGCAGCGTTCACCAGTATCTGTGGCCACGGCATACTAGGGATGTGTGTCCAGCACAACCGTGTTTACTTCACCCCAACTAGTGTCAGGCACCCATCAGAGCTGGGTAGACTCAGGGACATCCTCAAGTCCCGGGAAAAAATCCTAGCTTGCCCCAGGATTCAAACCCGGAACTTTCGGATCACCAGTCGAACGTGCTGCCACTCTGCCCCATACACAAGGCGGTAAGCTAAACACATTTTATCATTTTCCATATGCAAGGATGAATTTATATTGATTCTTTTTCTTTTCATGTGTCTATATGCATAAAGCTTTAAAATATTCAGAAAGCATAGATAAATACACTTTTATAATCCCAATGCAAGAACTAATACATGCTAACTTTCTTTCCAAAAGGCATGACTGCATGAAATGGTTTGCTTGAACTGGTCATGAAAACCAACATTTTAAAGCCTTTATCAAAATGTAAGTCTGCTAGTGGTTTAAAAAAAAACTTGAAATTAAGATATTCAGTTATTTCATACATTTTGTAAATATTATTAACAAATATTTTAGCTAGAATTTGTTTTTTATTACTGCAAACAGTGTTATACCTTTCTTAAAGACGCTCCATCCCAGCGCAAGCCTTGCATTGTTCTTTCTGTATCATATTCATTATACTGTCTTTTTTCATAATCTTCATCTAGAATTTGATCAAATGCATTACATATTGCTAAATAGAATGTTTGCGAAATTTTTTTTGTTATCAATACAAATAAATATGTTTGATTAAATAGGAACATGGTTAAAAAAAAAATCTTCTAATCTTAAATAGTAGTTTGGCTACTTATAGATGATTTTGTTACAGGTATCAATGCATTTAACAACCTTTCAAAGCATGCAACCAGCGGTTAGTAAGCATGTGTTCTATTCTTGCATAGCTTTCCAACTGAATCTCATCTCTCTCCTGAAAGAAAATTTCAAAGTTGAGGTTCAACAGTCATAAACTATTCAATAGACTAAGTCTGTTTGGTAAATATATTTTTTTGAGTTAGAGATAAATCTACTAAGGTTACAATTTAACTAGGGAAACTAAATACTTTGAGGACAGAGTGAAGCCTGAAGACAGTTCGAGGATCTGTTGGATCTGGAGTGAGTAGTACATCACCGTTCATGTCAACACTAAGGTACTGTCGAGTAAGCATGTGACGCAATCGAATCTGCTGTTCCCATCTGAGGACATCACCTTGAATTAAAAAGATGTAGGCTGTTATAATAGTGGAAACCAGTAGATATCATAATAAAAAATTTTTGATATAAGAAATCATTAAAATGTATGTATTTTTAAGCAATGTACTGTAGTGTTGATTTTTAGGTAGCTAGTTATCAGCTTATAAAAAATGTAACTACTTAAAATCCTGTTGTTGAAATGATGTACAGTGACAAGAAAGACACAAATTAAATTTCAAGAAACCATATACCATCAAGGATGCTGTGTTCTGCCTCCACTTGCCAGTATGTAATCCCAGAAGTTGAAGGTGACAATGACTTAGGCCGGTGTTGGTCAATGGCACGGATGCGGAAATGAACTAAAATGATTAAAAGATTATATTGAACATATCTTTAAGCACAACAGAATGATGTTTTAGGATATAGAAACTTGAACTTTAGTTATACACTTTAATACTATAACAAGTAATGCAATAGAAAAAATTAGGTCCACTTTGGTAAACAAAAATTGATACATAATGCTTTTAATTAATTTTACTGATTACAAATGTCCAATGGTAAAAATAACTATGTACAGGAATGAGAATTTGATATTTTAAAACAAATATAGTCATAACATCTTTATTTACAATAATTTACAATAACTGCACTGTAGATTATAAAAGATATTATTATTATTATTTTTAATAACATATTTTTCTTATTTTGTTCAAAACCGATCCATGATTAGCTTTTGTTTTTAATTTCATAATTTTTAAATTTGTAAGAGCGTACAAAGAAAGTAATTAACTATTGAAGTAAAAACAAAAAAAATTCAAAAAAATAAATTTTAAAAAGTCACAATTATTGAATATACTGTAATTGTCCAAGGAATTATTTAAAGTGCATCTTTATTAAAGGTTAAGTATACAAACTTTATTCTACAAAGTTTTATTCTGTTTATCTATTTCTTAAAAATTTTTTTTTTTACTTAAACCTTATAATAATTAAGATAAAAAATGCTTGACTAAAGTGCAATATAACGAAATAACTGAGATATAAAATAAAACTAACAATAAAACAAATAAAAAAATAGTCCATGACATAGGGTAAGTGACATGGCATATTTAATGTAAATGACAGTGTCAAAACATTTATTTAAAAAGGGGAAAAAAAATATTTAAAAAAAATACAATCAGTCAAAATTCTCTTTTACATAAAATTCTCTAATAAGTATTGTGTTAGTTCACATGGGGTTTGATATGATAAAATATGACTGTAAAATCAATTTAATTTTGAGTCAAGCCATATAGCTTGCAGGGGTGAAGCCACACATTTTTTTCAGGGGGGGGGGGGTGAACTTTTGCGTGACAAACATTTATCAAATTGTTTGCAAATTTAGTACATATTTAAAATAAAAGACTTGACAAAATATATTTTTCTAAAATTCCAGGTGAGGGGGGGGGGGGGGCTTTGCCCCACTCTGTATCCAATGTGGCTTCGCCCCTGATAGCATGCATCTATATATATTTTTAAACACCTTTTTTATATAAAATAGAATAAATAACATAAAAAGAAAAAAAAAAAATCAATGCAAGGGTATTAATAAAGTATTTTTTTTTAAATATCCTTTTTAGACCATTTCAGTCCATAGTCTAATAAGAAATCATTCACCACTTGTCTTGGCATATAAGGAGATTGTGTTACCAGCACAATGCCAGCACAATGCCAGCACAAGCCCTTGTATCCCCAAACTAATGGCACAAGCCCTTGTATCCCCAAACTAATGTCAGGTACCCTTTAGAGATGGGTTGACTCAGGGATACGATAAGACTGGGAAAAAATTCCTGGCATTTTTTTTTACCTGGATTCCAACCCGAAATCATCGGGATGGCAATTTGACACACTAGACAACCATGTCCCATCAATAAAGAAAGCAAAGAGAAAAAAAAAATGTTTCATTATTCCTCTAAATATCCAAGCATAAATGAAAAAGAAAAAAAAGATGCATTTAATCCAATCACTTTACAATCCTTTTAATTAAGTAAGGAAATGGAAATGTCTTTTAGTGCTTCAATTATTTTCAAACTTTGTAAACCCAGACAGGATAATAATACAAAGCTCTTAGTATTGTGGAAGAATCAAAAAAAAAAAAAAATTATTTTTACAATTGAAACAAATTCTATTCCAATGTCATTTGTATGGAGAAAAGAAGAGCTAAAATAAATGTTAAGTCTAAAAAGATATAATATATGAACTTGAAATCTGGGGAAACAAACCAAGATTACATTTCTTTTGAAACGTTGTTTTGAAAAAAAACACAAAAAAAAACACCTTCCTACCATCTTCAATGACAGCCTCATCAAAAAGTCCTTCAGCTACCAGGTATGCTTCCAGTTCTTTATGAAACAATCTCACAACACAGCCACCCTAAAGTAAACATTGCAAAAAAAAAAAGGTGTTTTAAATCTGCAAAAGTTGTTAATTGGAATTGATATTTACAGGTCAGGATTGTCTAGTGCAGGGGTTGGCAACCTTTTCATAATAGTATGCCAAAGAAGCATTTTAAGTCATTCAATTTGCCAACAGAGTAAATTCCTATTTTCTTGTAGAAGAGACTTAAATTGCCTTTTTTGGTGGTCTTTTTGGTGGTCTTCGCACGCCATTGAAAATCCCTTTGCGTGCCAAGTCTGGCATGCCTGTCGTAGGTTGCTGACCACTGGTCTAGTGCGGGGGTGGGCAACCCCTGATACATATGCCAAAATCATCACATCACAGCTTTTTTCCGGCATGCGAAACCCTCTCCTGCATTTTTTCATGTAACCATTTTGAATTTGATACTTCCCAAACCTAAAGAGGCATACCAATGATCTCCCGAAATATGACAGAAAAGACCATGAAAGTATTAGGAGTTTTTCTGAAACATCATAAGTCTGTAGCAATTACTCATGAGGTCAGCAAAATTTAGAGAACTGGATAAGACAGAAAGGTTTGCAAGTTTTTCCGATAGTATGAAACCAGAGTGAATTTCTTCTGGTTCTTTAAAATATGTTCTCAAAATAATTCGGTTGGTATGCAATAGAATTTTCTTAAGAGATTCTGCAAGTTTTGGCCATGATCTAGTGGCATTGAATCAGTTAGCCATTTAGCAAAATTCTTGACTGAAATCATAAGAAAAAACAAGGTATTAATTTCAAGTCTGCTTGCTAAGAAATTTGACTTCTGCTTCACTAGCCACCAGGGATTGAAATGGTCTGCAAATGTTACCTTTTACATTTAAGGCTTAAAATTAAAATAAATTTTATGAACACATTATAACACCAACATCAGCAAATGTTGATACCGAAAGTAACATTGACAGTGTCAAATAAATGCTAATGATGTCAACATGACAAAAAGTACATTTGACTAGTCTTAAGTGCCAAACAGTTTATTTTCAATGTTGAACTATTTATAATGTCACTTGAAAAAAACAAAAAACTCATCAGAAATCATTTTCTGATTTCTTTTAATGAGTTCTCTGTCGAACAATAGAAAAGTGATGTGCACATATTTACAAAACAATTAAGAAAGCAATATTTAACTTTATGATGTGCAATATGGAGATTTCAATAAAAAGTAATTGGCAAAATGTCTAAACAGCACAAAACAAACTTACTCTGACAAATCTACTTTCTTCTGGTCGATCTCTATAGCTTCCTATCAATGTAAAACTTGAACGTTCCACGCCCAAATTGAGCTCAGAACTGTAAGTTAAATTTGATTAAGTCTTTAGTTGCACTCAATTATTTCAAAGCATGGGTCAAATAGGAAAATACAACTTTATAATATAAATATAATAAAAAAGGACATTTACCTTTTATAATTATTTTTTTAATAGTGAAATATAAAAGTGCTAAATAAAATCCAGATATGTTACACTTTATTAAAACAATAGCTAACAATAATTAGAAATACTTATATTATTTAGATAGCATGATCTTTAAGTGCTTAATTACTCTTTGCAATGGGTATTTCTGCGTTCGGTTTAATGAAAAATTAATATCAATACTAGGTTCTCTGTTTCAGACCTTTAAAAAAAATGTTATCCCAAAAGAGAAGTGATAAGACTATATCGTTCAATGTTTATACTAACCCTTTAGAGAAGTGATCAATCTGATAACTCTCACTGGCATGGAAATAATGTCCAGGAGACTTAACACTTTCAAAGACAATCTGATCATACAGTTGAACCTGAAAAACATTCATTTCATACAGACATTAGTCAGTTGAAGAAAAAAGAAAATGATGAAATAAAAGAAAATATTTGAAACTTTGAAAAAAAAATTTTAATGTTTGTCTTTAATACTAATTAGTTGTTCATGAATAAACAGAAAGTTTTACTTTGCTATAACACTAATAAATATATATTTATTATAATACACTAAATAAAATTCTTTAAATTAGCCTGTGTATTTTTATCCACCAAAAATGTCTGCTCTAATATCTCTGTTATGCTAAGACTTCCAGGAACAGTAAATCTATTTATCCTGTACCCTAGGTTCAAGTTCAGTTATCTGAGCTTGAGATATATTAGGAGCGAAATCTGACAGTTTATTTTTATTTTGATTGGCTGGTTAGATTATTGTCCAAGTTAAACAAAGTTTCAACTTTAAGAAGAGCTGTTAACTATTGTATTTTTCTGATGTTATGTTTACATGCATATGAGAAATTTTTCCCTTACTCTAATTTATTCAGAACAAGAAAAAAGGTGACTGAATTTCTGAACTTAAAAAGCGATTCCTTCTTGACCCAAAGCTAAATAATTGAAGAAGATAATGTATTATTGTTAATTACATATTTCTTTGTATCTCTTTTGTTAGACTATATCAATTTTAAGTATCAAAAATGATACTTTAGTGCACTGGATTTAGTAGCCTACCAAATTTATTTTTAGACATTTATTTCGTTGTCAGAAGACTACTTCCTCTTGTATTTTTATTTGGAACGGGTATAAATAGAGTTTTCTCCCCTTTTTCCCATATTCAATATAGGTTGTCTATGTTGTAATGTGCAGGGAACATGGCCTTTCAACTAAAGTAACTCATTATAGCTCTTTAAAAAAAAATACACTGTAGCCTCCTGGTGTCTATTTTTAAAATCCCTTTTTTTAAAAAAAATAACTGATATGTAATGTGATGGCATCGTGCCTTATCAATATTCAACGTACAAATCATTATGTGTGTGTGCAATGGGGGAGGGGTGAGTACGGGAAGGGCAGTGCCACACTTTGTGCCATTAGAAAAACCAAAAACCATATTTATATAAAGAGATCAATCTATGCATATTTTAAAATGATAATGGGGGACCACCAAGAATGACTTAGAGAAGTATGAATCAGCAGTGAAAGCTGGGTTACATTGCATTGGATTAGCGGCTGCTGCTCATGTTATTGACTTGGGTGGCCAACGGGAGATGAAGAGTTCCTGCCAGAGACTACAAACTGGAGACCCCTGCCGATGTCATCAAGCTTCCTGGACAAGGGTCAGGTCATTGGCAAGCTCATCCCTCTCTATGCATACCTGGCTAGGTGTCAGCAGAAGTGTGCACACATGAACAAACACCCCTTTACCAAACATTGAAATTACATGAAAAGGTCTATTTGACTCAAAGGGGTGAATAAGATTTACAATAGCACAGCTTTACAGACTTATATATGTCCATAGCCCCACCCTCAGGAGCAAAGCCATCCCCCTCCTGAAAATTTTGAAAAAAAACTTGTAAAAAATAGTTTTATTTTAAAATGTACTAAATTCGCAACAACAAAAAATTGCTAAATGTTTGTTACATGAAAGTTCAAGCCACCCTGGAAAAAATGTCTGCCTTCCCTCCTGCCCACCCTCCCATGGTTGCCAGTTTGTGTAGAGACTTAGAGACTACTGAATATTTAAAAAAAAAATGCTACCTACCACCTCTCCTTCCGATTTTACTTTATAACGAGGCAATATTCTGAACTGAGCATTCTTAGCGTTGAATTCTATCAGTGAAATCTGCAATATGATACAACGGGGCAATGTTAAGGATATCATTTTACATGAAAGAGACATGCTGTAGAGAGCAGGTTGTGTTTGTCCATTAAATAGAGGTGTATATATTGCTTTTACAGTTTAACTAGGAAAAGCCTATAGCATATCATCCTTTAAAACACTGATCAAAATGCAAGCCTAGGCTCAAACCACGGATGAGCGTAGGATGTAATTATCTTCTGAACAGAAATAACATTAGTAATATAACATTAGATGAGGTAATGGTAATATGTAAAACTTATAATTTAAATAAAAATAGGAAGAACAATAATAAAATAGGCCGGCTTTATCCTACACATCAGGAGCAATCTAATTACATCATGCAGACAAAAATAATTATATGGCAGCGAATAATGTGATAGTATATTATATCATTAAACAGCAGAGCCATCATTATATCTAATTATATATCAGCAGTTTTCAGTTGAGCCTTCACTCACGTATGTTTGCATAGATCGAGTGTCATAATGTAAAGCATTGATTAAATGCAAGCATATTTATATTTAGAGGTCAGATAATAACTGACATCATCGTTCAAACATCAGTTTTTTCATTGCTATGATAATTTGAAAGTTTTAAAGTCATTTTCCTATATTATGATACATATTTTTGTATCCTATGCCTATCCAGATGTCAATTTAGTCTTGCATTCTGAGGTTTTTAAATCTTATACATTACAGACGCTCCTTCTATAAAGAAGAGTATTGCGTCCTACGCACATCCGTGGTTTCAGTCTTATATTATACATTACTTATTCGTTTTCCTAAACAGTTCATGCCACCCATTGTGTACTGTAATGCCACTCAAAGAAAATGTATTTGAAATTAATTAGCCCGTGCATATGGAAGAAGGAAAGTGTTTTGTTATATCTCTAAATCTTTCTGAATATTATTTATGTCTCATTATTGTGTTATCGAAATATACAACAGCTAAAATCATAACAGATAAAAGAATATCTGACAATAACAGCAAATCAGGAAAATCAGCAATTTGTAACTCTTACAGATACTTACAAATAGTCAAACAGCAATTTGTAACTCTTACAGATACTGACAAATAGTCAAATGGCATATCTTTAGCTTCACTAAATTTTTCCTACTTTGACTTTATATTTAATTTATTACAAGTTACATTGTTAAACAAAAACAACAAAAAAACTTGTCTTTTTATGGTATTATAATAGACTAACTATAATTCATCTTTACAAGCAGTTAAAATGTTGGATTGATTTCAATTTCAGGTTGATATATAGAGAAAAAGGAATTTTTTTTAGTTTCATAGCTGATCAAATAATTTCATATTGATCAAACTGTTCTAGCATCACATAAACTGTATAATATATTAGCTAAATTTTATTCTGGATTTACCAATACTAGAGACTGCACTATATTTATATATACACACTTGAAGATCTATTTCTTTGTTGCATTGAATTAAATTTGTAATTTCGTTTTAAACTTTTAAGTTGAACTGTTTTTTTTTCAAAATGTTAATCTGATCTTTGCTTTTTTTCAGTTTTTTCTTATATAATTTTAACATAAAATGTTTTGGGTTCTACTTGCATATAAGAAATAAAAGAAAAAGGTTTCTGGAGTTCTATGCATTCTTCACATTTAAAACTCAGCAGACGTGATGGCCATGTACAGCATAACAGGGGAGGGATTAGCCCACACTTCCATGATTCAATTTTAATCCAGTTGAATTAAAATGGAATTATAATTGAAACAAAAAAAACAACAACGGAATATCAAAACAAAAACAAAAATATGACAAAAACAAGTCAAAACAACAACACCAACACTCTAGCAGGTACAACAACTGAGTGGTTAGTTTAAAAAACAGGATCTTTGAGCAGGAAAAGAGGCTTTCCAAGGATAATATGTTTTTTATGTTGTTTGAAGAGTAGAGAGCTGTGAAATATAACACTAAAGCTATAAGAGAAAAAAAAAGGGAAAGTAATAAGCAATAAACAAAGAAAAAAATACTTTCATAACATGTTTACAAACAAGCTGTGTGAAAAGTTTTTTTGGTCAGAAAGATTGAGTCAATTAGACATAGAACATTAAAACCACTGCAGGCAGAGTGCTAGTTTTCCTTTATTAGTAAATAAGATATGATATTATGTGTTGAACTGATTGTTGTTTTTATTTAACTTTTAGAGGATAACAAATTACCAAAACTAATTTTTGAAGGATAATTTTTGTGGTGTTATTAGGCGCGATAGTCGACCACCCACTCAGCCCTCCCTAGTAACGCTACTAACTATGTAGACAATACAAAAAATGACTTCATTCTATGTACAATAATCTCACTGTTGGAAGTGGTCTCTAAGTAAGCAACCTAAGAACTGAACCAAGCCAGTAATTGTTTTTTGAGAAACTGCAATTTCTGGCAAAGTACTGGCTATACAATCTCCCAATAGAACAAAAAAAAAAACTTCTTGAAAATAAACGCTATTCTTTCTTATAGATATTTTTGTAAAATCTGTAACCATCCTACCATTTGTAAACTACTTTTTAACCAGGTGCTACAACTTTCCCCAAGTAAACAATTAGCCAACTGTCATTCTTTACAAACAAATGTCTATTAACTATTGGCAAGAACGTGTTCTATTTTGACACCGCTAGCGTTAACTGAATGACTACAGAGGATGAATCCAAAGAAACAATATGTTTACAGTAGTTTAGCCTATGCACTGATTACTGTAATGTGTATATATTATGTTTTCTATAGTATATTCAGCAGAAAATCATAATAGGGCAGGCAGCATATTTAGGCCTAAGGTATGTAAGCTTAAATTCATTAATATAATCTTGATATTTAGAGTTCAGAAAAGCATGTAGGCCTACAGTATTTTCTTGTGGCATTTTAGCATAGAATATACGGTATATCCTGTACCAGTAAGGAAAACCAAAAAATGTATCTTCATTTAAAGACTTATCAAAATGCAAGACTAAAGATACTACAGATACGCTTATGACACAATAATCTTCTCTATAGATGGAGTGTCTGTAATGTATAAGATAAGAACACAATGATGTTCTGTATAGAAAGAAACATCTCTAATATATAAACTACGGTAATTTTTCTAAACTTAATTTTAGTAAACATGTAATTAGGCCTACATGTTAAGTATGTGACAATGTAAATACAAGTTAAAAGTCTGAAATACCTTCATATTGTTCTTATCCTTTTTGCTGGTGTGTGTTGTACTCATATGGACAAACTTGCCGGTGAACACATGTTTTAACTGCAAAGAAAAACATTTATATTGAACATTTTAAGATTTGCAGTTATACAGTTAGTATGTTAAACTCTTGTTATTAAGTTCTTATACTGTCACCTGCGAATCATTTTCTTATACAGGCAAGAAATAAATAATGGATACATGAATAATATATCCTTTTGGAAAAACATTAAGTTGTTCCACTTTAGCATTAGGTACAAAATGGTGTAATTTTGATTTTGACGGAGTAAATTATTAAGAATGTTCCACCTGGATGAGTGGAAGGAAAGCTTCATAAATCATTATGTAGGCTAATTGAGGGGACAAAAGTTTTTTATTGTTTAACAATAAATGCCCTGAGGGAGGGATTAGAAGAAAACTGTTTTAATTAAATAAATGCAACCAACATTAAAAAAAAGTAAAGTAAAGTACCAGTCAGACCAAATTGATCATAGGGCCGGCGAAGCAGCGTTAATCAGTTTCAGTGGTCACGGCATACTAGGGTATGTGTGGCCAGCACAATGCCCAGCCGACTTTACATTACCCCGACTAAATAGTTTGTTAATAATAAATACGTTCCTTATAATACATTTCTGTTGTACCAGTTAACTCATTCTGTATCAGAGTGTATTAAAGTATAACTGTTTAATTTATTATATGCGAGAACAAATATAAATAAGTACTCTTTATTCCCGAATGGAATCCGGGCATCAAATGGGTTGCCTGAACAAACCAGGAAAACCAGTAACTTAGCATCATTTAAAACACTAATAGAAATGCAGGACTAGATCCCGGGCCACGGATGAGTGTAGGACGCAATAATCTTCTTTATAGAAGGAGCGTCTGTAATGAAGAATAAGATGAACGAAAGATGAGAGGAAAAGGGGGGGGGGGGGGAAGCATTTCACTTCCTTGTTAGAGATTTCAATGAAATTTCGGGGTTTATTCACACTACAGGGAATAAGATAACATATCTCATAGCAGAATGATTTTTATATCAGTTTATATAATATATATACATATATATATATATAACAAAACACATTATAATCATTCGTATCTACGTCCTTTTGACGGGCATATCCTCTAGAATATATATATATATATATGAAAGTTATCAAATGAGATCTGGAACGCTCCACTGATGTTGTTATAAAATCCATAAACTAAAGTAGTGTAGAAACACCATCTTCTAAAATGCAGTTGTGTAGCTAACACAGTATTAAAGTCTAGCCCTGGGCTCTGATATAGAACATTCATGGCGCTTGAAAATACTTGAAATGTTTGCTGGCACTTTCATGTGAACCAATTAGGCAAAACTACATTTTATGTTGAATACTATAACAAGAATTAACCTTATAAGTAAGCTTACAGTTCACAGCCTGATAAGAGATAATTGTGAAGTTGATTTGTGGCAGATGTGGGAAGTTATAGGTTTAAAAAATAGATGTGTTATTCTAGTTGTAGAGCCTTCTGGTAAGCTTGATATTGTTTCCTCACAGTTTAAAACAAGCTGAACAGACATCTTTATCATCTCAGTGGATGCCTAGTCAATTATTTTTTTCCAATTGTAGACGAACATTTAGGTCTGCAATCCGTATATATTATTTACAGTTTATTAAAGGAAATGAATTTGGGGGGGGGGGGGGGAGGAGGGGGAGCCAGTATCTATGTCCAAAGTAGCCTTAATCTAAGAATAATTTTTAGAATCATTCATCATTCCAATCCAGCAGCCATCTGGGCACTTGCCCTTTGGCCTGAGGCTATGATGAAACAATTGCAGACTTTTTGTAACTGTTGGTAGTTGGAATATAGAGTGTTAGGGAGATTTGGTGTTCTGGGGAGGTAGACATTTCGTACGTCCTGCAGTGCAGGTAGACATTTCGTACGTCCTGCAGTGCAGGTAGACATTTCGTACGTCCTGCAGTGCAGGTAGACATTTCGTATGTTCTATAGTGCAGGTAGACATTTCGTATGTTCTGTAGTGCAGGTAGACATTTCGTACGTCCTGCAGTGCAGGTAGACATTTCGTATGTTCTGTAGTGCAGGTAGACATTTCGTACGTCATGCAGTGCAGGTAGACATTTCGTACGTCCTGCAGTGCAGGTAGACATTTCGTACGTCCTGCAGTGCAGGTAGACATTTCGTACGTCCTGCAGTGCAGGTAGACATTTCGTACGTCCTGCAGTGCAGGTAGACATTTCGTACGTCCTGCAGTGCAGGTAGACATTTCGTACGTCCTGCAGTGCAGGTAGACATTTCGTACGTCCTGCAGTGCCGGACAGTCAATAAGGTAATGAGCAACGGTTTCATTTTGGTAATTTGGTGTATACAGAGGGGGGGGGGCATGCCGCCGTTTTATCTGGTTTGATGAGGTAAAGGTGCGAGTTTAGATGTAAGTCGTTAAGTTTGTGTCGTTTTACACCAGAAGCGAAACCCTATAGTATAGAGTATGATGTATTGCTTTTAAACAAATTCTTACCTGCACAATTTCACCATAACGAACCCGCTTCCCGTGTTGGCGCGTCTGCTCAGCAAGGTTATCTTTCTTTTCCGCTTCTGCTGACATCTAGAGTGAGACCAAAAGTTTCCATCATTCATAAACTTTAAGACATGCATCCAACAAATATATTTGACATTTCGTGTCATTTTACAATGATTGGTGGTCTTAAGGCAGATATACTTTTATAAGGGTTTTCATGTAAAAAAGCGTGTCTACTTTCAACCCAAGTGAAACTTCTGAGTTTACAACTATTGGTTTTGATTTAGAATAATTTAGCTAAGTCAGAAATTTTAATGGTAATTTTCTTTTTATCTACCTACCGGAAAGTCTAGAGTTCCTTAGTGTAAGGGACTACCTTTAAAATATAAGTTGTCTAGTGTCGCATTTTGATGATCTAAAATCTAAAAGTTTGATGGTTTCTTGCCCATGACTACATGGTAAAAGACATTCGTGTTTTTAAAGCAAAAAAAAAAAAAAAATAATAAATAAAGCTGTTTGAATAGCATCTGAAGTTGTTTAGTTCCCATGGAAACGTTTCTCAAAACTTTATTTATCGAGACCCGGTAATTTTTAAACTTCTCCTTCGCGACCCACTTATATTATTTATTGCCTGTATGTAAGAGCTAATTAGTAACATATAACAGATGAACTTCTACATATTATGGGCTATCATATATATCTGCTACCTAAGAGAGTTACTGTAGGGCTATATCTTAAATTGGGTTCAAACGAGCCGTTTGTAGATGAAGCGCGATTTTGTCAGCCTTTAAAAGTTGTCACAGAAGGTCAGACTTCCCGGCTTGTATAACATCACCACTAAGCCCTGTACTCCGCCCCTTCTCCCCACACCCCAAAAAAGCCCACCATTTTTTCAATTTCAAAACAAGCATATAGTATTTCAATTCACTTTTATTGTCATTGTCGTATATATATATATATATATATATATATATATATATATATATATATATATATATATATATATATATATATATATATATATATATATATATATATATATATATATATATATATTACAATAAAATTCTAGGACTATAATTACTGTAGTTAATTAAGTGAAACTTGATCACGTAGAAATTTCATTTAAAATGCACATTGGTTTGAGTTTTTTTTCAAACATTCTTCGACCCCTAGTCACACATATCTTATAATTGTTGTATTTTGTAAATTTTATTTTGGACAAGGGGAGGGGGGGGGGGGGAGAGATCCGATAATTTACGATCGTAGATCAATAACAGTAACGTCACGAATTCTCGGTCTTTAGTCAACCCATGACAAAGACAACAAAACGACAGATTTACAGATTGCATCGAAATAATATAGACATTGGATGAATACATTAGTTTGTTGTGTTTCGTTATTTAGACCAAGATAAAATTCTAGTGTTCAGAATATCATGAATTACTTTAAGTGTGGAATACAACAAAGAAGGAAGATTCAAGTTTACTGGGTGGGGATGGGGGAGGGGTATGGTGATGGAAGGATATCATAACAATACGCAGTTTCAAATCTCGAGAATTTCCCAACGCCCTACCACTCTCTTTTTTCTTCCTTTTTTTTTGCAACAGTGAATGCCAGATGTTTTCAATCTACCTTTAGCCTTGTATGACAACATTTCTTTTTTAAGGACAAGACAGGAGAAAGAAAAAAAAAATGCATTCTATAATTTGGTAGCAAAGTTGTGCGTTTTTATTTTACGTGCTTAAAGTATGCGTGAGTAACTTTGCGTGTGTGTGTGTGTGAGTGTTGTTTGCACAAATCAAGTGATGAATCTCAGTGTGCGGGAAGTGCACCCGCCCAACCTGGTGCTGGTGGTTGTAACTTGAGAATCGGGGGGAAGTGTTGATTTATGCACGTCGGGAGACACACAAAACCCTGGGTTTTAAAAACTAGGCGCCGTCAGGAAAAACCAGCCAGTATGAAGAATTAATAAAAACAGGTCAGTGTGGCCTAAATTTTTTGTGGGAAAATCCGCAAAAAAAAAACACAACAAAGAACAAAACTGGTCTAATCTAATTGAAAGTAAGCATTCGAATGTCATTTACACAAACTACATTTAAAATATAATGTTTACTTCATAAAAATGTAAAATAGGCCTACAAAACTGAAAACTTTTAAAAAAAAAAACGGTTTTCGAAAGGGGTTTAAAAAAAATTAACATTTAATGCGAAGGGAACAATTTTTGAGGATTTTTTTAGTCTTATCGACTGTTGGTTTGACAAAAGTTAAAGATTTTAGACTTTAGTAAATATGCTTAGTCAATATTTAAAAACGTGCAACTAATACGGGTTTATAGTTTATGAAGGCCTATATATGAGATACATAAGCCGAACTCACTAAACAATGTAATTGAAAATAACCAGTTCTTTGCTTTTGTTGGTTGTTTATTTTTTCGAAACTATATTAAAATTTGTTTTTTGGTACAAATTAAATTGCTCGTATCTCTCTATTTTAGTGTTTGAATGAACATGTTTTAATCTAAGGATGTTTAACGAAAACCGGAATACCGGATTCCGGTTTTGAAACCAATAACCGGTTTTAATTTTAAAAACCGGATTTCGGATTGTTGGTTGAAAGGTAATCATTACTTTAAGTAGCACAGCCTTTTTTTTTTTTTTGGTTCTGATGGAAATATTTTTATAAATAATGTTGGATTCGCACAAAACAATTCTTGAAATGACTTGCTAACACTATTTATCACTATTGAAAGCTATTATCGGTTTTAATCAATTAGCCCAGATTTTGTTAGTTCTAAAGAATTTTATGGTAAAGTGTAAAAA
This sequence comes from Anisus vortex, assembly GCA_949126835.1. NCBI lineage: Eukaryota > Metazoa > Mollusca > Gastropoda > Planorbidae > Anisus > Anisus vortex. The sequence continues at coordinate 34,642,597 of OX421499.1, forward strand.
ATCATATTGAATTCGCACAAATCAACCTCTTGAATGCCCTGCAAACACTAATCAAATTTGAACTATTTTTCAAATATACATACAAAACTACGCACATTTGGCTTTTCCGGCCTGTGACTTGAGACATTGGGATAAGGGGGGGGGGGGGCGAAATCCGGTTTTAAATCGGTTAAATAGAACCGAAAACCGGTTTGAAGAAAAACCAGTTTTAACATCCCTATTTTAATCAAAGCCTATTATAACAGCATACTTCCCATCATCTCCACCTTACGATGAACCCATCGCGGCCTTGCATTTCTTGTAAACAATGACTTAAAGCATGTTTTCTTTTACACTTTACACATAACAAGTGTTTACTGCCCTTTAGAGCCAATGGAACGGAAATGTATGCCCTTGAGGCTGTAACCAAGGAAGCCATGCTTGCTTGATGTAACGGTATTATTACAAAACTTTTTCCGTAGACCTTATTCATATTTTGTGTTGGTCTTTGTTAGCTCACACAGCCCCCTCCCCAACTCCCAACTCGAATATGATTGAAATGAAGGATTCTGCTTTGCCTGGTATGTTGCCTTCGTTTGTTTAAAGCCCCGCGGATCATTCATTAACTAAAGGGGCAACAAAATAATAAAACATCAAAAACAAAAAAAAACTAATTAGTGATGCTGTATGTGTAATTAGTGATGCTGTATGTGTAATTAGTGATGCTGTATGTGTAATTAGTGATGCTGTATGTGTAATTAGTGATGCTGTATGTGTTTTCAAACATTCTCGATGGAGCATTTAAAAAAAAAACAGATTTCAATCTTGGAGGCTCACCTTAGCCTGGGTCAACATGGCTTTGGCAACATCGGAGCCTTCCTTCTGTTGACTGAGACATTTTCTGTGTTTCTTGTTGAGCTTGTAGCGGTTCTGTATGCAGACCTGGAATATCACAGCTGTGTGGAAGAGAACAAGACATGAGAGAGACAGTTAAATCTTCTGTAATAAAACTCAGCCCTTTTCTTATCTTATACATTACAGACGCTCCTTCTATAAAGAAGATTATTGCCTCCTACGCTTAACCACAAACAACAACAAAAAACGCTGGCTAATTAGGAAATAATTAGTCCATCATTACAGTTGTCAAACAACACGTTAATGTCTTAACCACATATCTCTTAAACTGGATGTGTCAGAACACGCTTAGACCATATGTGTATATATGCATGTATGTAGAGATATAAATGTTGCTAGGTATTGTTACAAGGGCGCGAGTACTCTGTCTTCAAATCACATCGTTTTATTTTATTTTTTGGGGTCAGTTGCACGGCTGATGAGTTCAAACAAAGAGTCCGACAGTTTCAGTGGCCACCAAGGGGATTGTGTGAAGAACGCAGCGCAACGCAAACACACCTGTAAGGCTTTACCGAACAGACGCCAGGTACAATTCGGTGAGCTGGGGTACTGGCAGTCTCAAAGTTGACTGCTAAACACAGGCAAAAAAAATTAAACCATAAAGATTATCTGGACATAAAGAAGATACCTTTATCTGGACATAAACAAGATACCTTTATCTGGACGTAAACAAGATACCTTTATCTGGACGTAAACAAGATACCTTTATCTCGACGTAAACAAGATACCTTTATCTGGACGTAAACAAGATACCTTTATCTGGACATAAACAAGATACATTTATCTGCACATAAACAAGAGACGTACGTTTATCTGGACATAAACAAGATACCTTTATCTGAACATAAACAAGAGACGTACGTTTATCTGGACATAAACAAGATACCTTTATCTGGACATAAACAAGATACATTTATCTGAACATAAACAAGAGACGTACGTTTATCTGGACATAAACAAGATACCTTTATCTGGACATAAACAAGATACATTTATCTGAACATAAACAAGAGACGTACGTTTATCTGGACATAAACAAGATACCTTTATCTGGACATAAACAAGATACCTTTATCTGGACATAAACAAGAGACCTTTATCTGGACATAAACAAGAGACCTTTATCTGGACGTAAACAAGATACCTTTATCTGGACATAAACAAGATACATTTATCTGGACATAAACAAGATACATTTATCTGGACATAAACAAGATACCTTTATCTGGACATAAACAAGAGACCTTTATCTGGACATAAACAAGATACATTTATCTGAACATAAACAAGATACCTTTATCTGGACGTAAACAAGATACATTTATCTGAACATAAACAAGAGACCTTTATCTGGACGTAAACAAGATACATTTATCTGGACATAAACAAGATACATTTATCTGGACATAAACAAGATACCTTTATCTGGACGTAAACAAGATACATTTATCTGAACATAAACAAGAGACCTTTATCTGGACATAAACAAGATACATTTATCTGGACATAAACAAGATACCTTTATCTGGACGTAAACAAGATACATTTATCTGAACATAAACAAGAGACGTACGTTTATCTGGACATAAACAAGATACCTTTATCTGGACATAAACAAGATACCTTTATCTGGACATAAACAAGATACCTTTATCTGGACATAAACAAGATACCTTTATCTGGACATAAACAAGAGACGTACGTTTATCTGGACATAAACAAGATACCTTTATCTGGACGTAAACAAGATACCTTTATCTGGACATAAACAAGATACCTTTATCTGGACATAAACAAGATACCTTTATCTGGACATAAACAAGATACATTTATCTGGACATAAACAAGATACCTTTATCTGGACATAAACAAGAGACCTTTATCTGGACATAAACAAGATACCTTTATCTGGACATAAACAAGAGACCTTTATCTGGACATAAACAAGATACCTTTATCTGGACATAAACAAGATACCTTTATCTGGACATAAACAAGAGACCTTTATCTGGACATAAACAAGAGACGTACGTTTATCTGGACATAAACAAGATACCTTTATCTGGACATAAACAAGATACCTTTATCTGGACGTAAACAAGAGACCTTTATCTGGACATAAACAAGATACCTTTATCTGGACATAAACAAGAGACGTACGTTTATCTGGACATAAACAAGATACCTTTATCTGGACATAAACAAGATACCTTTATCTGGACATAAACAAGAGACGTACGTTTATCTGGACATAAACAAGATACCTTTATCTGGACATAAACAAGATACCTTTATCTGGACGTAAACAAGAGACCTTTATCTGGACATAAACAAGATACCTTTATCTGGACATAAACAAGAGACGTACGTTTATCTGGACATAAACAAGATACCTTTATCTGGACATAAAGAAGATACCTTTATCTGGACATAAACAAGATACCTTTATCTGGACATAAACAAGAGACCTTTATCTGGACATAAACAAGATACCTTTATCTGGACATAAACAAGATACCTTTATCTGGACATAAACAAGATACATTTATCTGGACATAAACAAGAGACCTTTATCTGGACATAAACAAGATACCTTTATCTGGACATAAACAAGATACCTTTATCTGGACATAAACAAGATACCTTTATCTGGACATAAACAAGATACATTTATCTGGACATAAACAAGATACCTTTATCTCGACGTAAACAAGATACCTTTATCTGGACGTAAACAAGATACATTTATCTGGACATAAACAAGAGACATTTATCTGGACATAAACAAGAGACCTTTATCTGGACATAAACAAGATACATTTATCTGGACATAAACAAGATACCTTTATCTAAATAGCCTAAATAGGTCAGTGACACAAACTCACGTGTTTTCAGATTGACCGTTGGGGAACCGTGAGGACACAAACACGAACTTTATATATTCTCTTTAATGACGTCATAAGACCAATGATTACCGTACTAATGAGCAAAATACAAGAGCTTGTTTATAGGTGAAGGTAATCGTGAGTAAACGGTAAAGTAATAATAAGATCTTTTGGAGCGGAAGGGCCCGAAATCGGCAGGTGATTCTTTCAGCGCAGCATCGCCTTTTTCTTTTTTCTTATTTCTTCAAGGGCGAAAACGGTAAAACCCGGAAGGCACCCCCCCCCCTCCACAACTTTTTTTCTTTTTTTTTACTCTTCTAGAGTCATTTGGGAAACGGGAAATACCGGTAGCCAGGGCTCTTTGCGCCAACGTAAAGCTGCATACGATCGAGTGGTAACAATAAAATATGGAGTGGATATATTCTAGGGGAGCTTTCGTTCTCATAGGGCTGGCTACACGAGCATTATAAAGTGCACATGTGAAAATAAACCATTCTTGCACTCGGTGGCCGCCTCGCGTTCGTGCAACAGGCAGTTTGGGGGGTAGCTTTTAATCTTCTAGGCCAGGGATCGGCAATCTACGGTACGCGTAGGCCTACTATAAGTAGCACGCAGAGCAATTTTTTTTGTGGCACGCAAAAGACCTCATAAAAAAAGCTTTCAAGTCTCTTCATCAAGAAACTGAGCGCTAGAGAAGAATGACTTCTAGTATGTTGGCACACTGTATGAATTAGAAATCCTATTTCGGCAAAATATTATCTAAAGGTTGCCGACCAATTGTCTAGGCATGTGATTTGTACAGGATTCTTACGAATTTGGGAGCACTGCACCCTATCCCCCGCTCTCTCTCTCTCGATTCTCTCTCTCTCTCTCTCTCTCTCCTAATCGTGTTTTATGTAGGGTCTAATAGACTCACAGGGACCTAGCTAAATTGGATATAATTGAGATATTCGCCGGGTTGGGGAGTTGGTGGGGGGGGGGGAGGGTTCAAACCTGTTTATGGGGCTAAAAATATTTAAGGTAAACATGGTTTAAAAACCCAAATTTTACAATTTACTATCGATTATCCGGTCTGCGGATTATCCGGATTGTGGATTATCCGGTTCTGCAGATTATCCGGTTAATTGATGCTCTCCTGATATTTTTTTTATTCCAAATTAATTAAGAAAACCATGCATAACTTTTTAATTGGGTTCCAGAGTGGTCAAAACGATGGGAACAGGTTTAATTAAAAGAGACAAGGGCCATAACTCTTTAAACGAAATAATATATATAAAAATGTTTTACTCATAAAGTTTAGAGATAAGGAAACTGAGCTTCATCTCAGTGAAAGAAACGCAATGAATAATTTGGATACTGTAAAAGAATGGAATAGAGTTGGGGCGAGTTTATTTACCTACGTATAAATAATCTCTACATCCAGATTATGCATGGCGTATTTAGACAACATCCAATGATATGGATATTTATTTAAACAAAATATGCAAGATGAGTAACGGTGCAAAAAAAAAGGTGGTGGGGGGGGGGGAGATAATTGCATTTGGGTATTCAACCTGCATTTCAGAAATGTTCGGCAGCCACTCACACACACATTTACTCCCCCTCTCTCCCGAGACACACACACAATCACATACAAAAAAAAAAAAAAAAACACTTTTTGAAATGCGAAGGTGCTAAGACCTATTTTTGGCTGCCCCTAAACATGCAGCGCTGATGGCATGTACTGCTAGAAAAGTGTAACCGATGCCTCTGGCATTACAAAACCTGCCTATACCCCCCCCCCCTCCTTTTTCGTCCCCACGCCCCCACCCACTCTCAAACCAGACAGCTAGTCACAGACGTTTGCATAAACTTAAACCTACCCCTTTTCTACTTTAAACAAAAATGTGCGCTTTAACTCTAAAGGCTACGCCTAGAATTGTATTGAAATGAAAGAGAAAACAGCGCACAATTTAAAAGTTTGAAATGTCAGTTTCCTGACAAAAGGGGAGGGGAGGGGGTCTAGGACCGTCCGCTCAATGTCCTGTCCATGCTACAAACACCCATTACTTCTTTCATTTAAATCGTAAGATGGTGTCTGAGTTTAATATGATTTTAAAAAATTCTATCTAGTCTAATTTCGCTCAATCCTAAAATACTTTTCCTAGATAGGAAACTACGAAACATAGTATATAAATATGTATGATTTATGTGAAGTATTTACGTGTGGTCTGTTTTATTATACAAACGATGGCATGTCATCACTGAGCAAGGTGACTGTGACATGACAAAGTACTCCGTTTGGCAGTGTATTCCGACAGTGACTTTTCGAGAATATATATATATAGATGTATGTGACATGATGACACAGTCGAAAGATTCATATAATTTGTTTTTAGAAATTTCTCTAGTGGCTTTTGCGGTTCAAACTCAAACATATTATTTCTTACTGATAACGCAAAGAACATTTTTTTTAATATTATAAATAAAATATAAATGAGGAACTATTATTATACTTGGGTTACGGTGGCCTTGGCAGCGCGTACCACGGGTACTGGTTCTGGGTTCGAATCCTGGTGAAGGTTAGGGTTTGTTCCCGAGTCTGGAGGGGTGTCCCTGAGTCTACCAAGCTCTGTTGGGTACCTGGCTTTAGTTTGGGTAAAGTAAAGGCGTTTTGCTGGCCACACATTCCCCTAGTATGCCATGGGCACCAGAAACTGGTGAACGCTGCTTCACCAGCTGTATGGATCAACTAGGTCCGACTGGATTATTATACTTTAATTAAGATTTCATTAATATACTTTTAATTAATTATTATGACAGGTTCAGAGAAAAGTCTGTCAAATGTGGTTAAAGCAATCCAGACACCATCGGTGAAAGGACACTAAAAATTGGATAGTGACACAAGACAGTCTTCCATTGGATAGTGACACAAGACAGTTTTCCATTGGATAGTGACACAAGACAGTCTTCCATTGGATAGTGACACAAGACAGTTTTCCATTGGATAGTGACACAAGACAGTCTTCCATTGGATAGTGACACAAGACAGTCTTCCATTGGATAGTGACACAAGACAGTTTTCCATTGGATAGTGACACAAGACAGTTTTCCATTGGATAGTATTACACCCATCTTTAATCTAAGAATAACTTGTCAGCAAATGCTTAAGAGTTTCAACGCAGTCCACAGTGATAAAAATCTACTAAAGTTATAAATATCAACAGCAACATAACGCCTACAGTGATTCAAATCTACTGAAGTGATACAAGTCAACAGTAATATAACGCCTACAGTGATTCAAATCTACTGAAGTGATACAAGTCAACAGCAACATAACGCCTACAGTGATTCAAATCTACTGAAGTGATACAAGTCAACAGTAATATAACGCCTACAGTGATTCAAATCTACTGAAGTGATACAAGTCAACAGCAACATAACGCCTACAGTGATTCAAATCTACTGAAGTGATACAAGTCAACAGCAACATAACGCCTACAGTGATTCAAATCTACTGAAGTGATACAAGTCAACAGCAACATAACGCCTTCAGTGATTCAAATCTACTGAAGTGATACAAGTCAACAGCAACATAACGCCTACAGTGATTCAAATCTACTGAAGTGATACAAGTCAACAGTAATATAACGCCTACAGTGATTCAAATCTACTGAAGTGATACAAGTCAACAGCAACATAACGCCTACAGTGATTCAAATCTACTGAAGTGATACAAGTCAACAGCAACATAACGCCTACAGTGATTCAAATCTACTGAAGTGATACAAGTCAACAGCAACATAACGCCTACAGTGATTCAAATCTACTGAAGTGATACAAGTCAACAGCAAGATAACGCCTACAGTGATTCAAATCTACTGAAGTGATACAAGTCAACAGTAATATAACGCCTACAGTGATTCAAATCTACTGAAGTGATACAAGTCAACAGCAACATAACGCCTACAGTGATTCAAATCTACTGAAGTGATACAAGTCAACAGTAATATAACGCATACAGTGATTCAAATCTACTGAAGTGATACAAGTCAACAGCAACATAACGCCTACAGTGATTCAAATCTACTGAAGTGATACAAGTCAACAGTAATATAACGCATACAGTGATATAAATCTAGAGTGATATACAAACGTATAAAAGAATATATAAAGTAGGCTTATCAGTGATACAAGTCAACAGGTTAAATGTGATACAAATTCTAGAGTGACACAAGTCTACAAATGAGATCGAGAATAGTCAAATTGTAAAATTCGCCATAAGAATGTCTCCAATTATGGAACAACGATACTTCAGTATGTAGTTGGACAAGTCGTACAAACGCTATAACGCCGTCTTCAGCACAAACAAAGAATATAATAATATGGACCGCTTGCTCAATTTTTAGAGTTTATGTTCTTTTTCCGTGCGCATCCAATAACGCTGTCTTAAATGACTTCTACGCTCCTACGTTTGCCTAAATGTTTCCGCTGTATACAACTTTCGATTTTAATTTAAATTTTTCATTGAGAAAATCATAGCGATTGAATAAAACGGAAGTGTACAGTGCAAAAGGGAATCGGGAATTCCGAAAAGAAGTCATTCGAGTCATCAAATAGCAGAAATATTCAAGCAAGTGGTCCATCGTATTATAAGTCTTTGGTAAAAACAAACAACAATGCCAGAATCGCATAAGACATCACAACAAAATAAACTTATTACCTTGTGCGTTGGGTATGTCAGTTGGTCTGTTCCTGTCTTGACCACAATAAACATGTAGCCCACTGTTGGTGGAACTGGAATATAAAAGCACAGAATGCAATTTTAACCAAAGCAAAATTTGGAACAGTCAACTTTCTAGACAAAAAGCAAAATAAAATAAGAAATAAATCAACTACCTATAATTACTTAAAAGCCTAATTATATTAGAACATTATTCATTAGAGTTTATTCTATCCAATTAATTTAAATTATAATTTCTGTTATCTATAGCTTTTTAAGATGCGGGTAGTTTTAACATTGGAGTATCTTCAAAACGCGTTCTTTTCAGATTTTAATTGACGTCATTTAACTCAAAGGGCCCGGTGACCGAGCGGCGGCGCGTTCGGCTGGCGTACCGAAAGTCCTGGGTTCAAATCCTGGTGAACACTACAATTTTTTTCCCGGGTATGGAGGGTGTCCCCGAGTCTATTCAGCTCTGATGGGTACCTGACATTATTTGGGGGGGGGGGGGGTAAAGTAAAGGCGGCTGGGCATTGTACTGGCCACATAATCACCTAGTATGCCGTGGCCGCAGAAACTGGCGAACGCTGCCTCACCGGCCCTATGATTAATTTGTTCTGAAGAGTTCTTTACTTACATACTACTTTTAGTAGTGGGGGGGGGGGGGAGGGGGCTGTTTACATTACATGGGGGATGGTGGAAGTGGGAGAAGTAGGGGCGCGTTTGCGAAGAGAGAATAAAAGAGAAAGAGGTTACCGAGAGATGGATTAGGGCGTTGAAAGGCTATCAGGGCGGGGTGGAGGGTGAAAGGATGTTTGGGGCGGCAGGAAGTAGAGAATAATGGGATGTCGGGTAATTAGTTGTATAGGCGAGGGAGGGGTGGTGTGACGTATGTGATTATAAGGTATGACTGACAGGTGAGAGAGAGAAAGAGAGGCCGGAATACAGATAGTGAGAGAGACAGAGAGTGGAAAATGGATTGATACATAGTGAGACAGAGAGAGAGAGATAAAGAGACAGAGAGAAAAGAGAAGAGTATGTGTGAAAGAGGCACAGGCCAAGGAGTCTCAAAATATTAAAACAAAGCCGATTATCAACATTCAATATAAATAGCATTTCAATGTACTTTGCAGTTCTCCATTAACTAGGAAGGTCCGTCGTACTTATTAAATCAGTAGCCACTGGACAAAGTGGACTACAAAGTTTGGTTCATATGGAATCATACAACTAATATTATAAACTCTTACAATTATAATTGATAATTTTAAGTTTTGTAGTTGTTTTTTTTAGTTTTTTGTTGTTGTTTATTTATTGTTTTTTTTATTGTTGTTGTAGCCCACACACACAAGCGCTACAGAAAGTCTATCGGTCTATTTGTCTGTTCGGTACTTTCAGCGTCTGTGGAGAAAGCCCAGCGGATCAAAAGAATTGTGCCGCAGATTCGTTAACATATGCGTTTGTTGTTGTCTGTGTATCGCAAGCAATATTCGGTATTTGAAAAAACAACAACAATAGGCCTCGACTATGAGTCGCCGATGATAACTAAATCTAATGTTTGTAAGGCATTTAATGTTAAGGAATTATTTTGTGCTAAGCAAACAAAGTTTTATAGAGAGAAAAAAACAACTCAAGCGACACCATATGATATGGATGTTTTCCGGCTTAACTTCCAACTAAACCGAAAATCGTTTTTTAAGTTTGAAATTCTATTTTCGTTTTTAAAACCGAATGCCGGAATTCCGGTTTAACATCCCTAGTTTCTACTTTAAGATCAAAATCATGTCGTCGTTAAACTGTCATGAGTCGGGGAAGGGGGGGGGGGGGGAATATTTACCGCGGCCTGTCAAAATTTCACGCCACGCTGCGGAATTTAGCGTTTTTTTTTGTAACTTCGGATCCGCGGAAGTAATTTAACATGTCGCTTAAAACACCAACTCTGGATAAATCACAATGAGACTAGATCTAGACTCAAACCGCGGGTACGTGTAAAAAAAAAAGCAAGCGTCTGTAAGAAATAAGTTAGATAAGAAAATAAAAACGCGAAAAACATCTTTAGGTTACAGCAAACAAATATCCAACACCACATCCTCAATGTGCTAAATTAATACACATTGATGTTTACATTTGGGGGGGGGGGGATTATAGTTCAGAATATACTGCATCTGCAATGAAATACATGTTCGCATTGATATAAAGTTGATGAAAAAAATCTCAGCTAGCAGACGCCAGTGTGATTTTCTCTTGCCACAAGACCTACGAGTTTGAGTGTCTTATTTTAAAATCCTGGTGAAGGCTAGAATTTTTTAACCCGGGTCTGGAGGATGTCCCTCAGTCTTCCCAGCTCCAATGGGTACCTGACCTTAGCTGTGGGCAAAGTAAAGGCGGTTGCGCATTGTACTTGCCACACAATCACCTAGCATGCCGTGGCAACAGAAACTGATATAACACTGCTTCGCCAGCCTGTGGATCAATTGGGTCCGAAGGGTACTTTACTTATCTTTAGGAACATTATTCAATAATTTGTTAACATTCAACATCGTCTGCCATAAAGCAAATCTGTGGATTCAAATGTGCAGACGTGAACCCTTTGATATACATTTTTCTTTATGATTAATTGGATAAACATTTAGAAGTTGCATCGTTGATTTTATTTGAAGGCGTCACCACGAAGCCAAGACAGTAATTCGTTTGTATCAACTAAATCAACTTAACAAAGTATAAATATATAGCTACAACACACTCCGTAACATAACATATACCCTAATATATATTCTTAGCAGACGTAATAATTAACATTGCATCAACTTGACATTATGCTTTGTTTTTATGTGTAAGTTTAATGAGAGGGGGAGGGGGGGGAGGTGGTTTAGGATTTAGGGTAGGAATTGGGATGTCATTAAAAAAAACACGTTAGATGGCGTGGGGGGGGGGGGGGAGGGGCAAGGACGAGAGATAACTCCTGTTGAATAGGCTAATACTTCCTCCCCTAAATGAACCATATTATTATATGCATAAATTGTCTGCTTCAATCGTTAATATCTTAAATATTTTTTTTTTACTTTGTCCAGCTAATGGCTGGACGTAACGATGTATAAATAAATGTAAGTTATTGATAAAAGAAATATATTTATATACATGACGCGAAATTGAGAAAGTAATGAGAATTTATGACTGACAATGAGCCATTATTTTCAGAAGCTAGATAACTTATATCTCTTCATTTCATTTTCATAAACAATTTTTTTATTTTTACTGGCCTTGTTGTGTGTGTTTGTTTTTGTGTTTTTTTTCGCTCAAGGTACTATAGTTGTGTTAAAAAATTGTACGTAACCACACTGTTTACTGTAGGGGTGGGCGAAAATTTCTCGTCAATGGGTCACATTAGGAAGGTATTAGATGGACCACATCTGTATGGAATAGTTATTTACATTATTAATACAATGAAGCTCTGTGAGTATAAAACTTGAAGGCTTGGTGGGCCATCTTGTGGCCCGCAGGGCGCCTGTTGCACCCCCTCCCCCCCCCCCCCCGTAAGATTATAGATTCCTACATATCCTGATTCAGCAATGCGCCACTAACCGTTGATTTACCCCCACCCCACCCCCTCCCCCAATCCCAAACACACAAACCGCCCATTCAAAAATTCAAACTTCAAACTAGTTATTCAACGGGGCGCAGGCACAATGCAACACTTGCAGCAGACGGCAGCGGAGCGGGAGAATTTTGTTTTCATAAGTCAATAAGTGCGCAACGTTCCACGGCAGTAGATTCTGTGGTTATGGCTACTGGCTACAATCGTCTGCAAATTGGGTAATTACAACAAATTGGTGAAAGATAGAAATGGCGAAAGATAAAAATGGCGAAAGATAGAAATGGCGAAAGATAGAAATGGCGAAAGATAGAAATGACGAAAGATAGAAATGGCGAAAGATAGAAATGGCGAAAGATAGAAATGGTGGAAAGATAGAAATGTATATTTATCATATACAACAAAACGAACACAAGCAGCCCCGCACAGAGTGATAATTATCCTCTACAACAAAACGAACTAAATACAACAACCCGAGTATAGCCTCAAGTTATCATATAGATCTACACCAATACGAACATAAGCAACCAATATAGCTCCATTACAGCTCCAATATATCAGCACTAATAAGATTCTATCGGATTCTCTATCATCTAAGTCTCTAGGACTATACATAACAGTAACTAGATCTCTTCCCCCCCCCCCCAACCGCCCCTTTCTGTAATCTCAGTAAGGTATACATTTCTATGAGTTATCAAACGGAACAAATCTTCCGAGCCGTTTAGTATTGTGCTGAATTCTATCTGAGTGATCTTGTCAACCTCTAGGGCCAGACGCTCTCGTGGCTAGATCCGAACAGAAGGAAAACAAGTTGACGAGCCCTCCTGCCGGGGGCGCTGGCAATGAGTCTTAGTGTATTTCAATGTATGCCTTCAATCTGGGGTGTCAGAATAGAGAGCATTTTTTTGTTTCCACCTACGAACTATAAGCTATTATAGCATGGATAGTTGCGCTATAAAAGTGCTCATTATTATTATAATATTCTCACATAAATATTAAGAACAGACTCGTACCCAGCACATCTTATAATACATTCGTAGCACGCACTTGACAAGTACATAATACAAATATAGTGCGCACATTATAACGCATATTAATATTATATTTCATACATAAAAAGAACACAATCATATCCCACGCATCATGTTTCTGAGACATACACAGCGCTACACACTATAATGCATGCAAAACGCGTACACGCCCAAATATAACACGTATATATCATGCATACATAACACGCAATACAACATAATACACATATATGATACAGAATAAAAACGTATGCGTATATAACAGACAGAAAAGCAGACACACACACAAAAAATCGTTTGTTTACTAATGCAAGGGACTGGTGTGAATTCGACCTTTTGTGCTACGTCTGCATGATCACGTGCAATGTGGCATCGTAGGCCGAACTGACAATGTGGTTGTTTTTTTCTTGTCATATTTTGTTGTTGTCAAAAGTTTTTAACTTCCTGTTTTTTTTATACATTATTTCCCTTGACATTTCATTTAGAGACTCAATATGAAACTTCTTACTTAAACAAAAAGAAATTGCTAGCATAAAATATGTATCACATTTAACACTTGTCACTGCAATACACATTTGCCTGGTGTGTTTTGCTTTTTAATATTCAATTTTTTATACTCAACACATGTACACACTGCAACACTCCCTCCTCCCCCACTCCTATTCTTCTTTACATTTACATCGTGACTGAATTATAAACCTCTACATTCTACATCGTCCTAACTTTCTTTTATGTGTGTGTGTGTGGGGGGGGGGGGGGGGAGGGGGGTCCTATGTCTGCTTTTAATATTTCAAAAACAAAAAAGATCCGTAACAGTCTTGGACAGACGGGCCTCGTAGCCTTGACTTTTTGATTCCATGTCTCTGACCTTTGCCACCCAAGGCAACAGCAACGACATAAGCCTCCACCACCGCACCAGCACCCCCTCTCAAGCCTGCTACAAAACAAACTCCGCTGGATGCCATATCTATCCCCCCCCCCCTCCACACACACACCTTCCACTAGATGTATACTTTATAAAAATAACTTATATTATATATATTGCTTATCCAAAACGTAAAAAGAATGTTGACAGTGGTTTGTAATTTCTTCGTGTATGTCGTTTGTTTTATTATTCTTTCTTTCTATATTTTCTTCCTATATATCCCGTAGTCTGTTGTACTGTTGACAGATGACATGTACACCAGCCTCCTCCAGTCCTCTCAGCCCTTCTCATTGCGTCACACAGCTTTACTCCCGTCCACTCACTGATGTTGTCTTCCCATCGTTTCTTTTGTCTTCCTCATTTTCTCCAGCTCTGGTGGTGGCCTGCAGGATAGTTTTGGCAAGCCCATGGGCTCTTGTTATGTGGCCATACCATTCAAGCCTTCTTTTCTTCACTGGCCAGCAGGTCGTTGTATTGTCCGATTTCCCGTATTATCCTTTTTCGTATCTGCTCATTGGAGATGTGGTCCTTATAACAGATGCCGAGAAGGTTTCTGAAGCATCTCATCTCCATGGCATTGTTGTTCTTTTCTAGTTCAGCTGTTAATGTCCAGAACTCACAAGTATATAAGAACATGAAGAAGACCAGTGAGCGCATCAGCCTGATTTTGGTGCTGAGGGCTAAGTTCTTGTCTTGCCATATTGTCTTGAGCCTCTTTAGTGATGCTGTAGTCTGGGCAATCCTGGACATTACTTCTGGCTTGGAGCCATCTTCGAATACAAGTCCCCAGGTATTTTTTAGCACATTCAGTGCGCTCTAGGTCACTATGTAGTTATAATGTAAAAACGACCTTTTACTACTTTTACTTCTCGCCCAACACACTATGGATTTTTCTTTTGATTTACAAATTACCCTTTTTTTTAGGCTTGACTACATCTTTCAGCTCATTTATCTTATCCTATAAATTCTTTTTCAACGTATCTCATCTCTTATCCTTTCAAGTATCCACATTTCGTATCCTATCTCGTATTCAATCTTTTGTCTTATCCAGAATCATATCCAGTATCTTCTTTATAATATCTTGTCAATGTTACCCGCAATATCTTCTTTAAAGAAACCTTAATATGTCTATATTATGAAAAATATAACTTTTATGACAAGCAATTTTATCCATAGGGTCTACTAGCCGGAGCATAGTTTCTTCTCTTATAAAGCCTAAAAAGACAAACGAAGGTGGAAGACAAGTTCCTGGCATACAGTTGTGGCATGCATGATACGCATCACGTTGAAGTACTAAAAGAAGATATTTGTGTAAAAACAACGTGGAGGCTGTCCGAAATTCGGTTTCGGCATCGGTGCCAAAAGTAGGCAAATGTTCACTTTCTGCGTAGTTTCGGTTTCGACCGAAGCCAAAAAGTGTGCTTTCGGTTAACTTTCGGTTTACACCGAAACTGATATTGACTTTCGATCATCAACCGAATATCTATTTTAACTTTCAAAATTCAGAGTGCAACGCTAGTTCTGCATCTATTTTTTTGCTTATTGATCAGTTCTTTAGTTAAACTGTTGCCAGTTAATCTGTGTTAAAGTATATTACATATTCTATGGTTTACTTAAAAAGCGTACCCATAAACTACTTAATATTAATATTACACACAAAATGTGCAGCCTTTTAAAATATTTTTTAATCTTTTAATTGGCAATTTCGGTTTATGCTGAAGGAGTTGTGAAACTTTCAGCTTCGGCTTAACTTTCGCCCGAAACCAAAAAATAACGCTCGGCGGTGGGGGGCTTGTAACGTAACATTCAACAAAGTGTTTTTTAGAACTACAGTCTATTATGTCTTTTCTTTTTTTTACTTCGCATTGGTTTAGACTAGACTAAGAGTCATAGTGACTCAACCATCCCACGATGCGAATAGCAGTGGAACAGTTTTACCAGGTTTTGGACTAGTAGCTTAAAAGCCAACCCAAAGCTAACAAATATCCCCCCCCCCCCCAACACCCTCACAAAAAAAAATAAGGCGAATTTATAAAGAAACTATTGAATAACAGTACAAATCCGAAACCTGAGAGCGAAGACAAAATCTAAGCTGAAAACTTTTTGATGTCAATAAAATAGCAGGAAAAAAGGGGGCGGGGTGTCTAAACTATCAGGCTTATCGATAGCGTCTCGATAAAGTTATTATTTCCCCTTAAAAATGCGGTAAATGTTGTTCCCCTTGATCAAGTCGATGCATCATAATTAGCGGGAAAATAAGTTTTGTTTTCTGCACCATTCTTACCTTCACAAAAATATATATATAGAAACCAAATTGAGCCAAACTGTTCAAATTTTCGAAAGTAAGCGACCAGCGAGTAGGAAAATTTGAGGAAAACAAATAGACTACTGCGAATGACGCTGTAACAAACGCGAGTTCGCGCGTTCTAGCCATTATGCAGCAGAGATCAGTTATAAAATCCTGTGGCCAAGTTGCCTTGTTCTTACTATGATTGTTCCATGGATCCTTAACTCGGCAGATCACAAATTAAACCTCGACAAGTGATGTGTAAGATTGCCCGACGTTGAAATAGTTTCACGTTTTCATTCTTCCTTTTTTTTTGAAATCTTAGTAGAAACTCTCTCTCTCTCTCTCTCTCTCTCTCTCTCTCTCTCTCTCTGTCTGTCTCTCTGTCTCTCTCTCTCCTACCCAAGAACACGGCGGAAGTAATTGAAACCTAGAGTCTTTAAAAATGGTGTACGAGACTGCTAAACTGCCACAATGCCAAGACTGTGGAAGGGTTCGATTTTGGCAAGTTAAAAACGGCAGGCCGTGAGTTATATAATCTAAGCCTACCTCAAAAAGATCTGGTTACAAAATTGATTTAGGTACCTGCTTTTTTTTAATTGGCTTTTTAAAGGGAACGCAATAGACTATAAACGAAGAAATAAATAAATTCAGTTGCCATTAATTGATAAAACGTTTCTTTGTTGATTATTGAAACTATCATTCTAAATTCTAAAAGGATATGGATCTTGTATCTCGTCAGTTAATGCATAGGCCAATCAAATTGCACCCTTTCTGATAGTCTCGGCAGCTGTTAAGGGGAGATAATACTTGAAGGGGAGTAAAACTATGTCACCTAATATTGTAAAAGCTCACACATCGTTAACGTTTTCACGGTAAATGAGAATAACCAATCCACTAAACAACAATACCTACTGATAAATAAATAATTCAACAATGCAACACTAATGAACGAAAATACAAAAATAAAGATATCTTATTATCTAAGTAGATGTAGAATAGTCTATTCAATGATAAAGGTTGCTGTCTACCGTGCATACGTGTTAAGCCTAAACCTGGACCCTATCTCCAAACAAGAGAAGAGATTGAGCGCCTTTCATATGCGTTGTCTCCGATGCATACTCAGAATCTCATGGCAAGACCATGTCACTAACAACGAGGTGCTTCAGCAGGACAAAATACCAAGCATGTTAGTTCTGCGTCAACGTCGGCTCAGATGGCTAGGACATGTGTGTAGGTAGGATGTAGGATGGTAGAATCCCCAAAGACATCCTTTACTTATAACTAGCCACAGGAAAGAGGACTACAGGCCGGCCCCATCTCCGATTCAAAGATGTCTGCAAGAGGGACCTTAAAGCCCCAGCCATATTCACAAATAGCTGGGAGGAACTTGCCAGAGTCTGGTCGAGTTGGAGATAAGCATTGACCACCTGGCTGGACGTATGAGAACGCAATCTGCAACAGCTTGCTGACGAGAAGCGCATCAGAAGGAGGGGAAGACCAGCCAATGACTGAAGCTGCCTTCTTGTGCCAGAAGTGCAATAAAGACTTTCACTCGCGTGTGGGATTGTACAGCCACAGCAAAAGTTGCATGGCCAGGAGCGCACACTCCCCCAAGGGCACATTTAATTCAGTGGCCTTGCGAGACAAATGGAATCCAACATACACACTACACAAATAAAGGATTTTAATTGGCCTATTTCACAATGCTAAAGGATCTAATTGGCCTATTTCACAATGCTAAAGGATCTAATTGGCCTACTGCACGATATTTCTAAAGGATTTAATTGGCCTACTACACGATGCTAAATGGTTTAATTGGCCTACCATACGGAGCTATTGATTTAATTGGCCTACAAAACGATGCTTACTGTATCAATGCCAAGATCTTAACGCTGCACGGGGCTTTAAAAAACAACAACAATCCCCTAACAAACGTAACGTTACGTGCTCAGCAGACACTTCAAAGTGAAGACAAACATTATCAAGCTTTTCAGCAGGTAGAGGGGAGGGGGGCAATACCTCCCTACACTCCCCCTCCCCCGCCAGGGTTTTGAACATGCACCTTTTAAAATGTCATTATTCCGGAGAACTTTGGGCGATTCCTTTTTTTCTGCCCCTTCATTACCTCTTCACTCGCCCATTACATCCTTCTCTCCGCCCCCTCTCCTCC
Organism: Anisus vortex; assembly: GCA_949126835.1. Classification (NCBI taxonomy): domain Eukaryota; kingdom Metazoa; phylum Mollusca; class Gastropoda; family Planorbidae; genus Anisus; species Anisus vortex. The sequence continues at coordinate 34,661,083 of OX421499.1, forward strand.
TCCTCCTTGCTCACCCGCTTGCCCCCCCCCCCTCCTCCACAACTTTTGTCTCAAACTTACCTGGACTGGAAACTATATACAAATCCCTCTGTCTCCTCGCAGTACAAGCAAAGGTAATCGCCGATGCACAGGTATTCTCCCATCGCGAGGGTTCCTCGCCTTACCTGTGGGCGGAGAAACAAAAATTGTTATATAATATATAAATATAAAGCATCGCTTAAAGAAATAAACCAAGATCATAGGAAACAACACGAATTGTTCATTTCAAGTCTTTCAAGTCTTTGGTTACCGAATCGGCCTTGAAAATAAAGTAATATAGGGTATAGCTTTGTATGTGTCACTAACAAATAAATAGCATAAGTTGGCAACACCCAAAAGAGTTTGTCCATCGACACGGAAGAGGTCAGCACACCGGGGACCAGGGATGTGTAACGAGGGGGTCAAGGTGTAACAAACGCCCATGGAGGTGTGGCGGGCAGTCAGAGAGAGAGATAATTAGTAGGCAGTGGAAGGAAAAACGATGTAAGAGATATGTATAGAATGTTAGATAAGATGATGTGATTTATGGAACATGAAGTGAGATAAGATTAATGTACATCCAAGTATCTGTTCACTACTTGTTTTGTCAATGAATAATAAACTGCTTGCTGTAAACCCGCCTTGATAGAATTATTATTGTTTGAAAGAAAGATATGAAAATCAGCACTATGATAATTAAAATGATGTCACATCTGTCGCAACAACAACAACAATAGTGGCAGTGAGAGTATGGATATGATATAGTAATATGTTGTAGTTTGTTGTTGTTTTTTGTTGCTCTTTTTTACATATTGCGAGTGTGTGTTAGTTAGTTTTTCATACGTGTGTGTATTAAAAAACAAACATAAACAACAATAAGCAAATGAATGCAAGCAAGAAATGTGTAGCTATTGGTTGGGTAATGGGCTACTGGCATTGGCTAGCCCTTTTGATAGCGCTATAGTATTCTTTTTTTTTTTATTTACGTGTTTTGTTTACAATAAACATACTATAGTTTTCAAAATATCACAATATATACACTTAATACTACTATACACACAAACACACACAAACACACACACACACATAGGCCTAAACACATATAATTTATGCTTGTTTACTTTGAAAACATATTTGTTGCCTTTTCACCCCATCTCCTCCTATGTAAACAGTATTTGCAAAGAGCCTTTAGAAAAAGTAAAATATTTTGTTCCAGGTTTTCAACTATAACTACATGAACAATGTATCGTGTGTTCGTTATTGTGTATTAGGAACACACCAGTGTGTAACATTGTTTACATTGTTTCCAAATCAAGGTACTCTATGTCGATATTACTATTTACAATATTTATTTTCAAACATTTCGAAATGTAGAAAATGTCATTTCTAGTTTAGTATTTTTAAGACATGCAAATCTTTGTAACAGTTCAAACACTGAAGAAAACCCATTAACCTGTCTAAAAAAACTGCACTGGCTACCTATAACACTAAGGATAAAATTCAAAGTTCTGACTAAGCTCTATAAAAGCCTTCATGGTAAATTTCCCCAGAAAATGAAATCCATGGTCGAGTTACACACATCAGAGAAAAGAGGACTGCGTTGAAACAAAATCCATCTACAGCTCAAGGTACCAAGCATAAAAAGAGAAACATTTGCAGCTCGCTCCTACAGCGTCGTAGCACTTCTAAGCTTGAATGAACTTCGAACAAAATTAAACAAGCCAACAATATAGACATTTTTAAAACTACATTAAAAATAGACTTTTTCGATTTTTATAATATATGGTAAATGTAAAGCGCATTCGAAGACTTTGTTATGAATAGCGCTATATAAATATGTAATTTTTAATTTGTATACATGCGCCTCAAAGACCGGTGAAGTGTGTAAACCACCGATACGCTCCCATTAAGAGTACACCCGTGGTCTAACTGGGGACAGCCCCCCGTTGCGCATCCTACATTTCATTGCACAGGCAAGATACACCAAAATGGTGGGGAGGAAGAAATGTGAGCAACAACTCGTCTCGCCAAGCCCGGTGCTTGGATGTCCAGGCCTATAGTCTCTACTTTGTATGACGACTTGTGACGATAAAGAGGGGGTACAAAATTGTCAAAGTCGTGTAGCGTCTTTTATGGACGACCCCTTTACCTAAACCAGGCACTATAAAATATATCAGCGCGGACACAATATAAACGCGGACGCTGTATGGACACAGTCGAAATCTAGTCAAGTCACGTGGTACTTGTTGAGCAGACGACACACTCTTTTTTTTTCACGGTGCCACCCATCAATGACTAAAAGTAATACAAATTAAAGTGAATTTTGACTACATAGAAGATTATTACTTCCACTAAGCCCAAAGCTCCTGCAGGGCGGCATGGATCGGACGGCGGCAGGGATAGAACCCGCGACGTGTTGGTTGACAGTCCGGTGAACTAACCGCAGGACCAGCCGGCCTGTTATTTCGACATACGCAGTAACGTCGGGAGCATCACTACTATTGTGCTGAATAGCAAGACAGAGTTTGACGTGGCTATTTATAGCCACCATATGGCTCCTGCTTACCCGACAAGTGTTAACTCAAATGCACACGTTTGTACATGGCTAATTGTTTCCCCTAGCATCCACTAGTTCTCTCTCTTGTCAAACCTGCATACCGATAATCCAAAAATCACGAAGGAACTAATGATCCGGGGGAAAAAAACAACAACACACACACAAATTGAGCGAAATAATTATAATCCTGACAACTTTAGACACAGTTGAGAGACACCCCACGAACGTCGAACGAAGTTTAAATTAACAGTGAAAAGTGTGGGAGGAGGGGGTAGGGCAAAGGGTAGTACCATCAATGACGGGGGAAGTCTGGGAAAATATTTAGTCAGGATCAATTAGGGCAAAGTATATGAACTAAATTCTTGGAGTAACTCTAGCAGAACTAGTTGAAAGAGATAGTGTTAGTTGTTACCTACCCTTGTTACCTACAAAGCACGAAGGGGCGTTAATTACATACATACGTTTGGGAAGTTTGAAAAAGGTAGCAAGGGGGAGTTAACTGCTTCACGAGTAATGAAGGTACAGGGGAAATAACAAAAGGGAGATAATACGGGGGCATTTAGTTTTGTTATTTCATTTTTGTTAATTTCTTCCCGTATTTATTAATTAGGCTACAAGATAGTAGTGGAATTAAACGATCAATTGATTATGAGAAATCAATCAAATGTCTTTAGTAAAGTACCCGTCAAACCAAATTAATCCATAGACCCGGTGAAGCAGCGTTCGCCAGTTTCTGTGGCCACGGCATACTAGGTGATTGTGTGGCCAGCACTAAGCACTGCCGCCTTTACTTTACCCCATCAGAGCTGGGTAGACTCAGTGAAAAATCCTAACCTGCACCAGGATTCGAACCTGAGACCTTCGGTATGCCAGCCCAACACCCCGTAAAGTGCTGATACAATTTTCTCACAATAAAAAAAAAATTAAAAAAAATTAAAATGGAAACGTAATTTGAGCGGGAAAAAAAAATTTCTTTATATTTTTTTTTTTATCAAAGTTTTCTATTTAGAAGTGTTTAGTTTTCGTGCTCAATCCAGTTTTTTTTAAGTACAGGAGATGTCGAGAAATATAATTTCTATTATGGTCAAAGACTGTTTGGATAAGGAGCCTACAGAAAGTATTTATTGAACTGACTAATTAACGAAAGAAAACCAAGAAAGATAGATGATAAAAAAACTTAACGAATCTAGAATGTAACGGTACAATTAATTTTAAGTACGTATTCACTCTTCCTGTTTTTCTCTAACACTATTTTTTGTACAATTACCACTTTACTTTTAAACCTTTTTTTTTTCCATTAAGGGTTTCTAAATTTAGTGATTTTGATATTGATGTGACATTTATTAGGTAAAGAAGAAAATCATTTACATCTATAGATATATACATGGACATAAGTACTCTTTCTTCTCGAGTGGCATTCGGGCATGGAATGGGTTGCCTGAACAGACCAGGAAAACCAGTAACTTAACATCATTTAAAACATGAATAAAGACGCTAGACTAGACTCGGACCACGGATGAGCGTAGGACGCGACAATCTTCCCTATAGAATGAGCGTCTGTAATGTATAAGAAAAGCTATACTTAAACTTAGAGCTCTTTTCTGAAATATGTTTTAGGTTTTCAAAATATTGTTTAGTTTATTGGTCCTGGACTGATAAAAGTATATTCCACAATTATAGGTCTAGCTAATGCTGGGTAGTATTTAAGTTGTATTACCTAGTTAAATTTGTGAAAAACGAAAACATCTTTTTAAAAAGTGATATCTTCTTTGCCGTTTTAATAATTTCATGAACATAGTTAATCCTTGATATCTTCTTTTTTAATATTAGCCACCATGTACGATGTACCCTAGCAGTATGTGAACATTTGTTTAGTTTAGATCCTGAAAATGTCATTGAAACATGTGTTCCGCGAAACCCGATAAATCGAAATGAAACCTGTGCTCCGTGAAACCCGATAAATCGAAATTTTACTGAGTCAAAACATTTCTTTTTTGGTGTTGATATAAAAAGTATGTCACGACGAGTAATATTCATTCATACAGTCGGAGCTTTTTGAATAGAATAATGGCGTATTAATCGGTTTTGTAGGCCATGAAACGCTAGGTGGCGCACCCTATGTGTGTCAAGACTAGTACTTCCGCTTTACTTCTTTTTTTTCCCGCCTTCTTCTATGTACATTTTATTCAATACGTCGCCTTGATTCATTTCTTATCTAACCGCAAAAATCTGTCATACAAATCACTAGGCAAACAAACAAACATAATGCAAACAAAACTTAAAGTGTTATCTATATAATGGTCTCTGTTCACTAATCATGTTTTGCTATAGTGTCCCAGCACTTTCATGTCACTGAATGACTTTCGCCTACTACACACTGCCTACACAAACTGATACGATTGTTACGGTGTTGCGATTTATCAATACCTCAATTATCACATTGAAGAAGCATATGAATAATAAAAAAAACAGAATCTTTTACGGATATGTTCGGACAGTAAAGTGAGACCAAGATTTATGGTTTACCTGTCCGCGGCACACAAGAAGTATTGTGTGGCCAGCACATGCTCGCATACCCGCATTTTCCCAAAATGCAATGGAGTGAACAATCAGAGATAGGGAAAACTCCGGGAACAGAGCTCTCCCAAGATTTGAAATCAGAACGTGGGTATCTCGGCCTAAAGTCTCTGTCGCTGGACCACGGGCATGCAAATAATTGTAGTTGATGCCTTCTTTTAATATATTCTTTAACGAACTACTTTAAAACATCTACCGTTATCGAAAGAAAGAGATGGAAAGTGGACATGGTGACAGCGACATGATATCTCCCTATGAGATTAATGTTTATGTATTTACTAGTGGTTATGCCCGTCAAAATGACGGAGAAACGAATGATTACAATATGTTCTGTTAAAAGAGACGACATTATATCTGTATGTGTATTAATGTTTATATATTTATATGGATGTCAGTGTGGGACTGTTCGTCTTTGTGTTCCTTGGAGAGAGAGAGAGAGAGAGTGAAAGAGAAACAGAGAGACAGAGAATGAGAGAGAGAGAGAGAGAGAGAGAAAGAAAGAATTCCATTCTCAAGCGATTATAAAAGTAATGAACAGTATCTCGACCCAAATGTTATGAAGCACAAAATAATTTCTGAAAAAAAAAAAAAAATCTTTCCCGCTCGGCTTCCATCTTGTTCTTCTCTTTATTCATGTCGAGTCCCGACTTCCGGAATTACGTCACGCGGCGAATGTTTAAGTATCACGACAGAAGTATGAAAAACAAAGAACCTCAATGTAAATAAACATTTCTATGTAGCCGATAAACAGGGAACATGTCTTTTAATATGCGGAAGAGGGGAAAAGTTCATTCGCTATAAACATGATACCGATCTGTTGTAAATAGATTGAAAATAGAAAAAGTAAGGCATCAATAATCAGATTACAGGTAGGGGCGATGTTTCAGAGAGTGGCCATACACATATTTTGTATGTTTGCACTTTATACGTACATATATTTTTAAATGTTTTTTTTATATCTATGATCATCGGCTACCATGCACTAGAGATGGGAATCGAACACACATTTAGAAGTTCGGGTTCAGTTCGGTTCAGTGAGGCCATAAGTTCGGGTTCGGTTCGGTCAGACCCTAGGTTCGGGTTCGGTTCGGTGAGACTTAAGTTCGGGTTCGCTTCGGTCGGACCCTATGTTCGGGTTCGGTGATGCCATAAGTTCGGGTTCGGTTCGGTCGGACCCTAGGTTCGGGATCGGTTCGGTAGGATTGGTAAAAACGGCACGGCAACCAGATAGCGGCCGCCCAACGGACGACGCAGACAGGGGCGACCTAAAACAACATGGCGTATAACAATCACCGATGACCTCCACTCTGTTGATATAAACTGGGATGACATCAACCGCCGTTACAGCAGCGGTTACGGAGAGAACCCACTGGAGAACTGTCATTGCTCGATGCGCCAAACGGCGAGGGAGGATCTAATTCTAAGTAAGTATGTATATTTGAACTGAAGCAGTAGTGAAGTAAGTATGTATATTTGTATATTTGAACTGAAGCAGTAGTGAAGTAAGTATGTATATATGTATATTTGAACTGAAGCAGTAGTGAAGTAAGTATGTATATATGTATATTTGAACTGAAGCAGTAGTGAAGTAAGCATGTATATATGTATATTTGAACTGAAGCAGTAGTGAAGTAAGTATGTATATATGTATATTTGAACTGAAGCAGTAGTAAAGTATCCCGTCTGACTAAATTGATCCATAGGGCCGGTAAAGAATCGTTCACCAGTTTCTGTGGCCACAGCATACTAAAGAAATTTAGATAAATAAAGATAAAAGAATCATTAAGAAAAAGATAGAATAACAAACTGAGGAAAGAAAATAAAGAACAAAATAGAAACAAAGAGAAGAAAAGAAAGAAAAGAGAAAGAAAACAAGAAAAGAAAGAAAAGAAGGTAAACCCACACACGAACAAACAGACAACATAAAAGAAAGTACACCCAAATCTCTAAATTTTATTTTGGACAATTTAATTAGTTTTTCTCCATTATTTTCATGTTTTTTTTTAACATAGACGTTTGAGTGCATTTGGCAAAACATTAAAAAAAACACAAACGAATGTAAAACAACAACAAAAACAGCTAAACAGATAAATTATAACAACACGGCTCGTAAAGAAGCAAAGAAATGATTGGGTAATGAAAGCAGCAGAACTAGTCAAGCAGAAATAAATACACACTAGGTAAAAGATGAACGTGTTCAACAGGACAAATGCCCCAAAAGAATTTTACACGTATTTTTTCTAATGCCTTGCTGAATATTATAGAAAGTGCCTTTATGATTTCTTGTACTTTAAGCTTTCAAATATTTTGTTTCGTTTCAGGCTAGATCGGCTTCCATCGTTGCTCTGTTTAAAAACAAAAAGCTTTAAATTATCAAGACATGTTTTTTTTTTTAAAATAAATATTCAATCACTAATCCTTGAAAATAAAGAAAAGTTTTATTATTTTGATCAAGATAAAATAGATCTAGAGTATATTTTATAATTTTGAAACTGTTGTTTTTTAAATAATATTTATGAATAATTGGCTAAGATTCGAAGAAATGTGCTCGGAATAAAGAAATGTGCTTTGAATAGAAAACATTAGATCTCATTAAAATGCCGTTTCAAAATGATTACATTTGAAAAATGGTGTCTTTGATTGATTTTACTTAACAGAACGATCAGCATGCCAACATATGAACAGGCGGATAGTAGCAGACAAGTCGAATTGCGTGTTTTTTGTTAATGTTAGCTCAAACTGTCCAATTGCAGGCGAAGATACATTAACGATAAAATAGACACATTATACTCTCTTATATTATGTGTTAGAGACACACCCCTTTTTCTATTTGGAAGATCATTTCGATCTACGCCTATCAGTTGTTTTAAGTCAAATCTTGATTAGTGTTTTTCAAAAATATGTAAAGTTGTTGGTTTCTCTTGACTACTTCAAGTTAATCAGTCCATTCCTTAAAATGGTTTTCGGAGATGGGGGCGGGGGAGGGGCAGTGGCACACACACATATATAATATATATATATTATCCTATGCTTATAGAATATGAGATAATACGTATTTGTCTAAGGTGCATTTTTTTTCTGGTATAGACTAATCGTAAGATTTCGTCTTTTTTTTTTTTTACAACAACGGTAAAAGTCCGAACAGCAAAGAATTGTGTTTCGTACCAAGCTAGAAATTTCAATACAGTAATGAGACATCAAAACTTAGGATTATTTATTTCATTAATTACAATGCTCCCCCCTCCCCAACCTCCTGCAGGCTATCTGGACAAAAAAGTAAATATGTTTATATACCTTGGTGTATTATAGCTAGGTGCACGTCCAACGGCCAAGCTCGAAGAAACAAAAACAGAAAAATGGCAATGGTTTCAGCTTTGCACCGTCTGGGTCTCGCAGGCTGCTCTACGGCACTACCAGCTTTTTTTTTCCTTCGAGGGAGAGTTTAAACAGGTAGGCCCTTCTGTTAAATCAATGCTCAGTAAACGCAAAAGAGACCCAAAAAAAAGCGGGAAACTCTTTAAACTTCGGGAAATCATCGGTACAAGCAGATGGCACCTTGGAAGTCAGATTCCCAACAACGTCTTCATGACGTCTAGGGGAAAACCCGAAAAGACGTACATTCAACTGGAATAATATTTTGCTCTCCAATTCTGTTTTTAACTTCTATTCCATTGAAGAAAAAAGAAGAGTGGGTACACCCCCATTGTGTGGAAGGAGGGGGCGCTGAGAGACCCCGCTAAAACAAATATCATCTATCAACCGGGGCATAGCTTATCTCGGAATCCCCGTGTTTTGAAGTGTTTGTTTTCTGGGGTTTATTTCATTGGTGGGTCACGTGATCGAGCCGTACGCGGGCGGGTTATGCCAGTACCTACACACAGAGCATAGAGCCATTAACTTCTAGGCAGCGGCGTATACCATAAGGAGGGCCTGGGTCGAACTTTGATCGTATTTTTCTTGTTCAACCCTTCTATCATTATCGTTAGCAAACGGTTGAAGCCGCGATTTAACAACTTAGAACAACGGGAACAAATGAAAAAAAAACAGGAGAAAATAATAGGAAAAACTGGGATAATAAGAACTGGAGAAATTGTTAGAAAAACCCCCAGAGAAAATTGTTAGAAAGAACAAAGAGAATCGTTAGAAAGAATAGAGAGAATCGTTAGAAATAAAAACTGATTTAACTATAAAAAAACGTATAGAATCTCCATCTGAAGCAGTAAACAAGTATAAAATATAGATACAGACGGGAAAAGTTTCTCTCACCAAAATTTAGAAAAGTGTAGGCCTAGGTACGCCATCATTTTGTATCTCTAATTATTAAAAGTAGAAATTTTTTTTTTCTGACAAATTTTCTGTAAAGCTTTTTAACTAATTATAAAACACTGTGGGCGAGCTGGCAGCGCGTTCGACTGACATACCGAAGGCTATGGGTTCGAATCCTGGTGCAGGCTAGGATGTTTTTTTCCCGGGAGTCGAGGGTTTCCCTGAGTCTACCCAGCTCTGATGGGTACCTGGCATTAGTTGGGGTAAAGTAAAGGCGGCTGGGCATCGTGCATCCCTTAGTATGCCGTGGCCACAGAAACTGGTGAACGCTGCGTCACCAGCTCTATGATCAGTTTGGTCCGAAGGTTACTTTACTTACTTATTTCTCTTTAGAATAGAATCTAATGGTCTCAACTTAATATTAAAACATACATAGAAAAATAATAATAATTTTTAAAGGATAGGGCCTATATAAAAATGAGAATGCTAACATATAAATAATTAACTCCACACAAAAAAAGAAAAGTGTGTTCTGGGCGAGATTGTGTGTGCGTGTGTGAGGTGTGATGTGGGGTGTGAGGTAATTAGGAATAAGTCCCAACAGAATGGAAAGAGGGATTACTCATTAAACTCCCTAAGAAATAATCATTGCTCTCGCCCTGTACATCTCCTTTAACTGCGCCTATGAAAACGATAAATCGATCTGATTATTATCAAGTTTAAAAAAATTTGATAACTTGTTTTGAAAGCTATTAATCGTTTTTTTTTTGTTTTTTTTTTTTCTTGTTTGTTTCAACACACGAACAATGATTATAATACGCTACACACATCAGCGAAAAGAAGACTGCGTTCAAACAAAATCAATCTACAGCTCAAGTTTCAAAGCGCAAAAAGAGAAACATTTGCAGCTCGCTCCTACAGCGTTGTAGCACCTCTGTGGTGGAATGAACTTCCGATAACAAGTAAACAAACCGAAAATTTAGACATCTTTTAAAAACTAAACTTAAAAACACACTTTTTTCGATTTATTTTAATAACATATGGTAAATGTAAAGCGCATTCGAAGACTTTGTTATGGATAGCTCTATATAAATATGTAATTAGTAATGTGTTGTAATAACTGCAACGTCATTTTATAAATTTTTTAAGGATTAAGTTAGGCTACAGCGACGAGATGCACTTGTAAGAAAGCACACTTAAAAATGTCCCACGCAAAAAAAAACAACAAAAAAAAAACGAATTAAAACGTAGAAGGATATAAACGATGATGAGGTCACAGTCCTATTGCAGCTCATCACTTACGATCGGGGGGAGGGGGGAGCTGAGGCATGTCACCATGCCCCTTGGTATTGCGCAAGGTCGGTACGCTCCGGTACACGCCTACCTGTCATTAGCTAAACAAATGCCCAGGCTACTTGTCAACGTCAAGCGTGGAAAGAAAAATGTGATCGCTCTCGCTCTCGCTCTCTGACTCTTTCTATGTATGCCTGTGTATATGTGTGAGTGTATGTGTGTATGTGTGTGTGTGTACTGCGTATGTATGCAGCGTGTATTGTTTTGTTTAATGATGGGGTGGAGAAGCATTCCGATGAATTACATTAAATACCTCGAGTCAACGGACTAAAGTATAACTATAATTAAACCGACAGCCGTTGTGAGGGTCTCGCTTTCCTATCCAGGTAAAAAACAACAACTTGGGTCTGCCCAGCTCTAAATTGTACACCTGACATAAGTTAGGGTAGGTAAGGACATTGTATTGGTCACACAATCCCCTTCTACGCAGTGGCCAATGACGCTGGTGAGTGCCGCTTCACTTTCCCAATATACCATCATCGCCACCACACGAATACAATGTAAATACTGACAAATGGCTTGTAAATATAACACAGTATCACTGAGTGTCTTGGACTTTCATTTTTGTGAATGTTCCACTAATGCTATTGAATCAAATATAATGTTTGGTAAAGCTTATCTAATGCTTGCATATAATTTATTTTTTTACATACTAAGGGATTGTGTGGCCAGCCACCTTTACTCTTCCCAACCTTTTTCAGGTATCCATCATATCTGTGTGGACTCAAAGGCACCCTCAAGACCCGGGAAAAAATCCTAGCCTTCACCAGGATTCGAAGCCAGAACCTTTAGTAAGTTAGTCGAGGGCGCTGCCGCTAGGCCGTCGTGTACCCCAGAGTGTCCACCAGAGATGGGTGGACTCAAGGACACCCTCCAGACCTGGGAACTAAACCCCAGCTTTTTAACCCTCCCGTACCGACCTACTTCTATCTATGCTGCCTTCAGTTCCGCTATATACGCGCCCGGGACTGTAAGGGTTAAGAGAATCCGAAAACCCGGTTCCGGCCAAAATCAACCGGTTCTGCAAACCTTAACTTTACACAATGTATGTATGATTCTACTTATAACCGAATCGCGTTTAACGGATGAATGAACCCATCACAGTTAACAGCCACCGCTTTAATTACTGCGTTAAATCGAGGTTATACCCGTTCAGTTAAATCTCTTATATCAATTTAGTTTACAACTTTTCTCCACTATTCTCTGATTACATCTTCAGATCTACAATAGAGTCACACCACCTGATAGTTTACACCGTTGGAATTAATTTGAGGGTTTGGGCTAGATGTATCAGTTACAGGCTGTAGATTTTTGTTCCTGCTTTCCTGGACGAAGATTGAATAGTACAGTAGAATAAAAGAATATATATCGGCGTATTGTGCTCAAAATATCCACTTTTGGGGGTTTTTTTTGTTCTATTGTTCGTGGAATTATTGTTCTATTACCGTTCCCCAATGTGTCAATATAGATCTACTCCTTTTAACGTGTATTCCAGGAATACGTCGATATTTTTAAGGAAAAGATTAAAAATGATGGCATATATTATCAGACAGAAAAATCTTATTCGTACACTTTGTCAATTTAACGTCAACAACCCTTATACAAATGCAAATGACTAAAACTACGGATAATCGTAGGACGCAATGATCTTTTGTTCAGAACAAGCGTAAATAAGCGTATGTTATATTTAAGATAAATTAACATATAGGCCTACATAAAAATTTTTGTATTAAAATGAAGGTCTAGATATAAATTCTACATTTTGTTATGCTGTTTCTCCTAACAATTTGATACATTATTCATACGGCAGCGCGTTCGACAGGCGATCCGAATGTTCTGGGTTTGAATCCTGCTGGGAGGCTGAGATTACCCAGCTCTGATGGGCGCCTGACCTTAATTAGGGTAAAGTAAAGGCGACTGGGCATTGTGCTGGCCACACATCCCCTAGTATGCCGTGGCCACAGAAACTGGTAAAAGCTGCTTCGCCAGCCCTATGATCAATTTGGTCCCAAAAGGTACTTTACAACCTCAAAGATAATCAGTTACTTGACTAAATATATTATAGAATATACATAGATGTACATGTAATACACGCAGTTGAATGTCAAAATCCCGGACTATCCCCCACTACTATTGTCATCCGACTTCTAGTATCTATATAGATATATAGAGATATAGATAGGTCTACTATATAGATATATATGTCAGTCTTTGGTTTTCTTCATAAGTCCGAGAGAAAAGATGATTAGCTACATACATACACACTCAAATATGTGACGAATTCTCACATATTTACAAAAGAAATTCTTGAAGACAAGCTCGGCGGAGACCTGACTGACCTCAAAGACTTTGTTATGAATAGCGCTAGATCTATATAAATATGTAATTTGTTTTGATAATAAATTATAATTCACTTATCATCATTATAGATCATCATCAGGATCCCGACCAACACACACACACAATTAATACTTGGAGTAAATTGCATAATAATGAAGTAAAACTATTACATACTTGTTCATCTTTAGAATTTATTAGTCGTAACATTCTGTCTAATATTTCCTTTAGTTAAACCTTTATCTCAATCTCATGGCAACTGCATGGAATTATCCTGTTCTGAATATCTCCAAACACCAAATGTAAATTTCTGCTGCTGAGTTCTACAGTTCAACCCCACCAACAAATACGCAATCCTAACAAAAATAAAATAAGGGGGAGATAAAGCTGCCTATCACCTTACGGTACGAGTTCGCTCCCATTTCCGCCCCCCTCCTCCCCCCCCCCCCCCCCAAAAAAAATGTAAAACACCGAGCACAATATCGAGAGTAGAAAGTTTCGTGGGAGGAGGTGGGTGGGTGGAGGTTATTTAAACTTTCCCTAACCCATCAAAGCGAGAAAGCTATGTCATTGCAAGCCGAGGAAATCGCAACTAACGGGTTGTGTGTGTGTGTGGGTGGGAAGATTGGGGGTGGAGGGGGGGTACTGTAGATGCCGCCGATGTTGAGCTAGTTAAACTGTATTTATTCTCGTCCTTACAATGGGACGGAGCGGGGAGGGGGTATCATATGCAGACAGTTTTGGTGATAGTCTCTCTCTCTCTCTCTCTATCAATCTCTGGGGATCGGGTAGTAGATCAGAACAAGAACTGATCCCCTGAAACAACTCTTACCTACACGCCTCGCCCCCGCATGTTTACCTATGCTAATCAAACCCTAGAAATCTATCTCGCTATGGAATTATTGAAGGGATCTAGACTAAACGTTTCAATTAGCTTTTTTTTATTTTGTTTGGTAAAGAGGAAAGGTTTGGTGAAAAGGGAGGGTGGGGGTCAGTAAACAAGTTCTGTCGTCTTTACCTAATTGTAGATCACTTAAGGCCAATTACTAAACTTTCAGGCCTATTGTTACTGAGTCACATGACTTTGAGATAAGTTTCAGCCATTGGCAACAACGTGAAAAACTAAGATTTTCCTCTCCAGGAATTAGTCAACATACTTTTAACTTTAAAACTCTGTGCGTTGTATAAATGAGGCTTAGGCCTACCATTATTAGTTAACTGTTCTGGACCCCGCGTCGTTTCTGGCCTAGATTTGCCAGTTCTTCATTATTCCTTCGAGTGGACAGTCGCTATCATTTTATTATTGTGATTTTGATGCTACAGGCCAGAATTTGAACGCAGAGCGAGTTTTGATGGCACACAAATGACCTCTCGAAAAGGCAAACTAAGCCGCTTCTAAAAAAACAATTAATGAATTGAGTAGTAGAACAGGGTGGCTATTAAGCTGATAGCACGTTAAATGTGTTTAATGTGTTTAATGTGTTTAATGTGTTTGATAGCCTACTTTGGCACACTGTTATCAAAAAGTTGTCGACCCCTGTGGAAGAGGATTAAACATTTATTTTTCCTGTACACAAAGCTCATTAAGCGGTAAAAATTGCTAACATACACTATCTACTGTTATGTTGAAAAGGATTAAAACCTGATCACTTAATAAAGTTAACGTCTCGAAAAAAAAGATCATCTCTATGGAAGATCAGATTTTCATGGGGCTTCTGAGTAGATTTTTTTTCGGAACTTTTACAAAGAACGGATTGAGATACTTAAATAAACGTCTGGTTGTTGTTGTCTTTTGCTGTTGTTATTTTGCGTTTGGCCATAAGCATTATTGCTAAGTATTTTATCTTTAGCATTTTACTATGATCCAAACATTTCAGAACGGAAATCTCCCATCCGCCATTTCCAACAGCTTACACCAACACGGTTTAAACAGTTTTACCTGAAGTCCTTTAACAAAATTCCAACATGCCAAAGGTACGAATGTCACATTAACATGCTCATATTTACACACATTTACAATTTACACACAGGTATTTACACACATTTACACACAATTACACACTCCTTCAAAGCGTTTTCAACCCATCCATATCGCCATATATATTATTTACTCACTTACCTACATACATTTACACATGTATGTTTACACTATTCACACTCACACATACACAAATACATAATGGCCTCATCTAAACATACACAGTCAGTCTGCATATTCAATTAATGCCTCGTTCAATGTTCACCTTAATGCCTCGTTCAATGTTCACCTCCCCTCCACCCCACCCCGCCCACCCTCCCCGTGTCCCCCCTTCCACCAACACCAAGAGCTTGCTCCCCAAAATCAAATGAGTTTAAACAAACAAGTCAAACGAAAGAAGAACATAGAACCGGAGATTAACTCATTCGGGAGGACTCGATTCCTCGGGAGTCAATAGTCTCTTTCATTGTAGACGATACTCGATAATCTTCGATCAACTCGAAAAAAAAAAACAATCTTTGTCTTGGCGTTTATCTCTCAGATCTTGTGCACGTCTTGACATGGATCTATAGGCCTACCACCAATAGGGCCCCAAACAAATAAGAAGCGGATATAAACGGTTCACAAAATGAAGTCAATAGTACTAGTAAACCACCCAGTACATCCGATCCATGGTTGAGCTACACATATGAGAGAGAACAGGACTGCGTTCAAACAAAATCCACCAACAGCTCAAAGTACCACAACGTAAAAAGGAAAACATTCGCAGCTCGCTCATACAGCGAAGTAGCACCTCTGTGGTGGAATGAACTTCCGAACACAATTAAACGAGCGGACAATATTGACATTTTTTAAAGCAAAACTAAAAACACACTTATTCGATTTATTTTAATAACATAGCGTAAATGTAAAGCGCATTTGAGGACAAATGGGCCGTATTGCTGTTGAGAGTTAACACCCTTGCCCCTTTTACAAGTCAATCTTTTATGACTGACTTGTAATTTACAAGTCAGTCATAAAAGATTGACTTGTATAAAGGGCAAGGGTGTTAACTCTCAGCAGCAATACGGCCCATTGTAATGAATAGCGCTATATAAATATGTAATTTGTAATAATTTATCAATATAGGCCATACAATAAATTCCTTTGTGTGTTTACATGCGTTGTTTGAAATGTGGCGAATGCCATGGTTGTCTAAAATAGCTGAAAAAAAACTTTAACCGTGCCAAGTATCTGGCTTTTTTCCGTCATCTCATTATCTAAAAAAAAGGACAATTTTTCATTCTTGATAAATGTTTTTAATAACGGAATTTTTCGACAAGTCAAGTATGTAGATACTAGCAAAGAAAAATTTAAAGAATTCGCTGTCACACCACATATCTAAAAAAAAAAAACGGAATTTTTCGACATGACTAGTGTGTATCTTTATAAAAACGGAATTCGCCGCCACGCATAGATCTAATATCTAAAGTAACGGAAAATGTTCCGCATGTTAAGTCTCTAATATAACGGATTTTAAATTAACGGATTTTCAAATATCTTCTTGACATTCAATAGCTGGGGAAATAGTGTTACTCGCACACAGAGTTTCAGTGCAAACAGGCAACGAAATGAACAAGTGCATATGTGGAGATCTGAAGGTGGGGGTGATGAGGTGGGGGCGGTGGGGGGGGGGGGTAGATAGTAAGCTCTGCAAACAGACAACGATTCGGGTGTTTCCGATACCCGGGGAGTTAAGTTAACAATACGGCCGAGTAAATAGAAGGAAAATAAAAAAATGTATCGAAAGTGAGAGTCAATGAAAACCTACATATATAATATATATATTTCTATCGCGAAAGTAAAGGTTCTAAAATTTGAAGTCAAGATCCCATGCATGTAATCTAAGTAAAGTATCCCGTCGAACCTAATTGACCCATTGGGCCAGTGAAGCAGCTTTCACCAGTTTCTGTGGCCACGCATACTTCGGAATTGTGTGGACAGCACATTTCCAAGTCGCCTTTACTTTATCCCAACTTAAATCAGGTACCCATCAGAGATGGGTAGACTCAGGGGCATCGACCAGGGAACAATACCTAGCATTCACCAGGATTCGAACCCAGGACCTTTGGTACTCCAGCCGAGCGTGTAAGGCCACTGTGCAAGAGAGGATAAGTGTAAAATAGACGCTATGTAATATATCGCGTGATTTATTTCAATGGTCGTCAATATCGGTACAGAATGATATGCGTTTATATAGACTTTGTTGTTGTTAATACTAATAAACTGAGAATCAGGTTTAGGGAGAAAAAAAATCAATATCTAGGCATACTGAAAAATTATATAACTGAAATGTGTAACCACAAATGGAAACCAATTTTTTGATTAGTTTGAGAATCAAACTCTTTAGCATTACCTCGCGCGCCATTATGACACTACCTGCATATCTATTTCCATGTATTCACAAAGAGAGAAGAAAGAAAAAACATTTGCACTTAATGCAAACATTCACGCGGTGAACGAATAGAGGGGTTTTAGGGTAGGGTGGGTTGGAGGAAGGAATGAAACCGCATATTAAATAACAAGGTATAGAAAGCGTCGACTAAACGTAGACTATACGTATATTAGAACTGCTCAACGGAAGTTCTGTTCAGGCTCTAAAGTCCAGTTTGAGATCCAAAATTAAAAGAAACATTTCAACAAATAAAAAAGAAATCCCACAATAAAAGCATAAAATTAGTGTTATTCTCAAATACTGTAATGTTTAGTAGTAGAAAAATGTAAATCTACATTTGTGTCAAAATCTCGGAAATTTGTTAGCCTATTATTTGTTTTCAAATTGATCAAAGCTTGCTGGACTCCTGGATGCATTTAAAGAACATTTAAAACTAAAAGAGATTCAAGCCAAGAGATTGGAACCCAAGATCTTCACAAAGGCAATATATATATATATATATATAGAGAGAGAGTTGTAGTTGTTTACTTTTTTTTTAACGTTAAATATTAATGCAATTACAGAGTTACTGCCCCTACAGAAAAGATTACAAATGGGAGGCAAAATTGGAATTTTTTCTTCGAATCACAGATCAGCTCAACTCTGGCACAGAACCACCACACATGTTTATACCATTAATATTTATTATCCTTTTAGAAGATATCAATATAATTTTTTTTTTTTTAAGAGATTAGTTACAAACGTACAATACCTTAAATCAGAAATATCCAGTGTGACGCCCAACCCTGGGCCCCCAAGCAAACAGATAATGGTGAATGTTGGCAAACAGGGTAAAAAGACGAAGAGCCCCCCCCCCTCACCCCCACCCCCGAATCGCGCGTACCCCCCACGGTGACCCCACCCCATTCTTTTTTTTTTCGCCTCGGAAATATCTTTTATTGACATCAACGGCGTGGCGGTAGGTAGGCGTTAATTTTTAGAATTGTTATTCTATGTCTGAGTGTGTGTGTGTGTGTGTGTGTGTTTGCTTTGTACGCTGTTTGAGGCCCCATTAAAACAAAATCCGTGTCTTCCACAAAGCGAAACCTTGCCCCCCCCCCTCCCCCGATCGACACGTTTATACTCGCATGATAAATGCATCATAACTTAAGAAGAAAAAAAAAGGAATACAAATGTTATGATTACGACCTCAATACCTTACAATGAGTCTTTTTTCGGTTTAACGTTGGAACAGGGATTCTCAAAGGGCCGGAACGCGTAAGATCAGTCGCCACGGC
The DNA here is from genome assembly GCA_949126835.1 of Anisus vortex. Classification (NCBI taxonomy): domain Eukaryota; kingdom Metazoa; phylum Mollusca; class Gastropoda; family Planorbidae; genus Anisus; species Anisus vortex. The sequence goes on from OX421499.1 coordinate 34,679,880, forward strand.
ACGCGCCAATAATAGGTGGGCCAGCAACACCAATTAAAATAATTGGAATGAACAGCAGACGATACATTTTTTTTCCAAAAGTACGCTTAATATTGTGGACACGGTTTCCTGCGATCATTTCTTTTAATGGCATACTAATGCCATCAACCATGGAGAATCGCTGCTTTTTGGTTTTTCATGTGTTGCAGTTGAATTAATATATTCATATGGCAGATTAAGGGCTTCTTTGATCTCTGTATCGGTATGTTGCAAAAGGTATCAGCAGAGCAACAGATCGTACACACGGTAAAGTTAGTCAGCCATACAGACAACAAAACACATACAAGAAAACATATGGTGTATGTAATGAAGAAAAGCTTACACCTGGATTAGTATATTTTGTGTAGTAGGAACCAAAAGATTATTGAAAAAAATAAATAATTAGCGCTTAAGTACTACATTGTATTGGATGAGGGGTGGGGCTGAGAGTGAATAGATTACTACGGTGGTCCTCGAGTTATTGAAACAGCGACGGGGTGGATTCTGTTGTCAATGACACACTAATTGAAGTAAGTAAGTAAAGTACCATTCGGACCAAATTGATCATAGGACAGGCGAAGAAGCAGCGCTCACCAGTTTCTGTGGTCACAGCATTATAGAGGATTCTGTGGCCAGCACAAGGCACACCCGCCATTACTTTTTATCCTAACTAATGTCAGGCGCCCATAAGAGCTGGGTAAGCTCAGGGATAACCCTCCGGTCGAGAGAACTGATCCTAGCCTTCATTAGGATTCGAGCCAAGAACCTTCGGTACGCCAGCAGAACGCGCTGCCACACTAATGGACTTTAAAAATATGTGTGAAAGAAGTTTAATTAACAGATTTTATATCGCACCCTGGTGAATGGGGTGAACTACACTAGTAGGCTACTAGAAGACCGGATTTGGCCCACAGGCCCTGTTTTGGGGACCTCCGTCTTACTCCAGGAGCCGTAATGGCGGAACGCTAAATACAAATAAATACACCTCGGATGAGAGGGTGGGAGTGGAATCAGGGGAGGGGGGAATGAAGGAGGGGGAGAGAAGTCTTCCGCTCCCGTGACGTCACAAGGGGAACAACAATCACATGTGAGTGAGTTCCCCTGACGAACCCCGCATGGGTTGCTTGGAATATGTTTGACATTTCAACAAAGTCCCAAGTAAAAACAAAACACAAAATGGAAGGCAGGGGAAAAAAATGATATTAAGAAATGTTGAAGGCATATTATACGCCTTTTAAGACTAATGTAGGTCTACTATGCACTGTGTCAGGATCGAAACGTAGCATTACATGAATAAGTCACACTCATTAAGAAAAGAAATACGCTTTTTTGTCAAGCCTTTTTTCGCTCTAATAGTGAAATGCACAATTATTCAACAATACATTAGAACAACATAAACTTATTTTTATCAGTTGAATGACTTAAACTATTATAACAATATATTTTCTTTTCAGATAAAAAACTGGGGCACTAATTTTAAGTAGGTCGAAGAAGTAGGTCAAGGTGCTTTTATATTTATATATATATATATATATATTATTTCGGTTAAATTATGGGTTCAGTGGCATAGCCAGGGGAGGGGGAGGGGATCCAATTTGAAAGTCCCCCCCTATCCGGGCCCCTACTTGAGGGGGGGGGGGCCCAAAGGAGTGTCCGAATTGTTTTTTTCTCATGTCACAATGTCGAATGTCAAAATCCAGGGGCCCCTAAAGAGGCCAGCCCTCCCCCCCCCCCCCCCGGGCTCCCAAATCCATAGCAACGGCACTGAGTGGGTTGATGTTGTGATAGTTCGACTCGATGAATTCTTTCTATATGATAATTCAGTTTTTCTTTATCTGTTGTTTGAATAACGAGAAATTCTGCACAGCCATGCGACGTCGAATAAAATCAAACTAGGTCTATCTTTCTGGTACTAAAAAGCGACTTGCAGCGTTACGCCCTGTGTATTCTTTCATATCTAGGCCAGAAATGTATTATTACAATACGGATATCTTTTCATACTAGGAGATTAAGGCATCAGCCGGAGATTCAAAATGGGGCGCTGTGGTCGAGCTGCAGCGCCCTCGGCTGGCGTACCGAGGGTACTGGCTCCAATACTGGTGGAGGCTAGGATTTTTCTCAGGATTTGAGTGCGCCCTGATGGGTACCTGACACTGATGGGGGGTAAAGTAAAGACGGCTTGGCGTTGTGCTGGACGCACATCCCCTAGTATGGCGTGTCCACAGAAACTGGTGAACGATGCTTCACCAGCCCTATGATCAGTTTGGTCCACAGTGTACTTTACTTTCTTACTATATTACGTACAATATGGAGATATTTTTTATACCAGGAGATTAAGACTCAGTCGGCGATTCAATACAACACGCCACGTACAGGAGGGGAAGTTGGTGGGGGGGGGGGGGGGTCACATACAATAAACATTATATGCATATTGAGGTATTAATATTCATACATTCAAATTAACATAGATCTAAGTTATTTGGGGTTGATGACTAATAATATAATAATTTCACGAGCATAATAACATGGTTGAAAGTTTTAATCGTTTCATGGATGTTAAATATTAAAGCATTTTGGTTGTATTTTCAGTCATAAGATAAGGTTGGGGGGGAGGAGGGGGAGGACCGGACATTGTCCTGGACGAACCAGTCAATAAGTATTTCGTTACTAACGAAGCTGGTCAACCCTGCAGCCCTGTAGGATGTCGGGGTAATAAAGGTCCTTTTATATTTCTTGACTTAAATAGGTAAATAGTTAAATAGTAAGATGGATAGGAGGTAGATAGATTGCAGGATAGATAGTAACAGTTGTTTAGAGAGATGAGAGATAAATCGTATAGAGTATAGACAGACATACAGACAGGCGGACGTAGAAACTGACCGACAGACAGACAGACAGACAGACAGACAGATAGATAGATAGATAGATAGATAGATAGATAGATAGATAGATAGATAGATAGATAGATAGATAGATAGATAGATAGATAGATAGATAGATAGATAGATAGATAGATAGATAGATAGATAGATAGATAGATAGATAGATAGATAGATAGATAGATAGATAGAATGATCAGATAGACATAAACAGTGATAAATTAAAAATTTGAAATAGTGTGTAAGAGAAAGAAACACAACATATAAAACCGTTGCCCAATATACACAAATGCAATCGATATATTTTTTTTAAATTAAAAAAGAAAGATACAAAGCATAAGAAGATTATCACATACCACATAATATAGACCACTAAACACAATCTATATAAAGGAAGAAATAGAACAACTCCCGTGTCGGATGATTAAAATTCCAAAAAAATGCATGTAAGTAGGCGATACATTCACAGATCACTGCTAGTCCATTAAAGTCAACGGGACAGCAGACCTCTTACTTTAACCGACCTACTTTGAATAAAATAAAAATCATTGCACCATTTCTCTATCTCTCTATCCAATTGAACCCCCTTATCCCAGGGCACGCATACACACACACACCATACATACACACACACACACACACACATATGCCAAAGCTATCTATCTTTAAGCTTATCATAATTTTTGTGTTAATGTGCACAAGAAAGGAAATCGAGGAGGGGGGGGGGAGAGGGGGGCGGGGGGGGGGGACGGACGGGCAGTGTCACCGTGAGGACCGCTGTGTACATAGATACCTAGGAATGATGTCGTGATATTCAAGACTAGCTATGTTCCTTTGTGAGTGTGTGTAAGTGTGCGCACACGTATAATATGTGCTGTGTTTCCGGGTGTGTCGAGTGTGTACCGACAGATGGAGAGAGAGAGAGAGAGAGACGGGGAAGGGGGGGGGGAATAAGAAAGGGGGAAAAGGAGAAAGTAAAAGAATGCACTTAAGAACTTTAAAAAAAAATCTATATTATAAAAAAGACTCGGCGGCGCTAAATGTATTTATGCTTGTGTCCTGTATAATATCTGCATGACAGTTGACATTGAAGACAGCGGTAACACACATCTCTGCACATGTTAAAAAAGATATTAAACAAACTTAGAAGTCAGACGTAATTTCACGAAATGCCTATAAAGACATGTCTCGGGTAGATCTAAATGTCAAGCGAAATTTATGGAATGGAAACTTGGCAAAAAAAAACGTTACAACATTTATTATGAAGAACACAGCTAAAGTTAGACTCAAATTTAATGTAACTTTATGTAACACGTGACGCGTTGGACGAGCGGAAGTAAGTTTGCCTGGGCGTACCGAAGGTCCTGAGTTCGAATTCTTGGTGAAGGCTAGGATTCGTATCAGGGTCTGGAGGGTGTCCTTTCAGTCTACCTAGATTAAATGGGGTACCTGACATTAGCCAGGGAAAAAGTAAAGGCGGCTGGGCATTTTGATGGTCACACAATCTCCTAATATGCAGTGACCGCAGAAACGTACACTTCAAAAGACCTATGGATCAAATTGCTATCACGGGGGATACTTCTGTAACATTTGATAAAATTTAAAAGATATTTCTAAAAAAGAAATGAAATTAATTTAATTGTGTGTTGTGTTGTGTGTTTGTGTGAATGTGTTCTTTTTTTTTTATTATTTCATTATATGTTTTTGGCTAACAATTTTTGTTTTAATAACAACGACAATAACATTTTCTGGCAACTTAGTTCTAACAACCTTGAAAGAAATTTATGAAAAAACAACAACATCCAAACAAATTCTATAACACAAATTTTTTTATCTATTCTACGTTATGAAACAAGTGACCTAGATTCATCTACCATGTCCCCATATAAGACACCCTTTAACTAAGTCAACCATTAGGTAAAGTCAATGACCCGGGACAGATCGTGTAAAAAGAGATAGTCATCGTTGTCACCACTTTGCCAGTTAAAAAAACGGGGTGGATGCGATGCGAACAGATGAAAAGACCCGCCATCGCGGTTCGGTGCGAAGTTATTGTGCTTCGGGAAGTTCCGAAAAGGGCTGCATTGGGGCGATTTTTATTTATTTCATTTTTTTTATGCTTGGCATAATTCTGCATCAAAGAAAAGATAATACACACCCTCTTTAGTGTTGGCTCTATGTGGACAAGTATACTGTCTATTCAAACGTTTGCCGTGTTCTCTTGAAACTACCGAACAGACTTATCTTAGCTGTAAAGTGTAACGCAACAGAATTTCAAGTCTTCTAGTTTAAAGCTAAAACTATAGGTTATTTGTTAGGACTACTTAAAAAATAGTAATTCAATGACATGATATGTTGATTAAATCTTGTTGCTAATTGTTGTAGTTGTTTTTGTGTTGGTTTTTTATTTTCCGCTTGTATGCGTCTGTGGTTGTGTATAGTGTTTTGTGTTGTGTGTGTGTGTGTTTTACAGTTTCTGTTTGCAGTTTTAATTAAGGCCAACGATACTCGGTGTATCAGAATCCTAAAATGGTCAAAGCCAAGAATAATGTAGACTTTTATATCATGTTGATGATGGTTATTTACAGTCTATAGCAGGGGTCAGCAGCCTACGGCACGCGTGCCAGATTTGGCACGCATATCAATTTTTAATGGCATTCGGAAGACCCCTAAAAAGACAATTCAATTTTTTTCTACAAGAAAAGAGCAGGACGACTTTAGACTGTTGGCACGCTGAATGAATAGGAAATCCTAATTTGGCACACTATTATCAAAAGGTTGCCGACCCCATGATTACATTTAGCATGCTCAGAGAGATCTTGGCATAAATTGCAGTATTCAGATGTATGGGTATGTAAAGCACACAAATACTAATCAAAGAAAAAGATCTTTAAGGTCGTTTTAAAAGACTCTTTTGTCTCAGAATCTATCAGTGTCTCAGCTTTTCCATACAGAAGGCGATACAGATTCGAACACGCGCATTCTAAAGGACTTCATTTTATATCCGTTCAATGTGAGTTCACACTGGAAATTCTCATGACTGACTGTGATGATCAGCGCTGTACCTAAGCTGTCGGGTGCTTTGGTATGAGCTTTTGAAGATAGGAAGGTGCAGTGCCATCCAAACTTCCGTAAGTAAAAGACAAAATTTTATGATTAATGCGCTTAATCACTGGCAGCTATTAGAGATCTTGTAATGAATAGAGAACAAATAGCTTGTCATTTTAACATCATTTCCAGAAAAGAAAATTCGAAAGAATTATAGTTATAAATTTTTTTTATCTTAAAATACAAATCAATTATCTAATTAGTTGCTCCGAAAGAAATTGAGATGAAATAATCAATCAATTCCAAAAGCAATGACACAATTAGACTATTTACGTTTATATGGTTCTCTTTCTTCCACAGTGGCATTCGAACACGGAATGGGTCACCTGAACTAGTATGTAAAGAAAAAAGAGTATCCATGTGAGACCAATGTTGGTTCATGGGGCAAGTACAGCCCCACAATTCCCAATTGCCTTTACTGGGTAGACTCAGAGACACCCATCCAGGTCCTGGAATAAAAAAAAACTCCAGCGTTAACCTCGATTTGAAAACGGGGAACTCATGTACGCAGCTAGTCAGGATTTCTATTGCAAACACTCTTCTAAATGCAAAGAAAAGACAAAAAACCATTGATGCGCGAAAGATGCAATAATCTTCTATCTATAATGATTGTACGTAGATCATAAGATAATAATAATAAATAAGATAAGAATAGAAATTGGGGTCACGTGTTCATTTCATACACCATTTGACAAAAAGTGGGGCCATAATAACGTTGGACCAAATTGATTCCCAAGGGGCATAACTCGCTATATTTTTTCCAAGGGAAGATAAGAAAGTGAAAACTGTAAAGAACTATTGGGCCCTCTTATTTAATCTATAGGACTGATAATACGTAGTCAAAATAGTTTTTAATGAGCACTGCATACGAGGAGATTGTGTGGCCAACAAACGCCCCAACCCTTTATTTTTATCCTTTCCCCAATAAATGCCAGAAGATGACCATTGTAGCAGCGTCTACCCGCAGGACCGCCCTTCTAGCCACCCCCCCCCCCCCAACCCTTCCATCTCCACCCTTATTGAAAAGCTACGGCTTAATTAATCAGGATTTTCATTTGAGACAAGATCCGAAGGCCTGGCGAAAACCGTCCTGCAGGGCACAGTGCGAGGTGGAAGAAAGAGAGGCAGGCAGAAGAGACCATGGGATGATGACATCAAGGAGTGGATCGGCTTGTCTCTTGCAGACTCCCAGAGGGCGGCGCAGGACCGAGACAAATGGCGCAAAATTATCCAACTGTCCAAAAATGGTGCCCCAACGACCCTCGCTCGGGTTATGGGATAGAAGAAGAAGAAGAAGAAGAATGGTAAAGCAGCACACTTCCGTTAAACCACCACGCCGTAGGCCTATATCTCCTGGTTACTAGGCTGGAGATGTTTGCCTCTATGCACTATACAGAATTTATTTTTCTATGTATAATATATTATATTTCCAGCTATTTACACATTAATATTTTTACAACTATTTACACAATAATACATTTACAACTATTTACACAATAATATTTTACAACTTTTGACACAATAATATTTTACAACTATTTACACAATACTTTTTTTAAAAACAATTACAATAGAACAGGTTGCTGGGGGGGGGGGGGGGGGGCGGGGAATAAAAGCAAAACTGTTCGAAGCCGGAAATAAAGATTTAAAATCCCATTTCCGGCATGCGTACGTTTAAAAAAATTTGTTTGGGGGAATTCAATTTTTTTTACTATTTTACGGAGAGTACACACTAGTAAACACACGCAAACACACACACACACAAAGTAAAATAAAATATAGTTTTTACAAAAATCAATTTTGACCTACGGTCGGATGATAAATAGAGCAATACAACATTATCATTTCGCTTTATTTGTAAACAAAATAAAATAACATTATAATTTCGTTTTGTGTGTGTGAACAAGAATAATAAAGATTCAAAGTTCACATGTGTTGCCTATTTGGACTCCAGAATCGAACGTGAAAAATCAGAGAAAAAAAAAATTGAACAAATCGGATTTTTAGTGTGGTATCGAATTTCAAAAACAAATATGTCTTATGTAAATTTTAATAGAGATGCTCAAAGGGACTCAGAAATCGAACGAAGCTCTTTATTATGATATTTAAGTAATCATAAATTAGATTTTCATTGAAGTTCTAAAATAGAAAATGTATACTGCACTTCATTCATTCACTAGTGCGATTTCTCTCTCTCTCTCTCTCCCCCTCTCTTTCTTTCTGTATCTCTCTCTCTCTCTCTCTCTCTCTCTCTCTTTGTGATATAGATTGATAGATAGATTAGAAAGAGATACGGTTGCCAGGTCAGGTGTCCGGTTTTAAAGCCTACCGGCCGTCCGGTATTTCATCAGACTGTCTGGTATGAAATAAGACAAAGTTGTTTTTTTTAAATACAGGACATGTATAACATTAATTATTATGCTTATAATCTGAAGATGTCCTATATTTTCTGAATCAGTATTTAGCAACCAGAGAGAGAGAGAGAGAGAGAGAGAGAGAAAGAGAGAGCGATTGAAAGAAGGACAGCAGACAGACAGGCACAAGAAACAGATCAGATCGGTATAGAATTATAGATACATAGACTAGATACACTAAGAAGGAAAGAACACAAGAACAGAAAAAAAAAGAAAGAAATTGAGAAAAGTGAATTGAAAAACGCGAATACATGTTGACACATGTCAACGCCAGGCTATGTCTAGTCAATGTTGACATATTGTCTTTCATAAAAGGGGAAACTGATACAGCTGTGTGTGTGTGTGTGATTTCAACAAGTAGAGCGCCCGCCGTGTGTTTCTTTGCGCCTCTCTATTTTGACAAGATCAACCAGTAGGTCTACTCCACCTTTTAACGGTGTTCTTTTGTTAAGCCAGACATGTGTCTAGCTACAGCGGCACACTGACTAATATATCTTCTTCGTTGGTTGTACATTAGTAGTATGCAGGCATGGGGCGGGACGGGGCAGGGGGGGCGGGACGGGGCAGGGGGGCGGGACGGGGCAGGAAGGGGGGGGGCGGGACGGGGCAGGGGGGGGGGGCGGTAGCAAAGCGGCAGCGCCTACTAGCAGACCGAAGGTCCTGGGTTCGAATCCTGGTGGGGGCTGGGATTTTTTTCCCGGGTCTGGAGGGTGGCCCTGAGTCTACCGAGCTCTGATGGGTGCCTGACCTTAGTTGAGGTAGAGTAAAGGCGGCTGTGTATTGTGCTGGTCACACAATCACATAGTATGCCGTGGCCACATAAGCTGGTGATCAACAAAGAACAACATTAACAACATAAAACACAAAGAAAACAAAAAGCAGATGGGGAAAAACATAAACCTAAGTCGAAAAACCCATCTAAATTGTAACTGCTATGGGTGGACAGAGACGCTGTTATTTTTCATATACTTTAACAAGACAGACCACAACATGGCCTATAAATATATGTAAGGGGAAATTATTCACAAATAGTACTCTGGTTTCACTGTCTGTGAAAAAATGTTTGTCCGGAATTACTAACAGGTTTTCTTTTTTTATATATATGAAAAGAAAGGAAAAAATAACTTGAGAATGAAAAGACTTCTTGTAGACAAAGGGATCCATGTTTGCTCTTCTATAGAGTGAAATCAGAGAGTCCCCAACCCCGCGTCTTGTAAGAAGTACACACAGGGACACGTCCATTGTTTACAGAAGCGGCAATATACAGTTGTAGTCAGAATAAAAAAAACACACCAAGACAATGGAGGTTACACACAAAGCAAGCATAAAAGCAATGTTTCTTGACTCAATTGGGGGAGTTTATTGCGTGGGTGGTGAATGGAAAGTTTTACATTTCCTTTATTTGACACCCCCCCCCCCTTTCATAAACACACTCGTTCCTACTGCCCACAGGATTTTTAGGAGTTATCTACTATTATCTACACACGTTAAGGTATATGGGTGCATTCAGATATGGGTGCAATGCTCAGATAAACATAAGAACATGCGATAACTAATGCAGATAAGTAATCTTTCTTCCCGAGTGTTATCAGGGCATGGAATGGGTTACCTGACCAAAACAGGAAAACCAGTAACTTAACATCATTTAAAACACCAATTAAAAAAGGCAAGACTAGACTCGGACCACGGATGAGCGTAGGACGCAATAATCTTATTTATAGAAGGAGCGTCTGTAAAATATAAGATAAGATTCTTAAGGTTTTTGGTTTCAATCCAGATAGAAAACGCCATGCTTTAAGGATGGGCGTCCCTAAGTCTACCCCCTGCTCTGAATGGTATCTGATATTAGTCAGGGGGGGGCGGGGCGGGAGTAAAAGAAGGCTGTGGGATCTAACCAGGGAAAAGTCAACCGCAAAGGAGATTGGAAGACGAAAGTCTGGGGGATGGATAGGGCACACCCCGAGAATGCCGGAGAGCGATGTGGCCAGACTGGCTGGAACCCTTCAAGGGGAAGAGAAAAGGGAGCAGACCAAAAACAGACCTGGAGAGAGTCGTCTGCAAAAGAGGCAAAGGTTGCTGGAATCAACTGAGAGAGGGGGCGGGGCACCAGATCCAGACCGATTGCAAAGTGTAATTAAGGCCCTTTTCTCCAATGGGGACTCCAGAGAAATTTAGTCAAATAAGTCAGGCGCTGTGTACACAATCCTTTGGTAATCACGGGCCTAGTGAAACTGGTGCACGGTCGCTTTGGACTTATGGCCCAAGATGGCCATTGAAGGGTTACTCATGTCTCAAACCTAAGATACCTCCTAGGGCTTTCCACGTCCCACTCAATGGGACAGGCACATAAACCCCAAACCAGAGGTCCGAAATCTGTTGGTAATAGTGTGCCTAATTTGGATTTTTAATTCACTGAGCTGCCAAAACGTCTAAAGTCAACGCGCGCCACATATAAATTTCTTGTTATGAGGTACATGTATTGAGTTGTTGTTTGATTTTTTGGGGGTGGAGGAAGAGGGGGGATTCCGCGTGCCAATAAAAGTCGATCTGCGTGCCAAGTCTGGCAAAGCATTTCGTAGATTGCTAGCCCCTCCCTCTCCCTTCCTAGGGCCACGATAGCTGGAGAGAAACATACCTACACTACATCAGCTAATGAATTACGTCAGTCTGATGAAGACTGACAGGGAAGTGTGGCAAAATCTGGCACTGATGGTGTCATCCAAAACCACAATCCATGATGTAAATATGCTCCCCTCCCTCCCGAGCACCATCACTAACATTCCACTGATCAAGAAGCTGATTATTCGAGAAAAAACAACTCGAAAGCTAAACTAATATAATAAACTTAAAGTACTAAATCTCTTTTTTTTTTTCAGGCGTGGAATGGGTGGCCAGAACAAACCAGGAAAGCCAATAAAACTTTATACATCATTAAAACCCACAACAAAATGCAAGACTGTAGGCTACGCAAGCGATAGGCGCATTAATATTTCGCGTTGAAGGAGTGAGTGAAATGTAAGACATGCAAAATAATATGAAAAGATAAGACATTTGGCCCCTTAGTATCCCTTGCTTGATCGCCGCCACCACAAAATATAGCACACATCGAAATAATTTCTCAGTCGTTTGCTTTTAAAAGTGATCGAAGAGATGCATGTGATTTGATATAAAAACACTGCGTGTCCATTAGTCCTTTCAGTGGGCTTGGTAGATTTGGCGGCGCCCATCTCCTCTCCAAGTAAGCGGTGGATTTTTTTTATTATCTTTAAACACAAATTACTCTTTGTCCCGAAACATTTATAAAACAATATTGTACTTATTATGTTCACACACTGCAGAATGTGCGATCTCACTTCTGTTTTTTTTCTTGTTTTTTTTTTGTTGTAATATTGTTTTGTTTTTCTTTTTTTTAAATAATAAAGTTTGCAACTATTTTCTCTTCTATGTAAAAAGTCATAATATTCAGATATTAAATTATTTAACGATTTTCCCACATTTTTTATGATATAATTCCGTGGCAGTGTCATGTTTCCAGAACAGAGGAAAGGAGGGCCCTTGGGTTACTTTCGTCTAGTGGTTAGCTAGCACCCATTGCACCACGCCCTCCCATCCCACAATCCCAAAGAATTACCATGTGACGGAAGTCAGAAGGAAGTGTCACGACCCTTTTAAAAAAGAAAGAGTGGTGGCCCTTGTTTGTTCAGTTATCTGATGCCACAATTGATGAACACAAACACTGGGTGTTTTCTTTTTTTCAAATCGGGAAAACCCAGCCTTTTTCTTTTTTAATTGCTTACCATTCAATACCGAAAGTCAAATATTTGCTTCTGTAATCAGATGTCAAAGTTCTCCTTATATTTCACTTTGTTGACTACCATTAAAAGTATCCAAACCGAAAAAAAAAACACGAACATTCGAAAGCGAAAAAATAATTCTCGAATAATACTTTTGGTTTTTATGAACTCGGATAGCGTCTCGTTTAATGTCCGAATTCAGTGTCAGTGACACACGATTGATGTTGACGGGTAGGCCTAACTGATTTTGCATGTTAGTTTGATTTTAAACAGAATACATAATTTATATGATAACCGCTTGCGCTATGGTTCCTGGGCATGTACATGTTTATTTCAATATCATTCAACTTTTACAGAAACAAACAAATAAATGACTATAAATTACAAAATCATTTATTTTTATGTGCTTTTTGAAAGATTTGTTTAGATGTATAGGCCTATCGTTTCTACCATTATCAATTCAACTAATTCACTTAAACTGAATATGAATTTTATAAACGTAACAAGACCATACAACTAAAATGCTACATTGCATTACTCAAACCTATTCTAGAACATGCATTTTCTATATGGGAATAATCAACTACAGAAAAAGATTTTAAAAAATAGAACGAATTCCAGAAAGACCTGCAAAGGTTTATTTTACTAGTGAATATTTACAACTGACAAGAGTAACACCAATTGTTAAATCACTAAACCTAGAAACACTAGAGTCACTAGAGGACACAATGGCAAAGAGTAAAGTGGTAATAGCAGTAAATTCTAACTTAAAACACACAACACGAAAAAAATAATTAAAACTACTAAATAGACAATGGAAAAAAAAGAATGAAAACATTTTTATTATTCCATATTCAAGAACAAACACATTTAAGGACAAATTTAATCCAAATGGTACCAGAGCATGGAATGGAATGTATGAGCGAACTAGAAAACTCAGCCCCCATTTAAAATCCAATCAAAATGCAAGACTAGCTTCAAACCACGGATAAGCGTAGGACGCAATAATCTTATGAATAGCAGGAGCGTCTGTAAAATATTATAAGATGAAACAAACATATACAACAAACAGTTTTCCGAATTATTTTTTTCGTGACCAGGTTGTGTTTATACTTTAGTAGGGTAACAGGAAAAAAAATGTTTTTATTTCGGTTTATAGCACCAAGAAAAAGACATATACCGGTAACTAAATTTAGAAAACCAATCAAATACATATATTTGAGTTTAGAGCACCAATCAAATGGCGCACAACTTGATTTAGTGAACTAATTAATCAAAGCTCATTGTTTTCGCTTTCAGAGAACCAATCAAAGAAATATCCCTGTATACTATGTACTAGTTGCGTAAAAAGCATGTATTGTTTCTATAACTGTGATTACTAATTAACTTTTAACAAACCGGAATAGATTCAGCAATAATCTATAAGATCTTTGTATCCAGAATTAGGCTTCTTTTATTATTATTATTATTATTATTATTATTACTATTCCACAAGGCAAGATTTGTGTTAAGCGTACACTTAGAACTAATTAATCATTCATTGATTTTGCTTTCATTAACCACCCGTGGCACTGAGCGTCACATTTGCACCCGAAAGGAGGCTGAGAAGGCGGGTGAGAGGGAGGATGAGAGGGGGGCGGCAGCCTTGGTAAAGAGGCGGCGTGTGTGTGGGGGGGGGGGGGTGGAATGCATACACCTGGTTGGGTAAACATAAATACTGGCAATGAGCGATTATAATTGGCTGAGTGTTAGGCTATCTGATATCTTTATTGCATTCTTCTGTAATTAATTATACATAGGAAACCATGAAAGTTTTTTGTTTTTTTTTGTTTAAGGATTTAAGTCTATTACGCCATTTTCTATTTCTTTGAAGGTGTGTGTGTGTGTGTGTGTAGTGTGTTGATGTGAGCGTATGTGTATGCTTGTTAGTGTGCGATAGCGAATGGCAAGGACCAAAGTTATTGAATGCCAATATTTATACATGGAATAAAACAGCCATTCCTTATTAGATATTGGGATCAAATTGAAATAAAACAATGCTGTATTTTAAAACATTGATCACTTACTTTTGAATGTAAGCGTATAGTTGAGGGGGAAGGGGGGTATTTTGTAAGTTACTTACTACACAGGCCGAGCTACATGTAGTTTAAAAGATTTACAACCAGATATTAGATAAGGTGCATTTTAATTGCAATACATGCCAACTAAGGACTATACTTTACAGCCAGTTCAGTTCAAACGGTATTTCTTTTCTTTATTGTATTGCCCTTGTTACTTGCATTGTATTGCCATTGTTACTTGCATTGTTGTATTGCCCTTGTTACTTGCATTGTATTGCCCTTGTTACTTTTATTGTATTGCCCTTGTTACTTTTATTGTATTGCCCTTGTTACTTGCATTGTATTGTCCTGTTACTTTTATTGTATTGCCCTTGTTACTTGCATTGTATTGCCCTGTTACTTTTAATGTATTGCCCTTGTTACTTGCATTGTATTGCCCTTGTTACTTGCATTGTATTGTCCTGTTACTTTTATTGTATTGCCCTTGTTACTTGCATTGTATTGCCCTTGTTACTTTTATTGTATTGCCCTTGTTACTTGTATTGTATTGCCCTTGTTACTTGTATTGTATTGCCCTTGTTACTTGTATTGTATTGCCCTTGTTACTTGCATTGCATTGCCCTTGTTACTTGCATTGCATTGCCCTTGTTACTTGCATTGTATTGCCCTTGTTACTTGCATTATATTGTAGTTGCTACTTCGTTTCTCTGCTTTTTTTAGAGGTACAGTTTAAGGTTTTAATATTGGTAATCATGTATTTATACTAATTGTTTGAGTCATTACACGTTTCATTACATTATGGAACCTATAAAAGCCTTCATGGACAATCTCCAAGGAGGATCAGATCCATGGTCGCTCTACACACATCAGAGAAAAGAGGACTGCGTTCAAACAAAATCCATCTACAGCTCAAGGTACCAAGCGTAAAAAGTGGTGCATTCGAAGACTTCGTTATGAATTGCCCTTTATAAATATGTAATTTGTAATTTAGGTCGATTCTTTCTTAGTGTCAATACCACATTTTTAACGCACATGTATAATCTTATCTTCCATGTTACAGACGCTCTTTCTATACAGAAGATTATTGCGTCCTACGCTTACCCGTGGTTTGAGTCTTGCATTGTCATTAGTGTTTAAAATTTAAATGATGGTAAGTTATTGGATTTCTTCATTTGTTCAGGCAACCCATTCCATGTCTGGATGCCACTCAAAAAGAAACAGAACCTATATTATGCGTTTATTCTTGAATACGGAATAAGAAAAAATGTTTTTATCCTTATGTAATTACTCCATGAATTAGTTCCCTTTATTAATGAGTGTTTTGGAGTGGGTTACCTGAACTAAACAAGGAGACTTAACAATTTAACATCATATTATAAAACAGCCCCAAAACTTAGAGAATGACCAATGGGCGTTGGCTGATTCAAATTTCAAAAAGCCTTGGCGTTTCACTTCCACACAATCATTTTTTTAATTTGTTTAATAAACCATGACTCTTGACTTGATACTGGTGCGCCCATAAACCCTTTAAGGACGACAACACACACACACACACACACACACACACACACACACACACACACACACACACACAAAAACGAAAATAAAGGTTTTTAAATACAGATTGATTTACCTTTTCTAATGTCGATTAAAAAATAAAGAAGATTTAGTAAAACTTTGTTTTAGTTTTAACTTTTTTTTTTTATATTGATGTTGATTTTTTTATTTGTTATCTTTGCACCCCCTTACCTATTTGCCCCCAAATCGCCTCCCACATCCTGGCCTGTCCTAACACACTGCTTTATTTTACAAGAATGAAATTGTCCCACGCACTTGTTAAACGTAGTTTTATAGTCTCTTGTAACTAAAAATAACTTGATCTCCATTCTTCGCTGGTAATTAAACGGTTTTAAAAGTACAATACAATCGATAAGAACTCTAATAGTGTTCTTTGTTTGTCAGTTTTTTTTTGTGTTTTTTCTTAACTCCATGGCGTGGTTATAATTCTGTTAAACTTCGCTTTAGCCCCCTCCCCCCCCCCCCACCCCGTTACTTCCGTTCTAACGAAGCACTTCCATTCTGTTGAGCCATTTCTGTTCTGACGAGCCACTACCGATCTAGCTATCACTTCCGTTCTAATGAGCCACAAGCTTTCGATGAGCCACTTCCGTTCTAATGAGCCACTGCCTTTTCGACGAGCCTTTTCATTTATGTGTTGCCACTTCTGTTATGATTAGCCATTTCCTTTCAGATTTTTCCTAGAGAATTATATCCGTGTTCTTGCATTTAAAAAAAAATGCTTTATGTGTGTTTTTAATGTGTTGTTCAATGATTAATGCGCTCTGAGCTTACATTATGTTTGTTGGCAGCCCTATATAAATAAACTTAATATATATCTATATACTATATATCTACATAGCTCTCTCTATATATATATATATATTCAGAGGCTAGTATAGGCCATATCAAAGCTTGGGGGGGGGGGGGGGGGGGTAACGGAATATATATTTAAAAAAAAAACAGTTTGGAAAAACGCTGACTCATACAGGTTCAATAAAAAAAATATTATTCTCTACATACTCTACATGATTAAACCATAAACCATACCGATTATTCCCGAATACTTTCATTAGCTGGTGCAGAGGGCTCGGGTGTATTGTTTTACGTTTCTCGCTGAAAGGGCGCCCGCACCGACACAAACTCTCACACACACATCCTTAAACACACACACAAACCGTGACGCACACACACACACGCACACGCAGATACACAAGTAGCGTTTTCGCTGTTGGCCTAATTAAAACAACAAAAACAATTTGATTTGCTCACTTTGAGTTCATCGACCCCCCCCCTCCGTTCCCCCCCCCCCCCCCCCCCCCCCACGTTAATTGCACAGGAAGGGGACATCAAAAAGAGTGCTTAGCGTACTGTGGAATTAACAATATTATAATCTAGCCACGGATTAAATTGAGAGATGCGGGTGAGGAGGGGGTGGGGGTGGGGCTTTGCCATCAAAAGACTTATTTGAATAGCAGGTAGGGTGGTAGGGGGAGGGTGGTAGGGGGAGGGTGGTAGGGGGGCGGTCTTTAGTACATCCCGAGCTGTCAATCATTTTCAATTCCATCAGATAAAAAAAAAAGACGAAATGCAACTAAATAGACATTAATATTGAGGATTTATATTTTTTTTTAAATGGTTTGACAACGTTACTAACGCAACATGAAAACAAAAATATTGTTTGTGTCCATATATAGTGATAAAACGATCCCATTAGGAAAAATAGAATAATGTATGCAGCCCGGATCTATAATCTTTGTATATATATATATATATATCGATCATTATACGTCGAGCGAATGTGTAGAGCCATTGATAAATGGTTTTCGTGAGCGATTTATATATATACTCTACATCAGGGGTCGTGTCAAATTTGGCACGCAGAGCGATTTAAAAAAAATTCAAAACGGCATTTCACTTCTATTCTTACAAGAAATTGAGTGCCAGAGCAGATGGAATGAATTAGAAATCCTAGTTTGGCACACTATTACTTTTATGAAAAAAGGTTACATTTTCTTATATTAAACAACAACAACAAAAAAATGATTTGCTTCCATAACTTGTCTTAGTGCTTTACTTTCCCCAGCGCAAGTCGAAGTCTAATCTACACAACCTTTGGGCAAAAATGGGCAATCAATATATTTTATATCACTCGGTCGCCCCTTGGTAGAACTGACAATCATACATCTTTATGTAATGCTTAGGCTACATCTTCAATGCCTAATATATGTAATGCCTACATTGTGGTAACCTACAATCCCTACGTCTGCGATGCCTATATTTGTAATGCTAATGTTGGCGATCCAAATATCTGTAATCCCTATCTCTACAATGTCTCTTTTTTTTTATCTGTATTGCCTACGTCTGCGATGCATTGGTCTCTGTGGTTTCCCAGAGTTCTACAAGACTTGATCACCATACGAGCTCTCCTGAGGGCCAAAAAAAAACTGCCTCCTATCCGTTTGACGTTAAAGGGCATGACTGGAATACATGTTGTTTTTTTTTCCCAAAACATTCCATATGGGCAGCTTTCTTGGAGGATACATGACTTTCATAATTAATCCTTGTTGCGGTTTGTTGTTGTGTTCTTAAAACAAAACCTTACCGTAAAGAGTATCACCATTAGTCAAATCACTAAACCTAGAAACACTAGAAGACAGAAGGGCTAAGAGTAAAGTAGTAATAATACATAAGGCATTTTACTCTAATTTAGTAATACAACCCAATAACAACCTGTTGCAATGCAGATAAACATAAAAACAAGAACACTTTCCTAATCCCTTATGCGAGAACAAATGCATATAAGTACTCTTTCTTCCCGAGTGGCATTCGGGCATGGAATGGGTTACCTGAACAAACCAGGAAAACCAGTAACTTAACATCATTCAAAACATTAATAAAGATGAAAGACTAGACTCGGACCACGGATGAGCGTAGGACGCAATAATCTTCTTTATAGAAGGAGCGTCTGTCATGCATAAGATAAGATAAGAGTGGACCTGTCCGCTAATCAATATGCACCCACCTGTAGTGGAAAGCAAATGGAATGCATACGCTCAGATTATAGGATAATAGACAAACGAAAATGTCTTTCGGGCGTCTTTTTGATGTTTCGATAGTTAGTTTATGCCCGTAACCCCAGGTATTGTTGTGTTATACACCTTGTGTCTTACGTGAAAACAAAACATTTTGTGGGGAGTGGGGCGGGCGGAGGCTAGATAGTTTATTATTTTTGTCATTGTTTTTGTTGCACTAATGCTTGAGGTGTGTTGATGGTGTATGTGTGTGTGTGGGGGGGGGGGGAATATGTGTTGGCAGATTGCATATGATGTAACTTTTGATGCGTGGGTGGGCGGATTATACATGTCTTATTTCTCTGTTTATTTATTTGTTTATTTATTTATTTGTGTGTCTTTATTTTTTATTTTTTTAAAGTACTCGCAGTGGGTGGCTAGGATGCATTTGTTTATGTTCTGTAGGGCGCAGCCTTGTCTTACTGCAGGATTTAAAATAAATTAACGACTAATCCCCATTCACTCTTTTGTTGTGTTTGTTGTTCTTCTTGTAAGGTTGAAGATCGAATTTTATTGCTATTACAAACAGGGGCGAAGCCAGAAATTTTTTCCAGGGGGGGGGGTGAACTTTCGCGTGACAAACATTTACCAATTTTTTTGCGAATAAAAAATCTGTAAAAAAAATCTGTTGAAAAATTTATTTATTTTAAATTCCAGGGTGGGGGGGGGGGGGCTTTGCCCCCCTCAGCCCCCCTGTGGCTTCGCCCCTGATTACAAATAGGTCTAGCTAGGTACAGGGGGAAAAAGCGTAGAAAAGTAAAGAAAAGATGAACGAGAAATGTATTAACGGAAAAGGTGGGCTCTGACCAACGTAGTCGACGACAATGTAGCTCGTTCATACTGAAAGTTGGGAACTATTTGGGGGCATGGCTGTCCAGAGGAGCGTTGACAATGCGTTGCAATACCAGAAGGTTCAAATCTTGATAAAGACAAGACAACCTTTACCTCCAGATTTATTAAAAAGAGGGGAACTATATTCAGTGTCAGACACCATTTGATGACGCACTCGATGTTGTATAGCCCCCCCCCCCCCCCCCTAAAATAAAATAAAAAATTATCTAATACTAAAACTGGTGCCTTACACATTTTCTAGACTGTCCCTTTCCCGATTAAATGTTGTTCTGGAATGTTTGGAATTGAAACCCTGAAATCTTATTTGAAATCTTATTTGAAGAGTTTGTCAAACCAAGCGGTTTGTAGGATATGGGTCTACAGCATGATTCAGTCGCCAGTACAATGCTTCGTGATAAATATTCTTCCACCATTCTCAGTATATATATATATAAATATATATTTAACTCCACCGCGCTCGTCAGTTTTAGACGGGGGAAAGTCGAGAATCTCATTGTCCGTTGACCTGCACAATGCTGAGCCGCCCTTTACTTTACCCCACGAAATCCATCAGAGCTGGGTAGACTCAGGGGCACTCTCAAGTCTTAGCCTGCACCAGGATTCGAACTCAGAACCCTTGGATCGCCAGTCGAACGCGCTGCCAGCTCGGCCACGATGTCCCATTCAATATGATAATAGTATTTTAAAATGTATCTCAAAATGTACATAATCCTTTAGAAAGTGTACAGACAAAAGTGTAAAGTAAGGTACTGTAAAGTACATACAGTAAGATACTATGCATACTGCACATGCAGGTACGTCTACTGTCTGCCTGCTTGCGCCCGCGTCTTCTGTAAGACGAGACTGAACGCTCGTGAGCGCATTTTCTCAACAGACTGCTCAACTTTCGTTTTCTTTGCTCACAGTAAGGTGTGGAAACATAAAATATTCTCTCTCTCTCCCTCCCTCTCTCTCTCTCTCTCTCTCTCTCTCTCACTCCTTATCTTTTTATTTATCTCTTTCTTTTTTTCTCTCTGTCTCTATCATTATCTATCTATTTATTAATCTATCGATCCATGTATCTATATTTTTTATTCCTCTAGATAAGGGGTCGGCAACCGTTTGATAATAATGTGCCAAAGTAGGATTTATAATTCATCCAGCGCGCCAACAGCCATCGTACTAATTTCTTGTAAAGAGACTTGAATTATCTTTTGTGAGTCGTCCGCGTGCCATTGACAATCGCTCTGCGTGCCAAGTCTGGCACGCGTACCGTAGGTTGCCGATCCCTCATAACTTTGCATCTGTTTATTTCTGATCTATTTTTATCTATATATCTTTCTAATCTTTTTTTTTTATCTAACCACCTTTTTATCTATCTATCTCTCTCTATCTATTGAACAATCTATCTATCTATCTATCTCTCTATCTATTTATCTATATCTATCTATATTTAGCAATCTCTCTATCACTCTGTCTATGTATCTCTCTATCTAAGCTTATCTATTTATCTCTATCTCCCTCTATCTATCTATTATTGCCTCTATCAAACTATCTGATATCTCACGTAAAGCTGGATAAGCGTTACAAATAAAATAAATTGTTAATGTAATAAACATACAGCAAGT
Source organism: Anisus vortex (assembly GCA_949126835.1). Classification (NCBI taxonomy): domain Eukaryota; kingdom Metazoa; phylum Mollusca; class Gastropoda; family Planorbidae; genus Anisus; species Anisus vortex. The sequence continues at coordinate 34,701,243 of OX421499.1, forward strand.
GTATGGTACTGTAGCATAGTAGTCAATAGTAGCTCGCAAAGTACAATAAAACATGCACACAGTACTGGGATGAACGTACTAGCACTCACCAATAGCGACATTAATCACGTGATGATGTATCAGGATGTACAGTAATGTCACGATGAACTTTACTGCACAAAACCGGGAATGACTTACATCCCCATGGGTATAAAGTTCATAACCTGTAAGTGACATGTTCCAATAATAATATTACGAGGGGAGGGGGCTTAGTGCTTTTTGAAGAGGATGTAATATATTTTGAAAATGAAACTGTATCTCCTTTTGAAATGCATAACTCATGAGCTCATCTCTATATATAATAAGCACTGTGTGAGTCTCTAACCAATCAAATTGTTTTATTTAAGGAGACGTGACCTTATTACCTCATATTTTACCTTTGCAATTTGACTTAGCACATGTGTCATCGCTAGCTGAGTGGATAACGTATCGGACTGCGGTCGACTCTGGTTAGATTACCGTTAGATTCTCCAATTTTTCTATACCTACTTTTTTTTAATAATTTTTAAAAATTTTTAATTAATATTACTTTTACACACAATTGTAAATCCACGGGCAACACCGGGCAATTTAGCTTTTTGTTCAATAACAAGACTATTTTTAACCCGATTACAATATTTATTTTAAATTAGTCTACTTTCCGAAATGTTTCCAGTAAACAATTTTGTTCAAACTATTAGATCTATATCTTTCTGTTCACTGGAGTTTATGAAGTTTTTATCTGTAGCTTATCAAGGCATATTTAATTTTGTTCCGGGCAAAGTAGGGGAATAATTTAGCTTGTACATAAATATAAACCTGTTGTGTCATTCTCATAAGCAGTTGCGTAGCTAGGGGAGGGGGAGGGGGGGTCAAAATTCGAAAGTCCCCCCGGGCCCCTACTTTAGGGGGGCCCCCAAAGGAGTATATTTTTGTTCTTTTTCTTATGTCATACTGTCGAATGTCAAAATGCAGGGGCCCCTAAAGAGGCCAAGCCCCCCGGGCCCCCAAATCCCTAGCAACGGCACTGCTCATAAGTCATAAAATGCATTAGAATTTAGTAGTACTCTGTCTTGGAACTATATCAGCAAATATTATTTGCAGCTATACCGAATTAGAATTTAGCCTTCTCGTGAAATTAGAAATTAGAAGTTATTCTTTTTGGGATACCAGATCAGAATTTTTTTTTTTTTTTGCGATATCAATTAAAAAATTATCAGTATTTCAGAAGACCTCATTAGTAATTTGTAATTATAATTTGGGGGGGGGGGGGAAACATTATAAGAAAAAATCATTCTATTCTATAGAGACATAATGGCCATGAAATAATAGATCATTCAGAAAGGTTTAGACAATATTCAGAAAACCATTTGCCGATGAAGGTGTCCAATCATAATGAGCATTTACTGTCCGCGCTTCCGTCGCTTTACCAATACGATGTTTCAAGTGAACGAGGGGCCGGCAAGTAGTGGGGGGGGGGGGAAGGGGAAGGGAGGAGAGGGGCTCCCTTGTCGTGGAATTTATCTTTTTGTTTTATATTTCAATATTTCAATTATTTCCGTGGGGGTGGAAATGAGGGCCTTTGGGAAGTTTTATAATACAGACCATTTCCGTTGCATAGTGTATTGCTCCCCTAATTCCCTTTGCCGCTCCCCTCCCCCCCCCACCCACAATGTCTTCTACCGCCCCACTCCCCTCATGACCCTGTAGCTCAATCAGTCTTTAGTAGCTTGACAGGTAATAAGCGATAGCAATCACTGAAAAGGTGAATTACGTTTTTTTAAAGTTGGGATGGGTAAGGGGGGGTAACTTAGTCTCCACCCCTGCACCAACCCACCACACACATATCCCTCACACTCACACACGCGCACACACACTAGCACATACACACACACACGCACACACAAACATACACATTTTCTTTTTCTTTGCTTTTATGTGCAGGATTGGTAGCTAAGTGCAATGGGCTCTAATGAGGTTGATCTTATCTTATGGTACAGACGCTCCATCTATGTAGAGTACTTTTGCGTCCTACGCTTATCCGTGGCTTGAGTGTAGTCTTGCCTTTTTTTATGAGTGTTTTCAATGATTTTAAGGTGTTTTTTATGTTGATGTTCAGGCAACCCCTTCCATGTAAGGATGGCCATTGGAATGAAAAAGATCATATTTTCTTTGGTTCTTTGATATGGAATAAGAAAATGAATTCATCGATTTTAACCAACAACAACACATGTGTCATTTTTTCTTATTTTTTTCTATTTACATTTGAAAAACTATAAATCATAGTTAACAACTCATAAACTATTTCAAAAAGACCCACACTAAAAAAACAGACAAATATTTTCTGTTTGAATGAAGGCTTATGTTATAAATACATTTGTTTAGCATTCTTAAGTTCTAGTGTTATATATTATATATATAAACACAGCCAAATTGTTATTTATAATTAACTCAATAAGAATTTTTAAATTGATAACTAGACGTTCGAAACTATTCTTGTGCAGACACAGGTAGCGCTTCACAGGAAAGTTTTCAAATTATGTATGATATATATGCTGTATGATGTATGTCCTGGATGATTAATGTTCTATATGATTAATGTTCTGTATAATCTATGTCGGTATGATCTACGTTGGGAATCTTATGTGCTCTATATTATCTATATTATTTATGATTTGTGTTCTGTATTATCTATTATCGGTATGACCTATGTTCTTTATTAACTTGAGTTTTGCTTGATCTTTGTTCTTTGATTTGAATGACTTGTTTTGTATGACCTATGTTTAGTATGACCTATGTTTTATATGACCTATGTCTTGTATGACCTATGTTTTGTATGACCTATGTTTTATATGACCTATGTATTGCATGATCTATGTTTTATATGACCTATGTTTTGTATGACCTATGTTTTGTATGACCTATGTTTTGTATGACCTATGTTTTATATGACCTATGTTTTGTATGACCTATGTTTTGTATTACCTATGTTTTGTATGACCCCTAGACCACAAGTCCAACAGCGGGCCACTCAGATCCTCGCCATGTCAGAAACGTTTGAGAATCACACGCCACCATTTTTGGGCGCCCGAATCACACACACACACATATAAACCATTTTCTCACAATCGGGGGTGTAGCTGTCAGTACCCTGGGCTAGGCCAGTTAAAATTTACAACTTTTTTAAATGAACTTCAAAACGTCTACTTGCTAGGAAAATCTAATGTGTCAGAAATTAAAAACAAGTACACAAAGACAAGAATTATGGCCCTTGAATAAAGAAATAATATTACTGGACAGAGTTGTCTGATGTCCTATCTCGGATTATTACTTTAGCTGTTCTTCAAACAATTAACTATAAACAGACAAAACTCGAAAGTTAAAGTAACCTTTACTTATCGTACATAAAAACGGTACATTTTCCAACTCTCAACTTCTTTTTGAGTTAAACTTTTAGTCCTTTGCACACCTTGACTTTTCTGCTATTATTTAAAATGTTTTTTTTTGTTTGGCTTTTTTTCTGTTTGTTTTCTCCCTAGCTTTCCAACACTCGTTTACCCCCCCCTCCCCCCCCCCCCCCGCACCCATCCCGAAACTCCTCGCCTGGTTTTAAAAAAACAACCTGGAGATTAAAACTATTGTTGTAATTTTGAGAGATGTGAATTTATTATTTTTATTATTTATATTCGGTTGAAGGGAGCGCGGTGGCGTACCGAAGGTCCTTGGTTCGAATCCTGGAGAAAGCTAGGGTGTCTCCGAGTCTACCCAGCTCTGATGGGTACATGACCTTAGTTGGGGTAAAGTAAAGGTGGCTGCGCATAGGCGCTGGCCACACAATCATCTAGCATGCCGTGGCCACAGAAACTGGTGAACGCTGCTTCACCGGCCCTACGGATCAAATATTTCTTTTACCTTTGTTGAAAGGGGATTTAGTTGTAAATTTTGACCAAACTTAAATTGAGTGTATTAAACAAAAGTATCACAAAATAGAGACAGAGGGAGAGAAAGAACAAGTCAACTGCAAACAGTTTTGTAAAAGAAGACAAATTGCTACCATAAATGTGTATATTATGTATTATAATATAATACATTGATTGAAATTGACGGAGACGTAGGCAAAACTTACAGGTAGGCAGACAGAAATATAAATAAATATTAAACATTACTCAGAAAAATAATGTTGATTATGAAATGATTTAGTTTTATTCCATTGCAGTTTTAGAAAAAAAGACAGTCAAGTTAGTTGCAGTTTTGGCTTAACTTCCCATTAAATCACCCAGTAACACAGAGAGAGAGAGAGAGAGAGAGAGAGAGAGAGAGAGACAGAGAGCGAGAGAAAGACAGAGAGAGAGAGAGACCGAGAGAAAGAAAGACAAAGAGAGAGAGAGAGAGAATTGGGGAGAGAGAGACAGGGAAAGACAGAGACACACCACAACCCCACAGAAATCATTCAGTGTCTAAGATTTCGACCCCAAAAAATCAAAAGACATTTTATTGTGAAACACAGAACCTGAAGTTCTCACTGTATGACAGCGAATTCCTGAAATTTTGAGATATCGTAAATCACCCCTTAAATCAGTGGTTCCCAACCTGTGAATCGCGACCCCTTTGGGGTCAAACGACCATTTCATAGGGGTCGCCAAAGACCATCGGAAAACACTAAACTTATTTTTGATGGTCTTATTGAGTTCTTTCCACAACAACATGTTCAGCACAGTACTCTTCGATGGTGCCACCTCACAACCCTCCCCAGTGTGTAGCGGGATGTGTCCTGACATCAACACTCTTTGGTCTAGACCAGGGAATGGCAAGCTTTCGATAATGGTGTGCCAAAGTGGGATTTCTAATTCATTCAGCGTGCCAACAGCCTGCTTTAGAACTTATAGAACTTTTTCTAATAGAAGATACTTTAATAGTTTTTTTTTTACGAGTCTTCTGCGTATCATTGAAAATCTTTTTTGTGTAACAAGTCTGACACGCTTACCGTAGGTTGCCGAACTCAGATTTAGAGTATAGACTATAGCAGGGGTCGGGAACCTTTTAGTCTTAGAGAGCCATGGATACCACATATTTTGAATTGTAATTCTGTGAGAGCCATACATTATGTTTAAAACTAAAAATTCAAGTAAATGTGTGCATTTTGTGTAATTTCAACACTAAAAGTACAAGAATTATGTCTCTGAAATCTACTTATGCTGAGCTGCTGTAGACTTTAGCTCATTTGTAGAATGAAATATTGATATGCAATTAATAAATTAATATGTAGATCAAAAAGTCTAAAAAAAAACAATTTTTTAATAATCGAACATTTGTCTGCGAGCCAGATGCAACCATGAAAGGAGCCACATCTGGCTCGCGAGCCATAGGTTCCCGACCCCTGGACTATAGACTATTCCTCTTTTCTTTAAAGTCTTCAAGCCTTAAAAAAAAGGCTTTTCAAAAATAAGATTCGCTTTCCATTCTTGTCAATTGCATACTAATAAAAGAAATAAATGCGTACTAATGAAAACAAGGTAGTATCTAAAAAAGTGTTTTAAAAATTACATTTATAATATAAAAATATGAATTAATTGATTGTTCATTTCACGTATTTTTATCAATTTGAGTACCGATACTTGTATACGCATATACAATTATTTTTTTCAAATGCAAATTGTACAGTAAAAATTATTTTTACCAAAATCATTGCCCTAGAGTTAGAGACTTAAAATCAGGACTATTATCTCCCTTGATTAGATTTAGTAAGACTTGTGTTAAATAATTTTTTTTTTAAATATCGGGCTACCTCACCTTGAATTTTTTAATAGAAATAAAAAGATTATGGTCTTACTAATATACCAACATTATATTTCAAATCTTAATAGGGTTCAAAGAAGCATTTCATTGGGGGGAGGGGGAGCGCCTAAGACCACCGGAAAATACATATTTTACCAGTCTACAGGCAGATACATCCGCATATCCACAGAATGAGTAGGCCTATATTTCTATTCTGATTACATCAGCGCACCAACCCCATCACATACCTACTACAGTTGCGATAAAGTCAAATGCGCCAAGATACTATTTCACACTGAAGTCAGATGGTTGTCGAGAGGAAAAATGTAAAAACGTGTTTTGAGCTTCCTGATAAACTCAGAACTCTTTAAGTTTAAAATAATAATAATAATAATAACAGTCATTTCTTATAGAAAGCAAGACCGCAGTTCAAAGCACTTTATGGCGATAAAAGTGAACTGCAGAAAATAACTTTGATGACATTTTTGAAATCTGTAATGAGTAAAATTTATCACTCCAAGGACAAGTTAATTTTTGTTACAAACCTTAATTTGTCTGAAAAGATGAGATAAATAAAATATACATGTAGCTTAACTTATCTGCTTTCTTTGAGGAACATGACATTAAATCGGATAAAAGGATTACGATATGAATTTGTACGATATGAATTTTGCGTGTACATGCTGGCAGACGAAATTTCATCGTACCTTTTAAATTTATCTGACACTTCATTAGCACTTGATAGAAGGTCATGCAAATCATTTAATGTATTAACAACAAATTTCTCTACAATGCCAAATGCCAACTACAAAATTCAGGATCAAGTGTTTGCAGTCATATTCTATTCTGTCTGAGACTGTGTTACGCCTTCTTCTTCCATCTCCAACAACATATCTTTGTGAAAGGGCTTTCCAGTTTTTTTTAATTATTAAATATAATAAATACAGAAGTAGACTTGTAGTGAAAGATGATCTTCGTTGCGTAAGCCGATAAGAAAGACGCAATCTCAATCTTAGCAATGGCGTTGTGTTGTAATTAGAAATAAATATTTCAAAATGTTTAATTTCAAACGGATTTTTGTGATTAATCATTGTGCTTTAAATATGTTCAATTTGTAATAGGCCTACTGACAATACATCCTTCATATCAGATATGTACATTACATTTTATAACAGTATCAGATTACAGTTATAAGGTAGCCACGAAAAGAAGTTTATGGTTGGGGGTCGCCATAAGGTGAAAAGCTGTATAAAAAGGTCGCGGCATTTAAAAGGTTGGGAACCACTGTCTTAAACCAAACAAGTTAGATGTTAACACAGGCAAAGTATAATACATTCTCAAACTTAGCTTGTGGGGTACGATTTCACGGACGTTTCTTTTTTCTTTTTATGGGTACTAAAGTTTTAATTGAACATATTATGGGACCCGCTACTTTTATTATAGGGACGATTACCCCCCCCCCCCCCCACGTCCCTACACCACAAACACCAATAAATAAAGAGAAAAAATGTACTGTATAAGTCTAGTGTCTTTAGTCACTGTGTTTATTTATTCCTTATCTATAGTCACTGTATGGCACTTTTACAGTCTACGGACTTTTACAGTGTAGGTACTTTTACTTTGGGCCGGCTAAAGAGATGACGCCCATTGTCATTGTGTACCAACGTGGTTGACATTAGGGACGTGTCTTTTCTTAAAGATGACACTGACTAGACTTGTCATATAACATGCTCTGACATATTATTCTCGTGATTTTTATTTTTTTTCAATAAAGGGAGCCCCCTATATGTGCCTTAGCCTGTTTGCACATCGAACAAGAAAGGGGAAAATAGGCGTTGCTTAATACATTTTAAAATAGTATCATCTGCTGATCTACTGGACCAGGGGTCCTCAACCTTTTGATGATATTGTGCGAAAGTATGATTTTGAATTCATTCGTCGTCCCAGCAGCCGAAAAATCATCCTGCTCTAGCACTAAATATCTTGTAAGAAGATACATCAATTGCCTATTTGGACATCTTTTGCGTGCCATTGAAAAACGCTATGCGTGCCAAGTCTGGCACGCGTGCCATAGGTTGCCGATCCCTGCACTTGACTATGACTAATAGTGTAACGGGAGAGGCCATTACTTATCCCCTTTAGTATTTATAGCCCTAGCTTGTGCATCTGAGGCTGTTCATTGACAAGTCTTAACGTGTATGCATGCATAAAAGTTCACAAGAAAAAACATTTCCGGTCGATTCGATCACATTATAAAAAAAAAACATGTCTGCCATGTGTGCTATGTTACTGGTTGTAGGTTACAAACATATGTAGAGAATTAAATTTTATTTCATTTCCAAAAAGACGGCGCTAACAGAAAACGATTGATTGTGAATGTCAGATTTGACGAATCACCTATTTAAAATCCCAAACTAATTGCTTGATGCAAAAGAATTTTCGTGTTGTTTTTTATGAATTTCCGCATTGTGTTTTTTTTAATTACCAAGGACGCAACTCTTGACTAACTTATTTTATAAACAAAAGCTAAATTTAACCAAACGCGACTAACACTATGAGTATTAATTATCGCCTACTCATTTTTGATGTTAAAAACGGATTCCTCATAACTAATCTTGTAGCCGTTGTATATTTCTAAAATATCAGAACTGACTGTCGATGTTGAAATCAATTGTCAAACAGCACCAAAAGCATGGTTTTTATTTACGAAAATGGCGGTAAATTTCACCGGAAGTTCACGCTCATCACAGTTTAAAAGGTCGCACCTAATTAAGACTTGTCAATAGTGCGATTAACTCCCAGAATGGATCAATAATTTTCCCCGGACCAGTAGGTACGCATGTGAGACTCCTATTATAATGAAATTTTGCGATTGTTCATGCCCTGTATATTACATCTGAGATTTCCCATAGTGCGATTAGGTCCCCAAACGTATCAATGAAAATCGGGTTACCTACATACTTAGTAGAATAAAGGCAACATAGCTGGCACGGTTGCCGAGCGGCAGCGCGTTCGTCTGGCGCACCAAAGGTCCTGGGTTCGAATCCTAGCTCTGAAGGGTGTCCCTGAGTGTAACCAGCTCTGATGGGTATCTGATTGGGGTAAAGTAAAGGCGGCTGTGCATAGTGCTGGCCACACAATCACCTAGTGATTGATGTGTCCACAGAAACTTGTGAACGCTGCTTCGCCGGCCCTATGGATCAATTAGGTACGACGGGATACTTTACGTTTTTTTTTACACTTGTCAAGTATATAACTGGCGGTTCTGGTGCAAGTGCAAACATCAAGCTCCACTGTCTCCACCCCCCCCCCCCTTTTTTTTTTCCCCACTCCAACCCTAAAACCAATTATCGCACCCTAAAATTCAGTCCCCGAGGCTGTGAGTGCATGCAATAAATTCACAAGAAAACAACGGGGGACGCGCCCTACAGAGAAATCTGCCTCGGTAACAAGCAAGACAAAAAGGACAGACACATAAAACAGACTTTATAAGTGGGAAAACGTTTGTTTAAATTTAAAAAGAAAAAGAGGGTTGACCTCGGTACACGTGACAATTCGCCAAAATTATGGACCGATAAAATGAATAAATCACAAGATCAAGTGGTTGCAAAATCCCGTTGTATCCAGTTGATATTTCTTTTTCATACTCTCTGTTCTTTACTTTATGTTGTGCACTCGATAATGACTTTTTAATTTAACTTTTGTTTAGTAAAGGAGTCGGCAACCTACGGAACGCGTGCCAAGATATGGCACATAGAGCGATTCTCAATGGCACGCGGAAGAACTCCCCCCCCCCCAAAAAAAAAAAAGACAATTTTAGCTTCTGTCAGAAGAAAAAAGCAGGATGACTTTTAGGTTGTTGGCACGTTGAATGAATAAAAAACATATTGGCACCATAGTATCATAAGGTTGCCGACCCTTCTTTTAGTATACGACTGGTTGACTCGTGGACCCGTGGACAACATGAGTCCATATAAATGTTTTAAAAAGTCTAAGATTAACAAAAGAAAGAATGAAACACAGCTTAGAACAAGGGTCAACCTACTGCAAGCATGCCAAACTTGGCACGCAGAGTGATTTTCAATGACAATTAGAAGATCCCCAACAAAGGCAACGTACGTTTCTTCTAAGAGAATTTGATTGGTGGCGCAGGTTGACATGCTGTTTTCACGCTGAATGAACTAGAAATCCTAATTTGGCACAGTTTTATCAAATAGGCTGTCGAGCGCTGTCGTAGAGTAAATAGCTACAATAAACGGCCTTGAACTTCATTATTTTGGTTTGAAAAACCACTGGACGAAATATGCGACGTGATTGACTAGTAAGCTACATACATGTTTTTTAAAGTAAATGAACGAATAGGACCGGAAATGTTGGTACACCAACAAATTTTAGGTTCAACATGAGAATTTCACTAATAAATTAGATTAGGAGTCGGAAACCTTTTGATTATAGTGTGCCAAAATAGAATTTCTAATTCATTCAGCGTGCCAAGAGCCTAAAATGTTTTCAGGTCTATCACTCCCTTTCTTGTAGAAATAATTGCGCAAATATCGCCAAGTCTGGCACACGTGCCATTGGTTCTCGACTCCTGCATTAGATCTAATCAATAGCCCGACACTTCAATCAAGCTATAAATTCTCCCCCTGATTTACAAACACGGTGATTTAGCAGACACAAAAAAAAGAATTCCGACTATACAACTTAACGCCAGGCATTTTACTTTTGGCCGCTTTTACTCGATCAACCCGGCCGCTCTCTATCGCTTCCCTTGTGTAAGCTGACGTCTGCTGCTACATCATCAAATCCATACGTCATTTCCTCCCCCACGCTTGTATTCAACTGGTGTGCCATTACAGTTTACAGTACAATAACATTTGCGCGCCAATTGTATGGTGACGGCGGGCGCGCTACTTTCAATGGAAGTTAACCGAGCTTGCAAGGGACATAACTCAGTCATCACTTAAGACTCGTTCATGAACTTGAAAATAGCATTACTTTTTCATTAGCGTGCAAACAGCGGCATACGCTTAACAACTATTTTAACGCCATTTTAACTACTACATATAAATGCACTATTATCAATCTTACTATTTAATAATGGACCTAAAAAAAAGTATAAATACTAAATACCGGTAGCATCCTAACGCTATAAAATTGGTGAAGTGTTAATTACATATTTATTTATTCATCCTTTTTAAAATTCCTTTTATATTAACTTCGCAAAACTTTCTTTATGGTTGGCTGGATGGCTGACTGCCGGCCAATCATCGACCGACCCGACCTTCGGAAGGCAAACTGAACCACCTCCCGTCATCCTATTCATCTGCAACATGAAACATAGACAAATTTACTTCGCGCTTCTTTCTTTGTCCCGGAGTCAGCAACCTTTTGATAATAATGTGCCCAAGTAGGATTTCTAATCCATCCAGAGTGCGAAAAGCCTGTTCTAGCACTCAATTTCTTGTAGAAAAGACTGGAGGTGTTACGCGTGCCTTTGAAGATCGCTCAGTGTGCCAGGTCTGGCACGCGTGCCGTAGGTTCCGACCCCTGAATATAGACAATACGTTTGTTTTGTTTAAACTATTGATATTGAAACCATCATTAATCTAAGGCATTAAGGTTTTTAGTTATATTTTCATTTTTATCCCATATTACGTGCCTATATATTAACCGCTTTTCTTACAACGTGGGTGGCAAAAGGCTAGATTTTCAAATAGGTAGGCCTAATGCATAACAGAAATGGATATAAACACCATAAGTGGCATCCGCACATGGAGTGTGTTGCCTGAACAATCCAGGAAAAACCAGTAACTTAACATCATTTAAAACACTAATAGAAATGCGGGGGCTAGACTGCTGAGACTAGACTCAACCCACGGATGTGCGTAGGACGCAATAATCTTCTTTATCGAAGGGGCGTCTGTAATGTAAAAGATACGATAATCTTGCGTTTCTTTCTTTACAAAGTGTAGTCAAAACTATCGCTTTGACTTTCTTTTTTTTTAATCGTATGTAGAATCTGTAAGCTTTACATTACATTCGCGTTTGTATTTTTCTCACTAAGGCAAAATCTTCAAAACTATAAAATAAAAAAAAATCAAATACATATTATAAAGGATTCGTAGGAAAAAAACTGCCTCAAACGTATTAGTAAACCACTTTTTTTTTTCACTGAGCCTTTGCGATGTGTCGTCAATTCGGAACGACCCCTTAATTAATGAGCACGTTCCTACGACAAAAAAATATTTTCTTTTACACAAGACGGAAAAGAACATATGTAAAAAAAAAAAAATATTGTGTTCAAAAAACCTCAGTCTTTGCCAAGATTTCAACCTCTGACAGCTAGGAGCAGACGAGAATGCTAACAGTAGTTAGCAACTGCCTACGTGGTAAAACAGGCGGGAAAAAATTGCAACAGTAAACTGACAACGACACTAGAATTCTTTCCCTTTCTTCCTATTATTGTGTTTCTTCTGAAAGTTGCAAGAAGAAAAAGAAAAACACAGAAATGCAGAGATCTAGACTAAATATTGTAATGGATCTTTATAAATAGTATGCATAGAGATCTAGACTAAATATTTGAATGGATCTTTATAAATAGTATGGCGCTTGGTGGTCGAGCAGGCAGCGCGTTCGACTGGCGTACCGAAGGTCCTGGGTTCCAATCCTGGTGAAGGCTGGGATAACGATTTGTTCCCTGGTCAGGAGGATGTCCCTGAGTCTACCCAGCACTGATGGGTAGGCCCGTACGTGATTTTGGTTTGGGGTAAAGCAAAGGCGGCTTGGCCATGTGCTGGACACACAATCCCCTAGTATGCCGTGGCCACAGAGACTGCTGAACGTTGCATTACTGGCCCTATGGATCAGACAGGATACTTACTTTTTTTCTTCACAAATACTAAAAATTTAAGTAAGTATTACTTCCATAACAGTTTTAATCCCTAGGACCTTCGGTACGCCAGCCGAACCAAGACAATCGTAAATACTTACGGTGGTCTTGGCCGAACGCGCTACCGCTCGGCCACCCCGTGCTCCCTCATGTTTAGTCAATAAACTTTTTAACCCTTCCTGTACCGACCTACTTCTATCTATGCTGCCTTCAGTTCCGCTATATACGCGCCCGGGACTGTAAGGGTTAAATTGAATTTTCGAAAGTGAAAAACTGTCTGAAGAAATGTAGTCTTACAGCAATGGACGAAATCTTCTTATTTCTAAAGACTGTCAATTATATAATCACTATTTTAATAATGGGCCGTCCATAAATGACGCCAAAATGTATCCCCACCCGAATCGTCACAAGACGTCAAAAAATGACGTATAGTCTTGCATCTTTTATTACTGTTTTAAATGATGTTAAGTTACTGGTTTTTCCTGGTTTGTTCAGGCAACCCATTCCATGCCCCGAATGCCACTCGGGAAGAAAGCGAACTTATATATGCATTTGTATTCTGGAATGGCAGCGTTAACCAGCTCTTGAAACTTGAAACTAATTGGAAAACAAAAACAACAATGTATTTCTGTTAGATCGGGGTATTGTGGGGACGAGGTAGGTCGGTGGGTTGGTAGTGGCCGGGGGCGGAGGGGGGGGCGCTTAAGTGAAAAGTAAGGAACCACGTCTACTGACTGCGAGTCCTTTACACTTTACACGAGCGCTTATAGCGTGTAGTGTGTAAACGCAACGTATGGTATATGTCATCCGTTAGCCCAGCCCATGCACGAACACATTTTGTAAACGAAACCCCCTTTTACTATGACACGTGTTGCATGGCCTCCCCTTTCAGGCCGCCCCCCCCCCGGTCGGTCGTCGTCGTGTTTTGTGTGTGTGTGTGTTTCTCTCTTCCTCCCAGCATGTGGCTTGTCTGCCAACATCTAGGTCACGGTGTGTCGCTACCAGCACGCTGAAAAGATGTAAACAAAGCACGCTCCATGGGGGGGGACAAGAAGGTGCCTTTTTGTTTTCTTCAAGGCGCCAAAAAAACAAAATGTATAGGCCTATTAGACCAGAGGTCGGCAACCTTTTGATAATACAGTGTGCCAAAGTAGGATTTCTAACTCATTCAACGTGCCAATAGTCATAAAGTCACCCTGCTTTTTTCTTATACAATAGACTTGAATTGCATTTTTGGGGGGATCTTTCGCGTGCCAATGAAAATGGCTTCGCGGGCTAAGTCTGGCACGCGTGCCATAGGTTGCCGACCACTATATTAGACTATAGCCTTCAAAACTAGATGCCATATAGTTTATAGGCTATAAGCCTACATCGTGTCCCAGTGACATTACGGCAAGGTTTCTTTTTGAGGCCCTTGACCGTTGTGCATAGTTTCGATGGCGTGGGATTCTTCCATAGTCTTTAGGAGCCGTCCATAAATGACGTCACGAGTTTTTAAAAATCAAATTTAGCCATCCCCCCATCCACCCTTCAATCGTCACAAGTCACAGATTTAGATTTCTCCTTTTTGATATGCGGTCACAGGGATACGCATAGGCTACCACCCTCTCCCCCCTCTGTGGCAGAATAATGCACATAACTGGACGGTAATTGAACGCATGCGAATTATTAAGGAAGAATGAAGGGGAAGTCACTAGGGAGAATATACAAATAAAAACGGCCACTTCTCTCTTTGACGATAATGTACTAGTTAGTTTGAGATGATAGAATTGTTATTGTGGTATACTGGTTGATATGACATATACTTACTTTTCAAGTATTCTGATATACATAAATGGTTTATTAAATTGATTCAAATTAACGCTGAGTCAAGTTGTTACTTCATGTTACTGCAAGCCTTAGTCTACTTAGACAGTCTGAGCCGGAGGAATGAAAAGATAGACTGAGAAAGAGAATCAATTAGAAGTCGTAACACCTTCTAACCATTTAAAATTATTTTCAACCTGAAGTTCCAATTTCCAAATTATTATTTAAATCGCTCTTTACGTCATTGTCGTAAAATTATTACAATAACAATACAAATTTCTGTAATGAATGAAGTATTCAAACTTGTATAATATGAAATTGTATTTTAACATGCTAACTTTTGGATCAGAAGTCACTGTGTGACAAGTGGCCACTTATGTTTGACCGCCTCTCTACCTTAGTTATGTGACGTCATTTATAAACGGCCCATCACCGTCTCCTCCCGCTATGGCCGCGCCGAGTACCTTGTGCCTTGCACCACGGGCGTAATCCATTGGGCTGAATCAATTTCTCTGGTACAATTTTAACCAAAACTTATTACTGAGTCGATTGCAAAGATATCTTTGACAGAATTAGTTCTACGTAGGCCTACTCGCTGGTTGATATACGTTTCTGAATCACATTGTATTTCTGAATAGCGGGACACCAGGTTTGAGGCTCGTAAATGAAACATAGCGATGACCCCATTCCTTGATCTATTCGTTCGCTACATATCACTACACTGGACCTCTTTCTATCAAGTTATGCTAGAAGGGTTATTGGTACGGTGGTTATGGGGGAAAGCACGCTTGGTGTCCGGGGTTCGAATCAGACTTACAATCAAAGAAGATGTTATCTTCGATTGCCCTGAAAAAAAAAAAAAAGATTCGTGAATTGGAAAATAATTTTTGGGGAGAGATATTCAGAGACAATTGATAATGAAATTCTTCTGTTCCAACAGAACCTGATTGATTGCCACCTTGATGATGTGCAAGTTGAACTACAGGTCGAGATCATTGATTAGCAAGCACAAGAGAATCTTAAAGAAGGAGAAACTTGTTGAAGTTTACTGCCGCTTACTGCTGCTTACTGACACTTACTGCCGCTTACTGCCGCTTACTGTCGCTTACTGCCGCTTACTGCCGCTTACTGCCGCTTACTGCCTCTTACTGCGGCTTACTGCTGGCTTACTGCCGCTTACTGCCGCTTACCTCATGTTGAGTTTACGAAACCGAAGAAATTCGCCACTGGTATGGTATCATTCTTTGGAACAACTTATGTCGTCGTGGGAAACATAAAAAAAAATGAAGTATGTGAAGTCAACACATCGAACGAGATTAACAGACAAACATTTGAATGCAATTTCTCTCGACTGGATGCAACAATCCCAAACTAAACATGGATGCAATCTTGAACGCCAACGTCAGTTTTAAAAAACCTCACTAATTTTTTTTTTTACTTGCTCAGTTTGTGAGATTCAAATATGTGCGCACAAGGTCTGATGTAAATTATATTGTTGTTTCTCCTTCTTCAACGTCCATTTTTCTTTCCTTTGCTGGGTCAGACTGGCAGTCCTGTTTCTCTGATGAACCGGGGGTTGTTGAGTTTCTCTGATGAACCGGGGGCTGTTGAGTTTCTCTGATGAACTGGGGGCTGTTGAGTTTCTCTGATGAACCGGGGGCTGTTGAGTTTCTCTAATGAACCGGGGGCTGTTGAGTTTCTCTGATGAACCGGGGGCTGTTGAGTTTCTCTGATGAACCGGGGGCTGTTGAGTTTCTCTAATGAACCGGGGGCTGTTGAGTTTCTCTGATGAACCGGGGGCTGTTGAGTTTCTCTGATGAACCGGGGGCTGTTGAGTTTCTCTGATGAACCGGGGGCTGTTGAGTTTCTCTGATGAACCGGGGGCTGTTGAGTTTCTCTGATGAACCGGGGGCTGTTGAGTTTCTCTGATGAACCGGGGGCTGTTGAGTTTCTCTGATGAACCGGGGGCTGTTGAGTTTCTCTGATGAACCGGGGGCTGTTGAGTTTCTCTGATGAACCGGGGGCTGTTGAGTTTCTCTGATGAACCGGGCTGTTGAGTTTCTCTGATGAACCGGGGGCTGTTGAGTTTCTCTGATGAACCGGGGGCTGTTGAGTTTCTCTGATGAACCGGGGGCTGTTGAGTTTCTCTGATGAACCGGGGGCTGTTGAGTTTCTTTGATGAACCGGGGGCTGTTGAGTTTCTCTGATGAACCGGGGGCTGTTGAGTTTCTCTGATGAACCGGGGGCTGTTGAGTTTCTCTGATGAACCGGGGGCTGTTGAGTTTCTCTGATGAACCGGGGGCTGTTGAGTTTCTCTGATGAACCGGGGGCTGTTGAGTTTCTCTGATGAACCGGGGGCTGTTGAGTTTCTCTGATGAACCGGGGGCTGTTGAGTTTCTCTGATGAACCGGGGGCTGTTGAGTTTCTCTGATGAACCGGGGGCTGTTGAGTTTCTCTGATGAACCGGGGGCTGTTGAGTTTCTCTGATGAACCGGGGGCTGTTGAGTTTCTCTGATGAACCGGGGGCTGTTGAGTTTCTCTGATGAACCGGGGGCTGTTGAGTTTCTCTGATGATTCGGGCTGTTGAGTTTCTCTGATGAACCGGGCTGTTGAGTTTCTCTGATGAACCGGGCTGTTGAGTTTTTTTTGATGAACCGGGGGCTGTTGCTTGTAAGAATGGCTTTGGGTCCCACAGCTTTCCCTCCATGGCGATGTAGACCGATTTCGGTGCTGGTGGGCTAATAGTCTGTTGTGTCTTGTCCTAAGTCGGAGTATGGTGGTATGCTCATATCTGGTAAGGTGCGGCCAGTCATCTCCTGTTGAGGAATTGTGTTGTTCAGTCCATTTTCTCTTGTACATGACTTTGATTATGCCCTTTTGCCTCGCAGTTAGAGATGCCGTGTGTGTTGGTTGCCCTGTGGGGCATCTCTTCCAGGCCTGGTCAGCCTCATCTGCCTCCTCGTTTCCAGTGTTGCTAACGTCGCCTTTCTTTGATAACTGTTTAAAGTAAATAAATATGTTGGTTGTCTTTATTTTGTTTGTGCAATACACGCCACTCACCCTTGATTAACATGGAATGCAAAACACAGGTTTTTCTCTTTTTTTTCTTCTTCTCCCAGAGCTTTCATTCTGGCTTGCAAGTATTGTACAGAAAGATTATGTGGCCCACGCTCGTCATTTTGTCTGTTATCCATCCCACTGTGACAAAAAAAAGGTATGCCCCCCTTCTGATATAGAACATTGCAAGAAACGTCAAAAGGTTTAACATTATCACTTCATCTCTGTAAACAACAGCTCCACGTGTTGGCTTTTTATTTTACAAAAAATGAACATAACACTTTGTTATGCCTATAAGAATAATCTGACCAAAATCTGACACGGGATTTTGTGTGTATTTTGTAATTCTCAAGATATTTCAAATACCAGAGCTGTGAATGCATTGTAATATTGTAGATTAAATTGTAACCAATATAATATAATCAACGTTATTTTTTTAAAGTAATTACTACACATGAATGTGATTGATTTTATACTCTTTATATTGAAGCGCCCATGAGGTTCGCGTTATCTACGTCAGGGGCCGAAAAAACCTACGGCACGCGAGCTAAACTTGGCACGCAGAGCGATTTGCAGTGGCACGCGAAAGACCTCCAAAGTGGGAATTCAAGTTACTTTTTACGAGAAACTTACTGCCAGAGCAGGTTGACCTTTAGACCGTTGGCGCGCTTAATGAATTAGAAATCCTACTTTGGTACACTATTATCAAAAGGTTGCCGACCTCTGATCTACGTTATGTCTGTCTCCAGAGGCGGAGTGATGAGAAACAAAAAAGAGGGGTGACGGAAGAGGACGTACAGAGGTTGAAACAGTCACTAAAAGACTCTAACTCTGTATTAAAATGGGACGTGCATCTGTGCACCTAGGACGCGTGCACACGTGCGATTACGCGCGCACGCAAACACACACGCAACTGCATACAAATAAACAGGGCGAAACCCGGCCAAATGTTCTCAGTGTCACGAATGGCACCCAAGGCCCCCACCCTAAACTTTAATACATTACACTCACACACACATACACACAGAGGAGCGCGACTTCTTGGGACCTCTTGCAATATAAATACACCCAGCACCAGTGTTTTACAGCAAAGTGTCAGACACACTGATGGTAGACGCACTGGTGGTAGACGCACTGATGGTAGACGCACTGGTGGTAGACGCACTGATGGTAGACGCACTGATGTTAGACGCACTGATGTTAGACGCACTGATGGTAGACGCACTGATGGTTGAGGCATTGATATTAGTCGCACTGATGTTAGATGCACTGATGGTAAACGTGCTGATGGTAGACGCACTGATGGTAGACGCACTGATAGTAGACTCACTGATGGTAGACGCACTGATGTTAGACGCAATGATGGTTGAAGCAGTGATGTTAAACGCACTGATGGTTGAGGCATTAATATTAGACGCACTGATGTTAGATGCACTGATGGTAAATGTGCTGATGGTAGACGCACTGATGGTTGAGGCATTGATGTTAGACGCACTGATGGTTGAAGCATTAATATTAGACGCACTGATGGTAAACGTGCTGATGTTAGATGCACTGATGGTAAACGTGCTGATGGTAGACGCACTGATGGTAGACGCACTGATAGTAGACGCACTGATAGTAGGCTCACTGATGGTAGACGCACGGATGGTAAACGCGCTGATTGGTAGACGCACTGATGGTATACATAATGATGATAGACGCACTGATGGTAGACATACGGATGGTAAACGCGCTGATGGTAGACGCACTGATGATAGACGCACTGATGGTTGAGGCATTGATGTTAGACGCACTGATGGTTGAGGCATTAATATTAGACGCACTGATGGTAAACGTGCTGATGATAGATGCACTGATGGTAGACGCACTGATAGTAGACTTACTGATGGTAGACGCACTGATGGTAGACGCACGGATGGTAAACGCGCTGATGGTAGACGCACTGATGGTATACATAATGATGGTAGACGCACTGATGGGAGACGCACGGATGGTAAACGCGCTGATGGTAGACGCACTGATGGTATACATACTGATGGTAGACGCACTGATGGTAGACGCACTGATGGTAGACGCACTGATGGTAGACGCACTTATGGTAGACGCACTGATGGTAGACGCACTGATGGTAGACGCACTGATGGTGTAGGCTACATACTGATGGTAGACGCACTGATGTTACACGCACTGATAGTAGACGCTCTGAAGGATGAGGCGTTGATGGTTGACACGTTGATGGTGAACTCACTGATGGTGGACGGATCTGAGTGGGGAAGCGGGGATCGAGTCAAAGTAATCCCTGTCACTCTCGTCCGGTGATTAATAAGTATTAAAACGGATCTTCCTAGCGGTCCTACTACTTCTGCTATTTATTTATTTTTTATACTAAAAATACAATAAGAGACCAACACTAGGAAAAGAAAAGCACATCGTACATAATACACATTTACATAAAATATAAATAGACAACAAACCACTCGGCAATGGACAAGCCTTAAATATTATGCATGCATGGTGGATTTAAATCACTTAGTTTTACAGACGTTTCTTCTAGAAGATTATTACGTCCACTAGGCCCAAAACTCCTGCAGGGTGGTAGGGATCCGTCGGTGGCAGGGATAGAACACGCAACATGTTGGTTGACACGGTGAACTAACCGCAGGACCAGTCGGCCTCCAAAAGTTTATAGTGTACCAACGTTTCCGGTCCTATTTGTTCATTTACTAACAAAAGATCGAAATCTATGTTGTCTTCTAGATAGAATATTATAACTAATTTGTCCCACCGCAGGGCAGCCGTAATCGGACGGCGTTGGAGTTTGACACCGGGTCGTCAATTTGTCAGCCCGATGTACGAACACAGAACCAATTGGTCACTCTATATTTACTGACAACTTATAACCGTTCAAATTTTAGCCATGATTTATTGTGTGTTTTAGTCAACCTTTTTTTCCCATCTTATATAATGTAGACCATGGGTCGGGAACCCATGGCTCGCGAGCCAGATGTGGCTCTTTTGATGGCTGCAGACAAATGTTCGATTAAAAAAAAATGTTGTTTTTTTTAGACTTTTTGATCTAAATATTAATTGCATATCAATATTTCATTCTACAAATGAGCTAAAGTCTACTGCAGCTCAGCATCAGAAGAATTCAGAGACATAATTATTATACTTTTAGTGTTGAAATTACACAAAATGCACACATTTACTTTAATTTTTAGTTTTAAACATAATAGTCTATATGGTTCTCACAGAATTACTTTTCAAAATATGTGGTATCCATGGCTCTGTAAGACAAAAAGGTTCCCGACCCCTGCTGTAGACTGTAGACACTTTTTCTTTAAAGATGATTTTTGCGTCTTACGCTTATTTTATAGGCCTATAGACGCTTTTTCTATAAGGACGATTATTGCGTCCTACGCTTATCTTATATGTTACAGAAGCTTTTTTTATACAGAAGATTTTTTACGTCCTACGCTAATCGTATGTTACAGACGCTCTTTCTATACGGATTGCGTCCTACTATAATATTATAATAGCTCACAGGCGCTACTGCAGCTTTAAGTTTTGCAACACTTTTTGACAAGTGTTTCAAATGGTTTCAAGTTGTTGGTTTTCCCGGTTGGCTCTGTCCACTCATTCCGTTCCATGAGAATTTCCATAAATTTGTCCAATGACCTAGATTGACCTAAAACAAGATTTTTTTAAAAAAATATTTTTTGTATCTCTAAGTGGTTTTTTTTTTTACTAGATTATTGTTACTTTAAACTTCTATTGTGTCTACGGTAAAAAAATAAAAATTACAAAAATATTCAAATTAGAAAAGAAATAGGCTACAGACAACAAAAGAAATAATTAAAAGGCTTCTTAAAGCTTCTATTGCAAGTTAAGTATTCGATTTATAGCTCACATTAAAATTCGAACAATGTACATTATTTAACACGCACAGAAAAGAACAACAACAAAAAAAAAACTTATTTAGGTTCATACTAAACTTGGTGTTTCAATATTGAGTTGTTTTTTTGTTTTTTTGTGGTGTAGCGTTAGGGACAATAGATTGAAGACTCGATGGCCCAAGTTTCAACTATTGGCCAGGAACAAGTACGCCAACACAAAGAAGCTTCCAAAGTTGCCAGTCATTAATGGAATTAAAAACAAAATTTATGGGAGGGATTTCGGGAGGGAACGGGGGCGGGCTTAAAGTTTGACCAAAGGTAATTACAGGAGTTGTTTGTGACTTAACTGTCCATCAAACCAGCATCACTAGCTTCGGTAGACCATACAAGTCACGTGATGTCGTTGTTGCTTTTTATATTAAAAAAAACTGACCTATGAGAACTGTTAATAGTTTTTTTCCTTGTCTGGGTTTATCCTGTGTTTATTTCAGACCAGCTTTCTTGACACATATTAGTTAGCGATGCAGCGCGCCTGCACTTTCTTAAATACCCTCCTCGGTAGGATTAATCACTCCCCCCCCCCCACCCCCTTTGGATACAAACTGGCTGAAATCCATTTCAGGGGCAATTAACATAGCATTAAAAACACTTGCAGGCCTTGATAGCAGACGCGCAGACACACTCGCATACGCACAGGGTAGCAGCCTGACACCTGATGAGCACCAGTGGCGTAGCCAAGCCAAGATTTAAGCTTGCACGGGGAGCCTGGTTAGCACCAGTGGCGTAGCCAACCTTTAAACTCAAAATTTTTATGTTTCTTTTTTCTAAAGGTCTAAGATTTAGCATGGTAGACCCGTGGACAAAATGTGTCCATTCAAATACAAAAAAGTTATTTTTACTAAAGGCTAAATACGAGAACAACAATAGAAAAAAACAAACGTCGTACATAAATACACATCAATACACAATATAAACTAGGTATCGGCAACCCATGGCACGCGTGCCGGACTTTGAACCCAGTGCATTTTTTAATGGCACTCGTAAGAACACCCATGAGAGGCAATTCAAGTCTCTTCTACAAGAAATTGAGTGCTAGAGCATAATAACGTTTAAGTGGTTGACACGCTGACTGAATTAGAAATCCTGCATTGGCACACTATTATCAAAAGGATGTCGACCCCTGAACAAGACAACAAACCACTTACAAAAAAAAGAAAGGGTTTTCTTAAAATACGCCAGCTCAGCACTTTAAAAAAAAAAAAAACTGTTGTTTCTTTTTTTCCACACACAAATGGCGAAGGGAAATGACTCTAATTTATGAATAATTGTCACGTAGCCTACTTGTATAAGCCTAGACTTAATTTTTTTTATATATATTTCGAATGTTCATTACAGTTTAGATATATATGCAAGTGCACAACGGGCAAATTTTTTTTTTTAAACGAAATTCAATAAAGAATATAGATTTAGAGCCGCATAATTTCTTCCAGCTCGGGCACTGGCCCGGACAGGTGCTATTCGGACGCCCAAATTAGGTCCACACGTCAAGATCCTACTACTCTGAGCTTTTAACAAATCTATGTTTTAGGGAACCCAACAAACCGTGCCAAACTACAGACTCTTAAATCTATGTTTTAACAAATCTATGTTTTAGGTAACCCAACAAACTGTGTCAAACTACAGACTCTTAAATCTATGTTTTAGGTAACCCAACAAACTGTGTCAAACTACAGACTCTTAAATCTATGTTTTAACAAATCTATGTTTTAGGTAACCCAAGAAACTGTGTCAAACTACAGACTCTTAAATCTATGTTTTAACAAATCTATGTTTTAGGTAACCCAACAAACTGTGTCAAACTACAGACTCTTAAATCTATGTTTTAACAAATCTATGTTTTAGGTAACCCAACAAACTGTGTCAAACTACAGACTCTTAAATCTATGTTTTAACAAATCTATGTTTTAGGTAACCCAACAAACTGTGTCAAACTACAGACTCTTAAATCCATGTTTTAGGGAACCCAACAAAACCGTGTCAAACTACAAACTCTTAAATCTATGTTTTAACAAATCTATGTTTTAGGTAACCCAACAAACTGTGTCAAACTACAGACTCTTAAATCTATGTTTTAGGGAACCCAACAAACCGTGTCAAACTACAAACTCTTAAATCTATGTTTTAACAAATCTATGTTTTAGGTAACCCAACAAACTGTGTCAAACTACAGACTCTTAAATCCATGTTTTAGGGAACCCAACAAAACCGTGTCAAACTACAAACTCTTAAATCTATGTTTTAACAAATCTATGTTTTAGGTAACCCAACAAACTGTGTCAACCTACAGACTCTTAAATCTATGTTTTAGGGAACCCAACAAACCGTGTCAAACTACAGACTCTTAAAAGAGTCCCACAATATGATCTGGTGGACCCCGTGCGAATGAACGATACCTATATCTCTTCACGGACAAGATATAAAGGCGAATTTGATATACGAATTCGATCATAAGAATTACGTGTAGCCTAAACTCAAATAATTTGTTCAATGTTCTCGTAAATTAAAATAATAATAATTTTAAAACAGCTTCATATAGATATTTACGTTTTTTTTTTATTTTTACTTGTTTTTTTTTTTGGTTAGGTCCAAAGGTTTCTCGCCATTTTGATTTGACTAAAATAAAAGCAACAGCAATCTTGCCGTACGATTGTGATGTGAAAGTGTCGAAACTTGCGTGAATTACTACTGAGGCTCTTGACCGCCAAAATAAAAATTTTCTCAGGGTTAATATACGTTGGCCCCTTTTTAAGTGGTCGACTCAACAACTTAACAGTTTTAGTATTTAGCAGTCGTTAAAATGTTAGCCGTACTTCAAGGCACACACATTTGACATGTGTCTACTAGAACTTACACACGTTTGACGTGTTTCGATTACGGTTTACACAGTGGGCCAAAAAGAAAAAACCCTTAGGGTTTTTCGTTAATACGGTAAACCATAATTTCTTTGTGTAATAACAAATAAATATCAATTGCCTTTCGAAACACACATTTTAAAGAAAAGAACTAAAAAAAAAACATTACTTCAAGTAATGCATTTCAAAACTAAAGCATCCATTTCAGGCCAAAGGAGTTGAGAAGCCGCGTTCACCAGATTCCGTGACCACGGCATACAAGGGGATTGTGAGGTCAGCACTTTAGTCCTCCCCACCCTTTCCTACACACACACCAACGAATATGATGTACCTAATTGACTGTGAGGCAAACTTCTGCACCCAAAGTTGGTGAAGTGTGTAAACCGCCGATACGATCACATTAAGATTACACCGGCGGGCGAACGCATGGGGGACATCTCCCGCAGCGGCTCCGGGTGTCCCGCTACCCCCGTGGAGAGGTAAAAAGACACTGCCGGTGGCTGGTTGCCTGTACCTATAGTATAGGCTTTATACTACGGGGGGATATTGCAGGTATACGGGCGAGCCACCACGATAATGATCCTATGGGAACCGCAGTGTTTAGCCTAATAAGCTGGGCTGCGGAAACCTTCGGCATGTCATGGGGTGGCTCGAGCCCGGACAGAGCTATTTCTGCTATTTGATAACTTGAAACACTCAGAATTTTCGATCGCACTAAGTCCTCTAGACTTCCGGTTTAGTAATTCGCTATGATTTTCTCAATGGAAATTAAGATTAAAAACGAAAGTTGTATACAGCGGAAACCTTTAATACAATCGTAGGAGCGTAGAAGTCATTCAAGACAGCCTAATTGGTTGCGCACGAAAAAAAAAAGAACATATAAACTCTAAAAATAGAGCAAGCGGTCCATCTTATTATTGTCATTGTGGAAAGTGACGTTTTTAGGCCTAGGTCAACATATTAGAACAAAATGGAAGCGATGTTTTAATCTATGGTAGACATTTTGTTTTATATGAAAACGAGCGTTTCCGGATTCAGTTAGAACGCGCTTGTGCACTCTGTATATTCTGCATTTCCGGATCCGTTTCGAAACGAGATCGCGCGCCAAAGTAAGCACAGTCCATGCTCGTCCAGAAAGAAAGAAAGAAAAACGCTAACTGCACGAGAGCTCTGATGTCTAAGTATATACAAAGGGGTCGGTCCAGAAGACGAGACAAACACCGAGTCTTTGTTTACAATGGTCTTCCTGCGGGTCTTAGATAACCTTGCATTCCAGAGGCTTTTTTCTCAAGTGCGTGGAAGCACTTGAAATAATTAAGACTTGTCTTGTTACGTTGTGTTTATTCTAAATTCATTGGTTTGTATAAAATAACAAAAAAATAAACTAAACGAATGGGCGCAGTATGCCTATGTGTTTTTATGTGGAATGTATTATACAGATGGCATCCTACAAATGGGGCTTTAGCTTACATATGGGGCTGTTAGTTACTCTCTTTACGTATTGCTCAATAGGACGGTTGAAATGATTGGTGTCACGATGTGGCAATTGAGAGGGGGGTAATAATGGCTGGTTGTCTTAGAGGTACGAGGTGCCGATGCTGTGGTTGACCTGGAATATTTATTTGTTCTCTACTGGCTCGCTTAGATGTTATTAACACACACAACAGACAGTTCTAAGTTAGGCAAGCAAGTCTCTGGTTACGTTTCAGGTGTTTATTTATGATTCAAATTCAATATCCAATGATGAGATACACATACTAACATGCAGGGGAGATACAATGCTTGAGATATATGCACAGGAACGTCTAACACTCAATATACTGTGTTGTTACGGAATCCAAGGTTAGGCTACGTAACTATAATGAGGGAATTACGATTACTGGCTAAGTATCTGCAAGTCCGAGTAACAATTTGGGAGCTAGACCAAAACGATGTATCTAGCTCGGGAGCTGGGAGAGATCTGCTTTAGTTTAGTTGGGCGGCTTTTTCGTGGACACTAATCACCTGACCCAAAGTTAATTTGGTTGGCTTACATTTAATTACATCCTATTCTCATTGGCTAGATTGAATACACATTTGCATAAGAAAAGCTTATTGGAGCCAAAAATGGATTGGGGGTCGGGGTTGCGAGGGCGGAAAAGGGGGGGGGGGGGAGAGAGGTCTAGATGAAAGACAATTTATACAGACGTCCTGCTGAGTGGGGGAATTTGTCTCCCTTTGGTAGAATTTTAAGTAGTTAACTCAAGTGGCTGGGGGGGGGGGGTTCAGACGAGAATTTGTTATATGTGTGCGAACTGGGTTCTCTGGTCAGCGTTCAGGGAACGACCGTCTCAAAGCAATTGCATAACATGCCGCTAAGCTGAAGGGATATAAAAGGGGGTGGGGGTGGCCGGGACGCGAAGAGGAGGGGGTGAGTGAGGGATCGAATAATGACTGTCTACACATGCGTTAAAATAGCACAATATATAAATACATTAAGACATGATATGAATACATTAATATAGCATAGGATAAAATATATACATTCTAACACATTCGTACCCATTCAACCAAGATGTAGTACCAAGTTGAATCGTATTAGTCAGTAGACTCTGAATTTGGGCGTAGTACGAGAGTATAGTGAAGGGTAGAGAACCAGGTGAGAAAGAGTGATGGGGAGATGTAATTGCGTAAGGGAGGGAGGAGATAGTGACGTCAGACTAACCTTCTCTCTATTCTAGCTAAACTTAAGCTAATCTAAGGTTCTAGTTATACACTGCTATCTATCTAAGTGCTAATAGTCACTATTAAATCCAGAATTGTGACATCCCTCCGGGCCAATTTGGAATACACTTGAGAGTGGATTCATACCTAATTTACTGAGTCTGAGGCCTGGGAGAAGGGGAGTAACTACACACTCATTAACAGTGTGCGCGCGTGGGGCCGTATTACTGAGTATGCTGGGCCACGAAGTGTGTAGGGGCACTAGTTAGTGTCCGCTATGCCGCGTGTGTCGAAAGGGGTTTTGGCCTAGGCACTGTTGCAATGTCTCGAAAGCATCAGTAGCGAGTTTGTCCCAAGATAATGGGAACGATGTGGGTGCGTTTAGCAATCTAAATAACGGACGGGTAATTTTACGGAAGTTTGGTATAAGGGTATTCTGATAGTTGCTAAATTCGCCCAGTGTTTGCCTTAGTTCGAGTCTCGTCGTGGGCAGCCTTGCATGACGGAGCTTATCTTTAATGGACATGGGGTGGGGGAGAGATGTCTGGTTGGGGGTGGGGCGGGGCGATCCGTGGGTTGCGGGTGTAGGCAGGCAATGCGTTTGTTTACCTACAATCGGTCTTCCGAGTAGGATGTCTACTTGTAGGCCTTCTATTACGGCGGCCTCAATGGGGCCTGTAAAAAGTGCTGAGCTGAGGTTTACGAGTGCGGTCGGTAGCTGCTGAATAGCAGAGTTATGAGATGGACCTTGGAGTCGCACATAGCGTCCTGTGTAGTCGCGGGGGTCGATTTTTGATCGCGTTACTAGGGCCTCAAAGCTAAGACCGGAATCATACGTACAAGAGGCGAGTCGGCCGTTGATTCTGACTATCTCGTCGACGTAGCTACGGGGGAATCGGTTATGTTTGTCTGCCGAGGAAATAGAGAACACGTGGTGGACTCGATCGTAGTCACTGCTTGAGTATTGGTCACGCCCCTGATCGGCGGTTTCCTGTTCGGGAGCTAAGTGAGGGGTGGGTCTGGCGTGGCGGTGATCCCTACGTCGGGAGTCTTGGAGGGGCGGAGGGGGTCTGGTTTGGGATTGACCTGGTCGAGATGAGGGGACGCTGTTGTTGCTGATAAGCGGGGGAGGGTTGGCGCAGTGATTGTCTCGATAAGGCCGATGTGGCTGTGGGTGTCTCGGGCGGGAGTAAGGGGATGGTGCCATTCCCGGTCTACCATTTTCCCGTCGGGAAGCGGGCGGTGGGTGAATTTTCCCACGGGGGTGGGGCGACTCTATTATATCTCCTTTCTGTACTAGTCTTACCGGGGCATTGAAAGGGGAGGTAGAGCTAGCGATGGCGTTGTGGGCTAACGGGTAATTGATTTCTTTCTCAATGGCCTCTAATTTGGCGTCTGGCATAGTAAGTTTGACCTTAATGGTTCGCGGGTCGGTGACCTTCGTGGTGAGCGGTTCTAAGTTTGTACGCCCTGGAGTGTCGGCTTGCACGTCAGCGTATGAGGGGAGTAAGGTTTTGACTGTTTTGGCTTGTTCAGGGGTTGGGAGTGGACAGATTTCTACATCCTTTATGGTTTCTGTCTGCTGTAAGGGGAATGCGGTTAATGAGTCATCGGCTTTTGTTTCTTCGGCAATAGTCGTTGCTACAGGGGGTTTATTGTCACGTGGGCGCTCTATGTATCGCTTTAGCAAGTTGATGGGGAACAGTTTGTCTTGGTTGCCGATTTTTATAAGGTATTTGGTGCCTGAGAGTTTTTTTGTAACTGGGTATGGGCCTCTCCATGCTAACTGGAGTTTGTTGTAAGTGGTGGGAAGGAGCAGTAGTGCTTGATCGCCCGGAGCCAGAGAGCGTTCTTTGGCCCGCCGATCGTATAGCGTCTCCTTTTTCTCCCTCTCCTTGGCTAAGTGTTTTGAGGCGATAGAGTGGGCAGTTTTAAGCCTAGTCTGTAAGTTATTGGTGTAGGCGTAGACTGAGAGTTCTTCGGGGTGGGGGGAGGGTTTGGTCCAGGCGCCCTTGAGGCGTTCTAGTGGATCACTGGGTTGGGGATCGAGTAACATCTCATCGGGAGTGTAGCCTAAAGTAGAATGGGGGTTGGACCGATATGCGGATAGTGGTGCCAGTGTCGGGTCATCCTGTTGGGCCCGAGGGAGTTCGTTGGCCGTGGGGGGCTCCACGGGAGGGTGGGGGAACAGGGTCAGGGTGCGCGTGTGTGGCCACTGAGGCTGGGGGAGGGAGGGGGAAATCATTAACTCTGACGTATCGGCTCCCCAGGACGACATCATATGATAAGTCGGCTCGGACCGCTAGGGTGGCCGTACCAGTGTATAGGGTTGACCTGATGTGAACCCAGGCGGTTGGGAGGGTCTCAGTTATTCCCCATGCAATTGTAATCTGGATTGACTCGCCAGTGTAGTCGGAGGGATTCACGAAGGAAGCCTTAATGATCCCCTCAGCCTGGAAACCTGAGGAGAGAAGGGCCCTGGCTCTTTTAGAGTTGATCTCTATATTTCTTTCTGTCTTGGTTTCCGGGTCGTCGGGGGTTCTAGGCCGGCCGGGAGTGCCCGCAGTGCAGAGGGTGACGACGCAACATATTATGGGGGGGTTCTGGGAGTGATCAGGGCCTGTGTGTGCCTTGGTTTGTTGCTCATCCAACCGGTTTTCTTCTCTCTGCTCTAGTCTAAGTTCCCTGTCTAATTGTTTCTCCTCTCTAGCTATTTTTTCTAATCTAAGCTTCTCTGCTTCTACTCTAAGTCTATCTTCTCTCTGCTGCTTACGCAATAGTCTACCTTTAGCCATAGTGACAGAGTAAGGCGAGAGTAAGGCAGTAAACGGACAGAGATATGACGAGATAGAGAGAGGGAATGTATAGGAGGGGTGTTGGGGTTCAGAGTTTAGCTAACGTAATACAACTCAAAATGGTACTCACCAGACAGCAATTCCAGAATTTTACACACATACACTAGCACACGTATATCCAATCATAAAGTTATCGTTTATATGGCGCTCGGCGCTGTTGGTGCAGATCTTCGGGCTGGTTAGGAATTCTCTTTCCCCGTGCCGGGACTGGATTAGCGTTTAATGTTAGTGTCTATTTTCCCGGGTTTGGATACCGGGAACTACGGCGGGTTCCTACGGGGAGGTTGACAGGGCAGTTGTCGGGTTCTCGGCGGTCTCTAGTTGTCGGGCAGGCTGATGCGGCGGCGGTGGGTCTCTCTGCTGACGTCTCGGGTGCCGGTATGTTGATGCGGGGCCAGAGGGTGGCGATCTGGCGGTTGGGGCGGCAAATCTGGCGTAATGGGGTGGCAAATTTGGTTGCTGGTGTGTCTGGGGTGACGTAGGCTGGCGTAGTGTGGCGAGCCTGGCTTAATGGGGTGAGTTGGCTGGGGTGGCGTAGATTGCTCGGAGTGGCGAATCTGGGGTGGCTTAGGTTGGCGTATCTGGGGTGCGTAGGCTGGGGTGACGTAGGCGTAGGCTGGGGTGGCGTAAGCGTAGGCTGGGGTGTCGTAGGCGTAGGCTGGGGTGGCGTAAGCGTAGGCTGGGGTGTCGTAGGCGTAGGCTGGGGTGGCGTAAGCGTAGGCTGGGGTGGCGTAGGCGTAGGCTGGGGTGGCGTAGGCTGCGTAAAGTGGCGAGCCTGGTTTGATGGGTTGATGGATCTGGTTGCTGGCGTTGGGATGACGGGTCTGGTTGCTGGCTTAAAGTCTTTGTGTTGTAGAGAGATGAGCCCCCATCCAGGGTCGGTTTCAGCAGAATCGGCGTAGTCCTCGGGTTGTTGCTGTTGACAGTGCGCTGAACGGCTTGAAGTTCAGATAATCCCGGATACGAGGTCCCACTTTGTCACGATGTGGCAATTGAGAGGGGGGTAATAATGGCTGGTTGTCTTAGAGGTACGAGGTGCCGATGCTGTGGTTGACCTGGAATATTTATTTGTTCTCTACTGGCTCGCTTAGATGTTATTAACACACACAACAGACAGTTCTAAGTTAGGCAAGCAAGTCTCTGGTTACGTTTCAGGTGTTTATTTATGATTCAAATTCAATATCCAATGATGAGATACACATACTAACATGCAGGGGAGATACAATGCTTGAGATATATGCACAGGAACGTCTAACACTCAATATACTGTGTTGTTACGGAATCCAAGGTTAGGCTACGTAACTATAATGAGGGAATTACGATTACTGGCTAAGTATCTGCAAGTCCGAGTAACAATTTGGGAGCTAGACCAAAACGATGTATCTAGCTCGGGAGCTGGGAGAGATCTGCTTTAGTTTAGTTGGGCGGCTTTTTCGTGGACACTAATCACCTGACCCAAAGTTAATTTGGTTGGCTTACATTTAATTACATCCTATTCTCATTGGCTAGATTGAATACACATTTGCATAAGAAAAGCTTATTGGAGCCAAAAATGGATTGGGGGTCGGGGTTGCGAGGGCGGAAAAGGGGGGGGGGGAGAGAGGTCTAGATGAAAGACAATTTATACAGACGTCCTGCTGAGTGGGGGAATTTGTCTCCCTTTGGTAGAATTTTAAGTAGTTAACTCAAGTGGCTGGGGGGGGGGGGGGGGGTTCAGACGAGAATTTGTTATATGTGTGCGAACTGGGTTCTCTGGTCAGCGTTCAGGGAACGACCGTCTCAAAGCAATTGCATAACATGCCGCTAAGCTGAAGGGATATAAAAGGGGGTGGGGGTGGCCGGGACGCGAAGAGGAGGGGGGTGAGTGAGGGATCGAATAATGACTGTCTACACATGCGTTAAAATAGCACAATATATAAATACATTAAGACATGATATGAATACATTAATATAGCATAGGATAAAATATATACATTCTAACACATTCGTACCCATTCAACCAAGATGTAGTACCAAGTTGAATCGTATTAGTCAGTAGACTCTGAATTTGGGCGTAGTACGAGAGTATAGTGAAGGGTAGAGAACCAGGTGAGAAAGAGTGATGGGGAGATGTAATTGCGTAAGGGAGGGAGGAGATAGTGACGTCAGACTAACCTTCTCTCTATTCTAGCTAAACTTAAGCTAATCTAAGGTTCTAGTTATACACTGCTATCTATCTAAGTGCTAATAGTCACTATTAAATCCAGAATTGTGACATCTGGGTCGGCAACCTTTTGATACAAATGTGGCAAAGTAAAACTTCTATTTCATCCAGTGTGCCAACATCCTAATAGCCATCCTTCTCAAGGACTCAATTTCATGTAGAGGAGGCTTGAATCAATGTCTTCTGCGTGCCTTTTAAAGTCGCTCTGCGTGCCAAGTCTGGTACGTTCCGTTGGGCTCCAATCCCTGGTTTAGTGTGCGATTAATTTCAATGCTTGCGCCGAGGCCTTGTCGACTATCGCTTTTTGATAGTCTCGTGTTCGGTTACAGGTAAATATACTAGTGTTTCTTTTGTGTGGGCTCTGGAGTTTTTAAAAGACATCGAGTCAATCAATATGTTTTTTTGTTTTTTTTACAATAATGGTATTCGGACATAGAATGGGTAGCCTGAACAAATCGCGAAAGCCAACAGCTTTTTAGTATAAATCATGGCCAAAAAATAATGCACCCTCGCACTTTATGTTGCCCCCCCCCCCCCAAATAAAAGAACGGAGGGGCGACACTTTTGTGCTACCCTCCATCAAAGCAACACATCTGAGGCACAGACGTAAGCATGTGTTATGTGAACGGGGCAACACTTAAGGGAGGAGAGAGGGCGGGGGGGGTGGTGGAGTTAGGCGACATCGGATCTAAAGACTCCATTCTTTCCTGAAAGTGTTTTTCTCAAGGCTTGCATTGTACACAAAGGCACAGAGCATTTCCAGCTTTAACCTCTCCCCCCGCCGCTTCAGTTGAAGCACTATTGTAATGACTCCCTGATAATACATGTAAAGCTTTAGCTCAGGTTGAATTTCCATTTTGCTTATGACCTATGAACTTTATGGCCTCCTTAAATCGCCCCCCCCCCCCCCGGCCGCTTGAGCCTTATTCAGTGTTAAAAGTGCACGCTTTCTCAAAAACAAGAGTAAGAAGATTTTCAAATCGTCTCCTTGGTCTTTGAGACAAACAGGTCAACCACAACGTAGGCCTATTTAACACGCAGGAAAGAAGACCCGATGATATGAGAGACATGTGTTTAAAAAAGCCTTATATTTAGACATAATCATGTGATATAATACGTTTAAAGAATATGTTTTAAATACACAGGTTAGGCGACCTACACATTGACATAGAGTAAACGTGTAAATAAAGAACAAGAACGTAGGTCCATAAAGATTACGATCAAAATATTAAGAAAGGGTAGGCAACCTATTCTACTCAAAGCCTTACATAGGATATAACATAAATAGTAAGAAAGTCGCTCAAATGATTGACTGTGATTCATATGATATAATGAATTTAAATAGATACAAGTATAGAAGACCTGACTTTAGGGTATGATTATAATAGATAGATATAGCCCCCCCCCCCCCCCCCCCCCCCATGAATCATGACTAGTTATGAGTATCATAAAACATATAGGAATATTGGCCAATAGTTAATTTATAGTATAGACTAAAGGCACAGTATTTAGGCTAAAAAAAAAGAGAATTAGACATTTTTCTGTCTGTCTCTGTGGCATTTTACGTCTCTCGAGACGATCTTTTTCCCTTGCAGATTTAGACATAATATAAATATAACATAAATATAAAGACAGACTACCGCCTGACATTACACGTAATACAAATATAAAGACAGCCCAACT
This sequence comes from Anisus vortex, assembly GCA_949126835.1. Taxonomy (NCBI): domain Eukaryota; kingdom Metazoa; phylum Mollusca; class Gastropoda; family Planorbidae; genus Anisus; species Anisus vortex. The sequence goes on from OX421499.1 coordinate 34,735,046, forward strand.
GGACATAAGTATGATATAAACATCACTCATTTTACTTCTGACTTTTCTATTTAATATGCTTTCCATTTCTCTCTCTAAGTATGATATAAACATAGAGAGAGAAATGGAAAGCATATTAAATAGAAAAGTCAGAAGTAAAATGAGTGATGTGCTATTTTATGTATAAAGTATATAGTATAGAGTATAGACTATAGTCATAGTTAAAAGTGTTAAAACTAAAGGCCTACGTACAAAAAAAAGGACATTTTAAAGCAATTAATAAATAAACGTAGCCTACCTTTACAGTGAGCAGATGAAATTATCCTAACATGTTTCGGTGCTTTTAGAAAAACCTCAGCATCAAGTCACAATTTCTCTATCTATATAGATCTCTATTACCACATACTGAATCATATATCTATATATATATAGGCCTACTATATAAGCCCACTATATAAGCACACTATATAAGCACACAATATGAACCACTATAACCAAATGTTTCGGTATATAGCCCACACTTATTATTTCTACAGCAAACACACCTCCAAGTGAAATGATACAACAAACGAACATCCCTTAATCCATGACCTCTAGTCTAGGCCTAGGATTACTGTATGATTATTAAACACATTTCTTTTTAATATACACTTTTAATCCCTGCAGACGTAAGTGAAACATTTCTGTTTAAGTATCCTGAAACGTTTGCGAAATTTCAATGTTAAACAATTTTTGTTAAGACAGTAACCATTAACACACTTTACGTCAACAGATAAGGTTTGGATTTGAATATAAATTAATTCTTTTATTTTATATTTTAAGTGTGTCATAAAATGAAAAAAAAACACACACACATGGGGAGGGGTTAAAAGGGTAGGAAAGTAAGGCAAGAGGAGGTAACCAATGTGGAAAGTGTCCCAAAAAACACACAAAAAAAAACAACCACCATTGTGCGAAGCGTGAAAAGGGGTGGGGCTATCGTGCGTCGTCTTCATTTCGCTGGCTGACGAGAGGTGTAAGGGTTTTTGTTGTGCGTTTGTGTGTGTGTGTGTGTGTGTTTTCTTTTCTTTTTTTTTTATCATACGCGCTGGTAACCAGTCTTTGGAAACCGGTTTCGGTAAATTGCAGGAAGTCAACAGGTTTTTCGGTGGTGTCGGTGGTGTCACTGCTGTTTCAGTTTTTTTTATTTTTCGAAACATTGTTTTCATTGAAAGAAAAGTTAATTACAATTTAAAACAGACGCCGATATATGTGGTCTTCTATTTTCTTTTAATTGTCTTTCTTTGTGTGTGTGTCGTGTGTTAATTTGCATGTGTGTCGTGTGTAAGTGAGGTAGTCTTGTATTTATGTAGACTCTATGTCTGTAGGAGAAAGGGAAAATAATAAAGAATAGAAACACACATTATGTGTGCAAGCATATGTGTAAAATGTGTTTCTAAGTTATTGTTTGCGTTAGTATAAATCAGGGTTCGGAAACCTTTTGATAATTGTGTCCTGAATTAGGATTTCTAATTCGTTCAGCGCGCCAAACTGAGTAAAAGTCAAATAGCTCCTCCAATCAATTTCTTAAAGAAGAGACTTGAATTGCAATTATTTTTTTTATTTTTTTTTTTTTTTGGGGGGGGGGGGGGGTATTTTCTGCGAGACATTTAAAATCGCTCTGCGTGCCCAATCTGCGGTGCGCAATCCCAGCGCACTGCCACTAGACCACCCAGCCCCATAGCACTAATGCTTTCATCTGCAGTTACATACAATAACTTATAATTGTAAACCTTCCCAAATTTAGTTTAAAAAACAAAAAAAATTTACTAACAAAGAAAGAAAATTAACGTCGAACGAATCGAATAACCTTGGTTTTAGTTCTTGTCCTTCATTTTGAAAAGCTTGGTTTAAACTTTAAACTGTGTTTATCTGCAGTCTTAAAAAGCACAATAAAAACAATATTATCACCCTCCATCACCAACAGAGAGAAACTTCACAAGGGAGATAATCCTGTTGGAAGTAAATAAAATATAGATGTTTAAAGTCTGCAAACCAAGCAATTTGATACGGACGAAGTGAAGTCATATCCAATTACACAACTTTCTACATTTCCTGCAGACTTTAAAAAAAAAACAACCACACTTTTTGACACACAATAAAAAAAATATTTCACGGTAGGCCTAGACTAGTCTATACATTTCCGACCAAGATGCCTACTAATGCCTACTAATGCCTACTACTTAAAAAAAAGAATTTCCGTCGATTCTCTTGTCTTATTTTTTTGGTTTTGTTGTTTTGTTTTGAAAAACGAAATTTGTGTATTACCTTCGTTCATTTTTCTGATGAGAACCAGTTCCTTAGTTGGGCGTTACAGCGAGGGCTTAAAGAGTGGCACAACTTGTTTATAGTTGAACTTTTTCTTTCTTTCTTAACGACAAGAACGCTGGGGAGGGAGGGGAAGGGGTGGGTGTGACTCGGTTCTTTGTGTCTACAGAATGTGCCAGTCGACTCACTGGGTGCACCATGGATAGTTTATACATCCATGGGCGTCTACCGAGAGAGAGAGAGAGAGAGAGAGAGAGAGAATGAGATGGGAACGGGAGAGAGAGTGAGGGAGTGAATGAGAGGGAGAAGTGAGAGAGAAAGATGAGAAGAGTGTGTATATATATAGAGAGAGAATGAAAGAGGGGGAAAGGAAGGAGAGAGAGAGAGAGAAGGGAACGGGAGAGATAGTGAGGGAGTGAATGAGAGGGAGAAGTGAGAGAGAAAGATGAGAAGAGTGTGTACAGAGAGAGAGAGGGAATGAAAGAGGGGGGGGGGAGGAAGGACAGGGATAGAGAGAGAGAGAGAGGGGAAGTGAGAGAGAGAGAAAGGAATAAGGGAGGAAATTAAGAGAGATGGAGAGAAGAGGAAATGATAGGGAGAGAGAGTGCTAAGAAAGAAACATGGGCAGAAAGAGGGGGGGGAGTGGAGATGTTGAGTAAGAGAGATCGTGATGAAGAGAGTTGGACTAGGTAGGAGGGGAGAAGAATGAGGCAGGGAGGATGGAGGGATGGAGTGAGAGGCGAAAAAGAGATAGAGGAGGAGATTCTGAGAGAGAGGTGAAAGAGAGATAGAGGGAGATGAGATTGACTCTCCCCTACTTGTAAGTTTTTTTTATAAGTAGTGTTAAACTGATTAGGGGGGGGGGTGATTGATTCTCCCCTACTTGTAATTTTTTATAAGTAGTGTTAAACTGTTTGTGGGGGGGGGGGGGTGATTGATTCTCCCCTACTTGTAATTTTTTATAAGTAGTGTTAAACTGTTTGGGGGGGGGGGGTTGATTCTTCCCTACTTGTAATTTTTTATAAGTAGTGTTAAACTGTTTGACTCCGTCCACTTTACAATCCCATCATGTATGTTATATTATAGTTTAATTTACTTATCACCCAACCTTTGAGAAAATTTCTCATCACGCCCATGTTTATGGTGGTTATATATCTCCGTCGAGGTGGCGTGGGCGAGTGGGTGGAGCCGAAGGGGAGTGTGTGATGGGGTGGGGGGGGGAGCAGAAAAAAAAAGTTTTCGGGTTAGTGAGGTGGCGTGGGTGGTTGGATAAAGGGACATACCTTCCCCCACCGCCTATCTCTCTCACCACACACACACACACACACACTCACACACACACATGCACACACCTGCACACAATCACACATTGTTTCTTCCACAATGAGTACAACAGTATAATATCATTCTTAGCCATTCCATAACGAATGTGATAATTTATATACCTTCGTTCCCTTCACTAGACTAACAAGACTGTTCACGTACCACTGGGGGGATATTGCTTGAGATTAGATTGTTTGGTACTCTATTACTACCTACGGTAAGGTATGTCTCTTTGAGAGTAGGGTTGAGGAGATGGAGTTTGAAGGGGAGGGCAACCATAAAAATTGACTATGTTTTTTTATTCAAAACTAAAGTGATAGGTAGGTCGGAGGGGTGGGCGGAGGGGTGGGCGGGGGTGATTGGCGAGCTAATACTTCCACCGACCCCATTACGCTACGCCCAATTGTCACTCTTCAAGCTATAAATGGCAGGGTACTAATTTACGGGTCAATTCCTGGGTCTGACATAGCAGTACAAAACTTACCAGGGAGGTTGTGTTGTCTGCGCGGCGCCAAGACCAACTGTCGCGTCGGAGACGGCGCGAGTACACCTAACGGGGGGCTGGAGACACTCAGAGGCGCCGGCCATGTCCACAATAGGGGTGCAGGGAGAGGCTAATAAAATAGTGTGGCATTTTGAATAAATGAAAATAAAATAAAAACAGGATTCGAAACGACCCACAGGCTACCTAAACGTACGATAGAAAACTCCGGTCAAACTGAGATCTCCGATTCGTTACCTCTTAAGAGCCCCGGATATGAACTCAGAGGTGGCACGTCACCGGCACGTGATGAAAATAAATCCCTGTAGTGATCAATGGAAAGTGAATTACACAAGTATATTATTTATTACAGATAAAACATAAAGGAAGAAAATAAATACATTAAGAGTAAATTAAGACTTAAAATAAACAAAGCAACACAGTTACTGGTCCAGCGGTTAGTTCACCGGAAAGTCAGCCAAAAAACCAACTGACAGGTCGCGGGTTCTATCCCTGCCACCGAGTTTTGGGCCTAGTGGGCGTAATAATCTTCTATCTAGAAGGAACGCCTGTAAACTAATAAGTATAAGTATATAAGTAATAAGTAACCGATACATACAATGTCATCTTGTTAAATGAACAGGCTACATCTACATACAGCTCAGACGGACAAATAGCCACTTCTGTATAGGACTACCAGGGAAAAAGCGAACCCTTTATAGTAAAACTAAAAATGTTTTTTTTACATCAGTTTAAAAAAAAAGAAGAAATATTCGGAGTGCGTGTGTACTTGTGCGTGGTAGAGGGCTGGCAAGGTGCTTAAAACTCTAGTGAGGGCACCTAGTCCAAAAGCTAAGCAAAAAAAACAAACATTGCAAACGAAATAATTGATTTGATAACCACTATGAACGAATGGGACATCGTGGCCGAGCGTCAGGGCGTTCGACTGGCGATCCGAAGTTTCTGGGTTCGAAACCTGGTGGAAGCTAGGACTTTTTGTTTCCGGGACTTGAGGGTGTCCCCGAGTCTACCCAGCTCTGATGGGTACCTGACATTAGTTGGGGTAAAGTAAAGGCGGCTGGGCATTGTGCTGGCCACACATCCCCTAGTATGCCGTGGCCACAGAAACTGGTAAACGCTGCTTTACCAGCACTATGATCCGTTTGGTTCAATTGTATTTTTACTTTACTTTTATGAATTCGGTCCCCTTTCCCCAACGCAGGGATCGGCGCAAGGTTTGACAATACAGCCTACGACACTTGTGTCAGACTTAACGTACCGAAGTTCCTAGGTTCGAAACCCAATGAAGGCTCGGCTTTTTTTTCCAAGGTCTTTAGGGTGACCCAGAGTCTACCAAGCTCTGATGGGCTTCTGAAACAAGGAAAGGTGGCTGGCTATATCATTCCTAGTATGCAGTGGCCACAGAAACTTGTGAACGCTGTTTCACCAGCCAAATAGAACAAATTGGTCCAACTGGGATTCTTTACTTTTCTGCTTTTTTTTTTTAAATCATAAATTAAATGTTAGTGTCACATTGTCGAGTCCCTTTGGCAATATGCGACACCTAAGGCTTTTATTGTAAAAGGGCGCCTTTCTCTAAAACAAAAAAAGGGGCGTCGCGAGTAGGAAAAGCCTTGGGAACCACTGCACAATCCGTATCACGTATTGGCTTCTTGTCAAAATTGTATCCAACGGAAGAGATGTCTTTTCTTGTAAGTTAGTCAAAACTAACATCACAAATAAACGACAGGAAAGAAAATGGTTTCCGTAAGAGGTGAAGGTGCACAATCTCAGGGCATTGAAAAATAAAATAACAATTCTACGCAATTTCTAGGAATAATTTGATATGCCCATTGGTAAAATTAAGACCGTAACTCGACCTTAACACATAGATACATTTCCTACAACCCAATACAATTTACAAATACAACACAATAACACCCTGTTGCAAAGCTCAGATAAACATAAGGACAAAAACACTTTCTTTATCCCTTATGCGAGAACAAATGCATATAAGTAGCCTACTCTTTCTTCCCGAGTGGCATTCGGGCACGGAATGGGTTACCTGAACAAGCCAGGAAAACCAGTAACTTAACATCATTTAAAATATTAATAGAAAAATACAGGACTATACCCAGACCACGGATGAAAGTAGGACGCAATAATCGTTTTAATAGAAAGAGCGACTGTAATATATGAGATAAGACATGATATGGGTCACGCGTTTGCTAATGCATATATTAAGTTACAATAAAAAAATAAATTCTAGCATCCGATATAAAATTTAGCTTCTCAACTACTTGCCCTCTTTAATCGCCTAAATCACATTAATTAAAAAAGGCAAGACTAGACTAGGACCACGGATGAGCGTAGGACGCAATAATCTTCTTTATAGAAGGATCGTCTGTAATATAATATAAGATAGGCATGTTCCGCGTGCCTAAAGTCACGTGGCACACGTTCCTTTTTCGGGTCTTTTGTTCAGCTTCAGAGGCGACAAAATCCGAGGCAATCGACGAGAACCGAAACTGAGGAAAACAGAAGTCAACGAAAATCGAGGTTTGATTGTATTATAAAAAGGAACGTTAGACCTGTTGTTAGCTCTTTCATTTATACAAATATCTTCCCGTTTTCCCAAGGTAAAACATACATAATATAAACTCACATGATAAATACAAATACACTAAAAGACAAAATAAACAAGACATTGTTAAAGAAAATACACCATAAGTTTGTTGTATTTAAAATAAAATAAAAACTATCGCGGTATTTACTGTTTACTTTTTAAATCCTCTATTTCAGGTATTCACGCCAAAATATATAAACATCCCCCCCCCCTCCTTTAAAAAAAAGACAATTACAGAATTAAAAAATATTGATTTAGAATGTAGATGTTAAAACTGAAGGGTGCCATCTCTGAAAGTATGTACCTTTGTGGAGATTTTAATACCTTAATGCAGGGGTCGGTAACCTTTTGCATAGGTTTTCTAAATCATTCAGCGTGCCAACATCGTGAAAGTCTATCTGCTCAACTATATTATTTTTATAAGACAAGACACAAAAAAAGGGTTATAGAGAAAATCATTAAAGCGTTATATATTTAATAACAAATTAACATGTTTGTTTGTTAATATCAACTTTTTAAAATTAAATCCATGCATAGCTAATTCACAACTTAATTTCTCAACTTACACATTAATGGTTACATTTAGTTGTCAATATAAAGACCAATTCTTTTTTTTTTTATGTTAAGGGGCCGCACAGTTCGACAGATCAACTCTAATAGTGTTGTTCGTCCCTAATTTCCGAGGATAACCACGTCTACCAGTCGCTTTGTGGCCTCTTTGATGGCCTATCAGTCCTATGCGGGCCCTGAAGGATCTGTTGCAGGTACTGCAGACAAAAGATGCGGTCGTGGGATACTGGCAGCGCCTTGCAGGTCTGCTTGGCTTTTCTTTCTGCTCGTTTCTGTTCGGCCCTGGAAATTCTGTTATATTCTTCCAACTGTGCCCCGGACGACACGACATTGCGCCACCTGCTTCTATCGGTCGCCAGTTCCTCCCATCTATCTGGGTCTACGTCGAGAGCTTTCAAACCCTAATAGTAAGGGAAGGGGGGTACCTTCTCAGTCTAACGAAATGTTAATCCCTGAATGGTGGGAAATCACCAGGTGTGCCGGAGTATTGTGCTTACAACGTAATCTTCTTGCACGCAATGAACGTGTTAAAAACCTTTAGGGTCCTACCTATAAGTTTCGAAATTCAAAGAAGGAATTTCACTTCCACCACACCCCCCCCCCACCTGCCTTTCCCAGTTGCATATTTGCGGTTGTCAGTCTGACTTTTTGGTCTCAAATAAAAGAGAACATGACTGGGCCCAATTTTTATTGGGGTGGGGGTGGGGGGGGGGGGGGGTCCGTAATTGAAATGTATTTCTACATCACATTCGTGTAGTTCCCGCTGAAGTACTTCCGGTAACAATATTTGATTCTATCAGTCCCCATTGGTACCTACCGTTCCAGTGTTCTTCTTCTTCTTCTTCTTGTCCCTTAACCTTGGCGGTCGTTGGGGGGAGCTAATGGACACCGGGTGTCCATTAGTCCTCTCTTGGGCTTGGTAAACTTGGCGGCGCCCATCTCCTCTCCAAGTCGGCGGTGGATTTATGGCTGCCTGCACCGAGGGTCGAACCCTTGATGCGGCGCTTGGGAGTCGAGCTCGCTGTCGACTTTGCTAACCAGCCGCCTATTTGTCCCTTTCTGAACTAGTAATGAAAACCAAAAATTGTACATCAATTAAACCTCTAATCAAAAGAACAAAAAACTTAAGCTATGGATAAGTTTAGGACGCAGTATGGTCTCTAACTAACTGGATTGTGTAACATTTAAAATACAAATTAGAACAGCGAAATTCTTTGTAATTTTAAACTAGCAATTTCTGCTGAAAACGTTCTCAACATTTTCTATGACTATATTCCAGTTTGTTGTTCCATACACTTCTGAGTTGAAGCGCTTAATTTCATACGCATTCGTATAGTAGTCTCAGATTCTGATATATTTGTTTTACTATTTGAAGCGATCAAGTTCTATCTGTCCCAAGAAGAAAACAAACTCTACAACACAGGAGGTATTCCCCCTGTCTCGTTCAGCTACATTTATCTTATCTTATCTTATCTTATACATTACAGACGCTCCTTCTATAAAGAAGATTATTGCGTCCTACGCTCATCCGTGGTCCGAGTCTAGTCTTGCATTTTTATTAATGTTTTAAATGATGTTAAGTTACTGGTTTTCCTGGTTTGTTCAGGCAACCTATTCCATGCCCGAATGCCACTCGGGAAGAAAGAGTACTTATATGCATTTGTTCTCACATGAGGGACAAGGGAAGTGTTTTTGTCTTTATGTTTATCTGAGCTTGGCAACAGGTTGTCATTGTGTTGTATTTCTAAATTAGAGTTTAATGCCTTATGTATTATTACTACTTTACTCTTTGCCCTTCTGTCTTCTAGTGTTTCTAGTTTTAATGATTTGACTAATGGTGTTACTCTTGTTAATTGGGAATATTCGCTAGTTATGAACCTTGCAGCTCTTTTTTGAATTTGTTCTAATTTTTTAATGTTTTCTTTAGTTGATGGGTCCCATACAGGTGCTGAATATTCTAGTGTAGGCCTAACTAATGTGAGAAAGCATTTTAGTTTTATGTTCTTATTACATTTGTAAAAGTTCCTTTTATGAATCCTAAAGTTTTGTTTGATTTGTTTATTACTTCATCAATATGAGGGTTCCAAGATAACTTATCATTTATTATTACTCCTAGATACTTAGCATTGCTAGTTTGAGTTAGTTCTTTACCATGAATGAAGTAGTTTGCTATTATTTGTTTCTTTTTCTTGGATACCCTTATTAGTTGGCATTTTTCTGGGTGAAAAGACATACTCCAGTTTGATTCCCATTTTTGTAGTTCATCTAGGTCTTTTTGTAGGAGTTCACTATCTTTTCCTGTCTTTATTAGTCTATAAATTATGCAATCATCGGCAAATAATCTTACTTTTGTTCCTGTGTTGATGCAATTTGGCAGATCATTAATATAAATTAGAAATAGACAATAGTAGGGGTCCTAGAACAGTTCCTTGTGGAACTCCTGAGTTTACAGTTATTGGTGATGACTTAGAGCCATTTATTATCACTGTTTGTTCTCTGCCTATAAGAAAGTCCTGAATCCACTGATGTAAGGGACCAGAGATGCCAAAATATTTAAGTTTTTTTAGTAGACTAGAATGATGAACTTTATCAAATGCTTTTGAAAAATCTAGTAATATAGCATCAACTTGGTTGTTATTATCTAATCCCTTTGACAAGTCATCTATTAGGCCTATTAATTGAGTCTCACATGATCTATTTTTCCTGAAGCCATGTTGGTGTGGGCACAGTGCATTAAGTTTGTCTAGATGATTTACTATACTACTATATATTATATGTTCAAGTAATTTACATGTTATGCTGGTTAGAGAAACATGTTATTACGAAGCCGGAACGGCCTCCAGATTATTAGAACCTTGTGGATTTGAATATTATATATATATATATTATTTATTTATTAGTCCAGGATAGTATTGATGGTGAAGACCTATCAATCGGATTCTACTCCATACGAATGCAACAGTCTACTTCCTTGCAGTTGGCTCAGTTGAAAAATAAATAGTGTAGATTCTTAGTGGAAAAAGAAAGTTCTTGACTATAGTTATGATGTAATAGTTCCACAATGCAAATAATAATAACAGTCAAATCCGTGGTGAATTCATAACATAAATCTTTATTATAATAAAGTAAGAATAGCCATGATGAACACAGTTCCAAATATAAGTATAAAAATAATGTAGATAATAGCGACTAAGTTCCAAGTTAAACTGAATGACTATATAATAGAGAAAAATAAGTACTTTAATAACATGTTCTACTCCTTACAAAATAATAGACCCTCGACTGAAGTCCAACCTCGTGCGGGCTCTTTTATAGCATAAGGTACAGCCAATCGTAACTAGGGGAAAAACTTCCACTCCCAAAAACACAGACACAAGTCTGGTTAGAAAGTCGTTTAATTAATGGAACAACAGAGTCAGTTTCTCTTTGTTCGAAACTGGCGGATAGGGCGAGGTCAGGGTTTAGCGTGAAAACATTAATCTTACTTAATTACATACATTGATTAAACTTCCCACAATATAACAATCATGCCAGAACTCAGGGTGCCCTTAGACCTTAGCAAAATAGACATTAAGGCGCTATTGGAGACGTTTCCAATTAAAGTATCTATGCAAGTGGGTGAGCGTATATGTGTTTTCTTCAGGGAGAAATGGGGGATAGGAGGAGAGAGAGGTAATTGTAAAAAAGGTGTAGGGGGGGGGAATTGTAGTTACTGATTACAATTCAGTGTCACGACCTGTAGATGGCAGGGCAAGTAACTTAACCCCCTAGTGGAAGGGTTGTAAATGTTTGTAAATGATAGCGGAAATGGAGGGAAGGGGGTTAATTATCTCGGCTAACACTCCTTCTCTAGAGAAGCGACACGAGGTCAAGTGTCAAATTACACTCAGCTAGACCGGTGACATCTATTTATCTAGGTCAACCATACGATAGCGTCTAACGATTGAATCCTACGGCGTTACATTTACATATAATACACTAATATAACACCTCACATCTGTATTAATACGTCGTTTCGTAACACACGCCCCTCCTACGAAATAAGGAAATTACATACAGTTTAAGTGGGGAATTTCCTGTATAATAAAAAAAAATAGATGTACATATTATTATGCTTGTTCAATGTTATGTAAAGTACAAAAAAAGTCATTTAGAAAAAGGCATCAATAATAGTGAGTTCAATAGTTCAAGCAATTATGTAATATTTGAGAATAAAATTCAAGTGTTATAGAGGCAAAAATTGATAAACATATAATATATATACATGTTCATTGCATTAATAAAAAAAACAACATTCAATTTTTCATGATAAATGTTCACGAAAGTTAAGATGATAAAGATGTCAAAATTTAAGGAATAAAGAAAAAATCAGTAGGTAATGTCCCTATCAATCAGCATCATCCGGTACTATTTTACATACGAGATAAAGTGTCTGCCACAACGTTATCTTTGCCTTTAATGTGGGCCAGATTTAAGTTGTAAGATTGGAGGAACAAACTCCAACGGATGAGTCTTTGATTTTGTTTTACCCTGGAAAGGAACACAAGGGGGTTATGGTCAGTTAAAATATCAACAGGATACGGTGATCCGTTTAGATAGAAGTCAAAGTGTTTAAGTGCCAGAATTAGCCCCAACAGCTCCTTCTCAATTGTGCTATAATTTCTTTCGTGTGGGTTAAATTTCTGAGAGTAATAGCAAAGAGGGTGTTCAAGGGAATCATCCCCCTCCTGAGATATTACTGCCCCCATGCCTGTATCACATGCGTCTACAGCTATCTTAAATGGTTCATTGTAGTTTGGTGTTATCAGCACAGGTGACCTTGAAAGCAGATCTTTTAGTTTATTAAAAGCCTGATTACAATCACCAGTCCATCTGAACTTAACATTTTTCTTTAAGAGATCAGTAAGAGGACACGCGATGGTGGAGAAATTCTTACAGAATTTCCTGTAATATCCCGCCATACCCAGGAAACTACGGAGTTGTTTGCGTGTTTCGGGGATGGGGAACTCACGAATAGCCGTGACCTTGGCACCTACAGGTTTAACCGTACCATTTCCCACTATGTGGCCTAGGTATTCTATGGTTGCATGGCAAAATTGGCTCTTAGCCAGGTTAACAGTGAGATTAGCCTGTTGCAACTTTTGGAATAACAACCTTAATTGCTTTAGATGAGATTCAAAGTTGTCGCTATACACTACAATATCGTCAAGGTACGCGTGACAATGTGGTATGTCTCGTATAATAGAGTTAATCAGGCGCTGAAAACTTGCCGGGGCATTCACCATGCCAAAGGGCATGACCTTGAACTTATAAAGTCCATCTGGAGTCGTAAATGAAGATACCTCCTGAGCTCTATCCGTCAGTGGGATCTGAAAATAAGCCGTCAACAAGTCGATCTTCGTCACAAAACTAGCGTCGCTAACCTGGTCAATCAAGTCGTCTATCCTCGGGATAGGATAGGAGTCAGTCTTGGTCACAGCGTTTACCCTCCTATAGTCTACACAGAAACGTAAGGATCCGTCAGGTTTTGGTACCAGGACACAAGGGGATGACCAGTCACTATTGCTAGGGGTGATTATGTCGTTCTCGAGCATGTAGTCGACCTCTTTGCGGATGTGCTCCAACTGGATCGGATTTACTCTGTATGGATGTTGTTTAATAGGCGTTACATTTTCATCTATAATAACATCATGCCTGATTAAGTGAGTTTTCCTTGGAATATCATTAAAAAGGTCAATGTTCTCAAAAATCAAACCTTTGATAGAGGACTTTTCACAATTTGGTAGGTGTGCCAATTTGTTATCCAGGTCCTTAAGGGATTCTGAATTGTGTAATTTACTCTCGGCCAGCGTACGCTCAACTTTGGGCAACTCGATCTCAACCTTTGAGACAGTGTTTACCGGCGCAATGGCGCTCTGCACTAGTCTGGGGATATAAGGCTTTAACATATTAATATGGCACACCCTCTGTGATTTCCTCCTATCAGGGGTTTTCACAATATAATTTAATTCACTAAGTTTGGCTACCACTTCATACGGTCCGGTGTACTTGGCACTCATGGGTTGACCAATCATGGGTGTCAGCATCAGTACTTGGTCGCCAGGGTTGAAGCTTCGGGTTTTTGCCTTGGTATCATAGTAAGCCTTCATCTTGCTTTGTGCCTGTAAAAGATTAAGCTTTACAAGGGTTAATGCATTATATAACCGAGTCTTAAAGTTCTCCACATAGGTGAGTAGACCAGTTTCTTCAGTTGATGACAACCAGGTTTCTTTCAGCAATTTCAAGGGTCCGCGAACTGCATGACCGAATACCAGCTCAAAAGGGCTAAATCCGAGGGATTCTTGGACAGCCTCTCTGGTTGCAAAGAGTACGAAGGGAATTCCACGATCCCAATCTCCTCCATGTTCAAAGCAGTATGTTCGAAGCATGTTCTTGAGAGTTTGGTGATAGCGTTCTAAAGCTCCTTGGCTTTGTGGATGATACGCACTCGACATAGCATGGCGGATGCCTAACCGCTGTAGAACTTGGCGAAACAACTTCGATGTAAAATTGGAGCCTTGATCGGATTGTACGGTCTTAGGGAGTCCGTATCGTGAAAAAAATCCGATAAGTGCGTCGGAGATCTTGTCAGCGTTGATGCTGCGCATGGGAATAGCCTCTGGAAATCTTGTAGCAGAACACATGATCGTGAAGAGGTACTGGTGGCCAGCCTTGGTTTTAGGTAGTGGACCGACACAGTCTATGATGATGTGGCTGAATGGCTCAGAGAATGCCGGTATAGGCTTTAATGGAGCAACCGGAATGGTCTGGTTTGGTTTCCCTACCATTTGGCATGCATGACAAGATTTGCAGAACGATGAAGTATCTTTGTGTAGTCCAGGCCAGTAGAAGTATGAAAGAATTCTGTCATAAGTCTTATTGACACCTAAGTGACCAGCATATGGCGAATCATGAGCCATATGTAAAATGTCCTTTCGGTACACGGTTGGTACTACAATCTGGTGTATCTCGTTGCAATTTTCGTTGTCAGTGTTTTTCTCTTTCCATTTTCTCATGAGTAAACCATCTTTTAGGTAATAACCTATATTCATCTTTTCCACCTCCTTCTCGCTTACTGCTTCCTTTCTCAGCTTTTCAATATCCATGTCTTTCTCCTGTTCTAAGGTAAGTAATTGTCTTGGTGACATGTTACTTCCTTTAGTCTCGACTGAGGGACCACTAAGAATGACAGCCAGGAATGTCGCTTGTAGATCAATTTCTGGTTCATTTTCTGTTTGTGCTGTGGTTTCGTCAGACTCTGGTTTCTTTTTCATACCTCTGGTAAGGACGCATACAGAATTGTCTGTAGTCTCACTTCTGTCAGGGTTATGAATTTCTTTGGATACAGGGCGTACCTTGTCTCCAGCAATGTCATTTCCTAATATCAGAGAAATGCCATTAATAGGTAGTGCTGTCTGCACCCCAATAGTAACAGGTCCATTATAATATTCAGACTTCAACTGAATACGATGTAGAGGAACTAGTATTGTTGCCATATCTACACCTCTCAGTGCGATATTCTGTCCTGTGTAAGTCGATTTCGAAATAGGAATAGTATCCTTGAGTAGTAATGAAGTCGATGCTCCCGTGTCTCTAAGGATTCGAATCTTTCGTTCACTGAGTTCATCATCAATAGATGACACATATCCTTCAGTAATGAAGGGTAAAAAGTTCTTGAATAGATCGGTGTCTATAAGATCTTTTTCTTCAACCTGTTCTATATTACTGCAAGAGGTGAACACTTCTGTTGCTAAGGTTCCATCTGTTTTACTCACGGTAGAGTTCAGATGTGAGTTTTCAAAAACCATGGTCTCTAATTTCTGGAGTTCTCTAGGTTTTGAAATATCTGGACATGTCATTGTGCTTTCTGTCGTATTTTCATGACTAACACTAAATGTCTCTGTTTTAGCTTTTGTTACCTTCTTGTCAGATTGGTATAAACGAGTCTTAGGATTGGTAGCGATACATGTTAGTACTATATTCTTTCTCTCTTTACTTTGTCTGTTTTGTAAGCTCCAACAGTTTTCCCTAACGTGTCCATCCTTTTTACAGAAGCTGCACGTAGGTTTCTTTTGCATGGAACTATTAGTCGTCTGCTTATCAGTTTTTTGCTTATTGTATTCATCTGTGCATTTTGCATTCTTTTCCACTACTGCATATTGATTCTTGAATTTGGATTTATCAGGTTGGAAGGTTCGGTTGTGTTGATGAATAATGATGTACTCATCTGCCAATACTGCTGCTGTTTTGATGTTTTCAACACCTTTGTCGGATAAGTGAATTTTTACATCGTTGCGAACGCAATTGTTAAATTCCTCTGTCAACATAAGATTTCTCAGTTTCTCATATTCGCCATTCACATTTTTAGATCTGATCCAACGATCAAAATGTTTCTCTTTGATTCTCAGAAAATCAACGTGTGATTGTTCTGGTTCCTTCTTGAAATCTCTAAAAATCTTTCTGTATTTTTCTGGAGTCAAAGCATAACTTAGTAGGATTCGATTCTTAATCAGTTCGTAGTCATTGTCTTCCTCTACGGTAAGATTCAAGACAACGTCTAATGCTTTACCTTTTGTCAAGGCTGAACGTAATAATACAGCCATCTTATTCTCTGGAAAGTGATAATCTGCGGCCTGCTTCTCAAACATCATGAAGAATTCTTCGATGTGGTTGCTATCGAATTCTGGAATGTATTTTCGATATTTGTACAGTTCCAATTCGATTTCTGAGTGTACATGATTGGTACTGCGAGCCCGTGCTATTTCAATTCTTTCCTGACTAGCAATTCTTTCTTTTTCCATTTCAATTCTTTCTTTTTCAATTTCCAATTCCATTTCCATTTTCTTTAATTCTAGTTTGAACCTTAGTTCTTCACTAAGTCCATTGTGTATGCTTGACTCACGAACCGTGACAGTGTGATTGGTCTTTTGTGATTCAGATAAATTTGACTCAATTGATTCGTCCTCACTAGCAGTATGTACTATCGATTCATATTCTTCCATCAATGTACCTTGCCTTTTTAAGCAATCAGTAATTTCTTTAATAAGTTTATTTCTTTCGGGTGTTGTTTCAGTTATCTGGATGTCTAACGTTTGAGCAAAGTCTTTTAGTTGTGTGAGTGTCATTTTGTTAAGTTGATCTGAAGTAAAGTTAGTTGATGCTTCCATCTTGTTTTTAATATTGGTAAAGATAAGATAAAGTGTGGTCAACTTACTTTTGTCCTTTGAATAAAACACTTTTCGACACAAAATTGACACTATTACGTTGAGTATAACTGGAACATAATTTGATAGAAATTTTCCAATTCAGACAATATTGTAGATAAATCTTCTTTTGTAGAATCTTCCTTTATTTTGCAAGATAGAAAGTGCAATATCGTGGACGATTTGCCCCCAAATTTATTACGAAGCCGGAACGGCCTCCAGATTATTAGAACCTTGTGGATTTGAATATTATATATATATATATTATTTATTTATTAGTCCAGGATAGTATTGATGGTGAAGACCTATCAATCGGATTCTACTCCATACGAATGCAACAGTCTACTTCCTTGCAGTTGGCTCAGTTGAAAAATAAATAGTGTAGATTCTTAGTGGAAAAAGAAAGTTCTTGACTATAGTTATGATGTAATAGTTCCACAATGCAAATAATAATAACAGTCAAATCCGTGGTGAATTCATAACATAAATCTTTATTATAATAAAGTAAGAATAGCCATGATGAACACAGTTCCAAATATAAGTATAAAAATAATGTAGATAATAGCGACTAAGTTCCAAGTTAAACTGAATGACTATATAATAGAGAAAAATAAGTACTTTAATAACATGTTCTACTCCTTACAAAATAATAGACCCTCGACTGAAGTCCAACCTCGTGCGGGCTCTTTTATAGCATAAGGTACAGCCAATCGTAACTAGGGGAAAAACTTCCACTCCCAAAAACACAGACACAAGTCTGGTTAGAAAGTCGTTTAATTAATGGAACAACAGAGTCAGTTTCTCTTTGTTCGAAACTGGCGGATAGGGCGAGGTCAGGGTTTAGCGTGAAAACATTAATCTTACTTAATTACATACATTGATTAAACTTCCCACAATATAACAATCATGCCAGAACTCAGGGTGCCCTTAGACCTTAGCAAAATAGACATTAAGGCGCTATTGGAGACGTTTCCAATTAAAGTATCTATGCAAGTGGGTGAGCGTATATGTGTTTTCTTCAGGGAGAAATGGGGGATAGGAGGAGAGAGAGGTAATTGTAAAAAAGGTGTAGGGGGGGGGGAATTGTAGTTACTGATTACAATTCAGTGTCACGACCTGTAGATGGCAGGGCAAGTAACTTAACCCCCTAGTGGAAGGGTTGTAAATGTTTGTAAATGATAGCGGAAATGGAGGGAAGGGGGTTAATTATCTCGGCTAACACTCCTTCTCTAGAGAAGCGACACGAGGTCAAGTGTCAAATTACACTCAGCTAGACCGGTGACATCTATTTATCTAGGTCAACCATACGATAGCGTCTAACGATTGAATCCTACGGCGTTACATTTACATATAATACACTAATATAACACCTCACATCTGTATTAATACGTCGTTTCGTAACAATGTCTATAATTACCGGTGTCAGATTTATCTCCTTTTTTTGAAAACGGGGGTTACATTAGCTAATTTCCAATATCTGGGCACTTTGCCCTGGTTTAGAGAAGCTTGAAAAAGTATTTTAAAGATTGGAGATATTTCATTGGTTAGTTCTTTAAGCAGTCTTGCTGGTATGTCATCTGGACCAGAAGCTTTGTTTGCTTTTAAGTTGGTTAGGAGTTGTTTAATGCCTTTTTCATCTACATTTATATGTCCTATCTCTTCTAGTTTGTTTAAATTTATAAAGATTTCTTTGTCACCTGGATTTGAAAAAGATGATGCAAAGTGTGTGTTAAGGATATTAGCTTTGGTTTCATTATCATTATAAGTTTCATTGTTTTGGCCTTTTAGTGGAGCTATGCCTGTAGTGTCCATTTTTCTTGATTTAATGTAGGACCATAAGTTTTTATTATTATCTTTAGAAATTACATTGTTTACATATTCATTTTGCAGCTGTCTGCTTTGTTTCTGAGTTAAATGTTTAATTTTTACGTATTTTTTATGTAGTCTAATTGAATTGGTTGCCTTAAACTTTTTGAATAGATTTTCTTTTTGTTTACACAGTTTCTTTAGTTTAGTGTTAAACCAACATTTGTTAATTTTATTTGATGTTTGTTTTGTTGGCACAGAGTCAGCCATTATTGCTTTTAAGTTTGTTTTTATGATTTGCCAAATATCTTCAACTGGACTATTTATATTGTATTTAGTAAGAAAATTGGTTTGGAATTTTATTGCTGCTTGATGTAGTTCTGTTGTGTTACTTTTATTCCAGAGGTAAATTATTCTTTTATGTTTCTTGTTTATTTGGGTTTTTATTTTGTTATTTACTCTGACAATATCATGATCTGAAAGTCCAGGAATTATTTCATAATCTACTACTAGTCCTGGTCTGTTAGTTAAGAATAAATCTAGTATATTATGGTTTCTTGTTGGGTTTTTATTAATTTGATTTAAGTTTAGATTTTGGATGGTATTGATAAACATTTCATTTATTTCTTTTATGTTTTGGTGTTTTTCTATAGAGTAGCTATTCCAATTTATATCAGGGAGGCTGAAGTCTCCCATTATCCAAATAATAGCATTTTTATATTTAGTTTCAATACTTGTCAGCTGATTACATAGATCAGTCATGTACTCTGATGTTGAGTTTGGTGGTCTATAAACACTGTCTACAATTAGTGGTTTAGAATTAGGTCTACTTATTTTACAAAAGACTGACTCTATGTTATTTTTAGATTCTATTTTAATTTCTTCAGCTATTAGAGTAGATTTTATGGCTAGTAAGACTCCTCCATGCCTGTCTGACCTGTCTGACAGGGTTATATTGTCCCATATAGACCTTCTGGATTGATTAATTAATTTTCTTTCTTTTTTTAAAAAAAAAAAAAAATAACATTTCTTTGTTTAGGATCAAGTGTATTAAAGCAGATTCGGTAAACGAAAAAGAAGAAAGCTAATTATTGTGCCATAGAATGTCCTTTCACACACATAGCGCCTACATTCCAGTATTGATTAACAAATTTAACAAAAGATGTAAAGCCTCATGCACGTATTAAATTTTGTACGTTATTTATTCCCCCCACCCCCCTTTTAGTGCAATACTAATTGTGTGTGTCTGCTACCTCTATCGTATGGGAACGGGCGTAAAAGGGAGAGTGGGGGGGGGGTCCATGTGGTATATTTGTTTGCGTCATAACCTTTGAAGTCGCCAATATTTTTCTGGTGCTAACGAAGATGGTCCTTATAGACCAGGGGTCGGAAACAAATGGCTCGCGAGCCAGATGTGGCTTTTTTGATGGCTGCATCTGGCTCGCAGACAAATGTTCGAGTATTAAAATTTTTTTTTTTAATACTTTTTGATCTACATATTAATTGCAAATCAATATTTCATTCTACAAATGAGCTAAAGTCTACTGCAGCTCAGCATCAGAAGAATTCAGAGACATAATAATTATTGTACTTTTAGTGTTGAAATTACACAAAATGCACACATTTAATTTAATTTTTAGTTTTAAACATAATGTATGGCTCTCACAGAATTACTTTTTAATATCTGTGGGAGAGAGAGAGAGATGGACGTGAGAGAGAGAGCGAGAGAGGGAGGGAGAGAGAGAGATAGAGAGTGAGGGAGAGACAGAAAGAGAGAGAGAGGGAGAGAGAGAGGGAGAGAGAGAGGGAGAGAGAGAGGGAGAGAGAGAGGGAGAGAGAGGAGAGAGAGAGAGGGAGGGAGAGAGGGAGAGAGAATGAGAGAGAGGAAGGGAGAGAGGGAGAGAGAGGGGGAGAGAGAGAGAAAGAGAGAGAGAGAGGGAGGAAGAGAGAGGGGGAGAGAGAGAGGGAGAGAGAGAGAGGGAGAAAGAGAGGGAGAGGGAGAGAGAGAGGGAGAGAGAGAGGGAGAGAGAGAGACAGAAAGAGAGAGAGAAGGAGAGAGAGAGGGAGAGAGAGAGAGGGAGAGAGAGGGAGAGAGAGAGAGAGGGAGAAAGAGAGGGAGGGAGAGAGAGAGGGAGAGAGAGAGGGAGAGAGACAGAGAAGAGAGGGAGAGAGAGAGGGAGGGAGAGAGAGAGAGGGGGGAGGGAAAGAGAGAGTGAGAGAGAGAGAGAGGGAGGGAGAGAGAGTGAGAGAGAGAGGGAGGGAGAGAGAGGGAGAGAGAGAGAGAGGGGGGGACGGAAAGATAGTAAAGAATACTAGAGTGAGAGGTAAAGAAGCCCTAAAGAGAGCAGCAAAATGTATCTGTAGTGGTATAACTAATCTATGTCTCAGGGTGTCGTATACGCTACTTACACATAGACGTGTGTTGCTATACAGACAAAGACACAGCTGTTAGATGTACTACACCAGACGTCAGAAACCTACGGCACGCGTGTCAGACTTGGCCCGCAGAGCGATTTTCACTGGCACGCAAAAGACCCCCAAAAAGGCAATTCAAGTCTCTTTAAAAAAAAAAAAGACCAGTATGACTGAATGAGTTAGAAACCCTACCTTGAAACACTAATATGAATAGGTTGCCCACACCTGGGTTGGAGGGCTCTTTCGCATACTCCATGTACCATGTTACTTACACACAAGTAACAAACAATAACAGAGTAATAGACGTGCAGATGAAGAATAAACTTGATTGCAATGACATAAAGGGTCTATTTACATTGTAAAAATCGTATGAGTACGATGTAAAAAAATAATGGAATGACCCTGACGTGATTTGAACACGCAACCTTCTGATCTGGAGTCAGACGCGCTACCGTTGCGCCACAGAGTCTACTGAATATAATATGAAAACGTATGACAATATTACTGTACAATCTAGTAAAAGTAAAAAGACCAACGTGTGAGATTGGCAATCAGCTGAATATACTATATTTATCTATTAATACATTTGTATATCTCACATAAATACACTTTATGACACACAGAGAAAGAGAGAGAGAGAGAGAGACCGAGCGCGAGTGAGAGAGAGAGAGGAGTGAGTGGGAGTATGTATTGGGTTTTCAAAACGTGACTAGATCCAGATCTACGTAGTTTTATGTTTTCCCCCATTTTTCCCAGAAAACTGAATCTGATCTTATAAGTTTTACAGACGTTCCTTCTAGATAGAAGATTATTACGTCCACTAGGCCCAAAACTCCTGCAAGGCGACAGGGATCCGTCGGTGGCAGGGAGAGAACCCGCGACTTGTCAGTTGGTTTTTTGGTTGACAGTCCGGTGAACTAACCGCTGGACTAGCCGGCTTCACTGAATTCCCCAATGTATATAATTATTATAACAGTGACAGTGGGTTGAATAGGCCTACTAGACTCTATATAGATCTAGATATAGATATAGATATAGATATAGACTCTATACAGATCTAGATTGGTGTTCAGTACCAGGGGTCAGCAACTTACGCAACCTACGGAACGCGTGCCGAACACAGCACGCAGGCGATTTTCAATGCTACGCAGAAGACTATAAATCAACTCTCTTCTACAGGAAAATAGTAGGATGACTTTAAGGTTGTTGGCACGCTGAATGAATTAGAAATCCTACTTTGATCTGAAGGGTGTCTACTTGGGTATATTCAGCTCTGATGGCTACCTGACATTCTGACATTAGTTGGGGTATAGGCATAGGCCTAAAGCAAGGGCGGCTGGACATCGTTCTGGTCACACAATCCCCTTGTATGTTGTAGCCACAGAAAATGGTGAATGGTGCTTCAACGCGCTTGGCTAATGAACGTGCCTATATGACCGGGTTAAATACTCTGATTATTCAGGAGGACACACTCAATTTCAAAGCATTGTTAGAAAATTTCAGTTATAAATTAGGCTAGTTATAAATATAAAGTGCACTGAACAGTGACCATTTATTGTCCGTGTTAGAATCCAAGGAGAGGGAGGGGGAGAAGTGACCGCCCTAATATTCAATTAAATTGTGAAGTCCACCCACGTGAAAATCGAGTTCATGGCTCGCTGTAAATTTTGACTTTCTGACCTCTCGTGAAAAAATAAGACATGATTTGGATTGTTACGAATTCATTTATAAATGAATGACCGTCCAGTACATTGACCTTTCATAAGTGCGTATTAGATTTTGAAGGAGAGGGGGAAAGTTTGACCTTAAATTTATTAGTACAGATTGAACTAAATACTTCGTCTACCCCGTGGAAATTGAGAGTTAGATTTCTATGTCGCAGTTTGAATTGTAATGCGCATATGAACTCCCGTGGAAAGTTTGATTTTCGTGTACATCGTAAAGTCCCCTACCTAAATAAATAAGTTCAGTTTGGGATCTTGCAGAGAGCAGTTCGCTATGTTTGTAAGTTGTATATTTTATGGAAATCCAGTTTTCTATTACCATTGATTACGTTTATATTGAGTCTACAGCTTAAATAAAATAGATTAGTCAACAACTGAAGTTATTTCAAATATCACTTTTGAATGCAAGTGGTAGAAATAATTATACCGACTATTACTGCGGGAAACCTGTTCAGTCAAATGACCCCTAGCACTGACTCCAGCAAGCTGAATTAGCTCCTTCTAATAAATTACAACTATTATTGAATCCGATTTAACGAGTTGTAACGGGATGTCGATCCCTCTAAGGTAGACGAAGAGGAGGGGGGGGGGAGAGAAAACCAATAGAATTGTTTGCACATTTCCATGTCATGGGATCCAGAGTCACAGTTTAGCTAGTTCTTTCCAGGTACAAGTTACATCTTTTTTTTTTATATATCTTGAGCTTATTTCTTAATTTTATCTTACACATAATAAAATACTTCCAGGAAGGCCTTAGTTTGTGATAAAGGGGGGATGGAAGAGTGGTATACATAAACATACATAAATATTGCCTAGGTCAATATTATCATTTATTTGCCACATAGTACATAGGTACAATAAAGGCATAGTAAAAAACATAAGAAAATTATAGCATTTGTGAATAATAAATTGAACAATAATAGTAATACCAATATTAGTAATAAAAATGAAGGTAATAAAATGTATTAATTAAAGGTATCCTAAAAGAAAATTCACGGGGGGGGGGGATAATTTAGTTTATAATAGAATTTTTTTGGGGGAAAAAAACAACAAAGAAAAAAAAACAACTTAATTTACTAACATAGACATACAGTTACATCACTTTCACCTGCACAGCATTAACATAGTGAGAACGAACATTTAAGAAATCTTTCACAATTTTTCTTCCGGCTTAGTATATTACATTACTTCCACGACTATCTCTCATTAACATTGTGACAAACCAACATGTTAAAATGCTTAAACATTTCTAACCTTTTTTTCATTTTTTAAAAGCAGATACTAATATTTTTGAAAATATGCTTAGTTTTTTAAGTTCTTTTAGAGAGTTAGAATTAAGCAGTTCCGACATTTTTTCTACATTAGGTCTGTTATAGTAATATTTTTTTAGATACATTTTTCGTTGGGCATTGAAGTTGCACACATTGGAGTAAATAGTGAAATCCATCTCCTATGTCTTTTAAGCAAAGGGGACATAATCTTAAATTATAATCTATTCTGGAGTGGCGACCCAGTTCAACAGGGAAATTATTGTTACTTGTTCGTATTTTTAGTATATAGATAGCTTCTTTCAGATGTAATTTATTTAAAAAGGGTCTGATGTGACACCCGTTTTTATAATTAGGCTGCTCAACTTTTTTTTTTCACGGGAGGCTACTGTTGTGAAACTAAAACTTTGTTGTTAAAAATGTGATTACTTCCCTTGCTCCACAATCTTACAAAAGCCTGCTGGGGTTAATATTTAATCTTTGCGCACTGGTCTATTCGTAGATAAATTTTATTTACAGAATCTCCCGAAAGGTCATTAAGATTTAGGTAGAGAATTTAGTATTGTAGCAAATCAACCTTTGGCTTGTGGCAATATTTCGTTAATATGAAAACACTGAGCTTAAAACGTATAGTATTATATCCATATTACAGCCAAAGCTGCACATTTTATACCAATTTTTTTTTTAATGGGACAACTAGTCAGTAGCGTAGCCAGGGGGGGGGGGGGGGGGGGGGCAAGGGGAGCGACCGCTACCCCTACGACCATTTTCGAAAAAAAAAGGGCCTGTTCGGGAAAAATTATTAAATAATTTTAACAAGCCATGAAGCACAATTTATACTGTTTTTAATATATTTTTTAAACATTAATATTGCATTTCAACAATTTAATTTGTAACAA
This sequence comes from Anisus vortex, assembly GCA_949126835.1. NCBI lineage: Eukaryota > Metazoa > Mollusca > Gastropoda > Planorbidae > Anisus > Anisus vortex. Next base: position 34,759,686 of record OX421499.1, read on the forward strand.
TATGTTTAATGAACCTTGTTAGATCTTGTTAATTTTAGTTTCATTTAATTTGATGCGAAGTGAAGGTCACACTCTAGTGCAGGGGTCGGCAACCTTTTCCTAATAGTGTGCCAAGCTAGGATTTCTAAATCATTTAGCGTGCCAGCAGCCTGAAAGGAAAGTCAACCTGCTCTATTATACGTTTTCTTATAAGACAAGTAGGTAATTTAAATCCGTAGCTAGACAAAGGCCAAAAGCAACGGAACTCTATAGAGAAAATCGTTAAAGCGTTTTATATTTAATTTAAAAAAAATAATGTGTATGTGATTATCATCCTTTTTATTATAATTTATACCAAATACAAAATTATATTACCAAACTTTCACATTAATGGTAACTATTTTGTAAATGTTATCATTTAGTTGTCAAGATACATATCTAACAACTGCTAATATTGATTACAATATTTTGTTCTCAGTTTAACTGAGATGTTCTTTAATTAATTTAAATTTCGACAACAAAAAGAACATGACACTGTAATTCAACGGAATTGATATAAAGTAATCATACAAACTGGGTAGTTAATGTAATGTTCAGAAAATGTGCATATATTACATTAGTCATATACTATTTATATAATTTTCAACTACTTTTGGACAGTTTGGTCATTATAAAGTTATAAATTGTAGACCATTAAGTCTTTTATAAAATAAAATTTAGAAAAACATGATATAGAAATATTAGCGGAAATAAAGTAGCTTATTATCTCCCTTTAATTAAAATAAAGATTCTTATCTTATCTTATTTTCTAAATTTGATTCAATAGTGATGCCAAACAAGTTATGTTTTGTAATATAACAAATATTACTGACTAATTATTATTTCTTTACATTAACTAGCGTTGTGGTATTCATTACAAGATTTAATTATTAGAGGTATAACATTAATTTACGTTAAACAGTTGTAAGTAAACATTTCCTGCATTAATTATTTGTCCATTCAACCTTAAGGAGCTTATTTCTTAAACAATTTGGCACATTTCATTAAAGAATTAAAATTCAGCTGGCTACGTTTTAAAATCGCCAATATCCCTACACTTAATTAGAAAAAAGTAAATACATCTAAGAAGGTCGTAGTAAGATTAAGCCAGTTATGCTTGACTAGGCTTCGATGTGCTTCTGAACAAGCCCAACTATCTATCTTAATATATGCCTTTGTAAAGCGAAGTACATATAGTTAAATGTTGTGAAATTGATTTCACTCAACATAAATATTACTGGAAAATATAGTTGTTTTTGTTTTTCATCAATAATAAACACCTCTCGGAGGTGTCTCGCGTGCCATTGAAAATCGCTCTGCGTGCTCTGAAGCCTTTAAGTCTCTTTCTGCCGTCCTTCTCCAAGTTTCCTTTGGTCTGTCTTTCGACCTTTTTCCCTGGGGGTCCATCTCAGGGCTGTCCTGGGGAGGGAGCCAGCTGACATTCTGCAGACGTGTCCGCGGCAAAGGCTTTGTGTCTGGAACACCTCTAGTTTCCTTTCTATGGTATTTGTGGTTTTCCAGCACTCCGACCCATACAGCAGGACGCTGAGGACATTGCTCTTAAATATCCTTATTTTAGTTTGGAGGCCAAGGCTCAACGTCCTCCATATGGGTCTGAGCAGTGCAAAGGCCTGTTTTGCCTTACTGATTCTGCTGTTGATTTCCAGATCACAGTCGCCATTTGTTGTCATTTTACTGCCTAGGTAGGTAAATTCCTTAACATCCTCTTCGTCGTCTACTGTGACAGGGGTGTTGATAGTCTTATTGTTTCTCTTATCTTTGTTTTCTGTCTGTTTACCCTGAGTCCTATGGTGCTTGCTATCTCATTCAGACTGATTGTCTTTGTTTGAATATCTTGATGTCTGCTGGATAGAACGGCTATGTCGTCTGCGTAGTCAATGTCTTATAGTATTGAGGAGACAGACCATCGAATGCCTTGTCGCTTGCCCTGTGTGGTCTGTTGAAGTATCCAGTCTATTGCAAGAGCTAAAAGGGTGGGTGATAGGGAGCATCCCTGTTTCACTCCCGTCTTTACTTTAAAGGGATCTGAGAGTTCATTGTTGTGGATCACTCTACATTCAAAGTTTTTGTAAAGGGATTGCATGATCTTTACCAGTTTCTGTGGGATGCCATAGTGTCTAACAATTTTCCACAGTGTGTGTCTGTGTAGGCTGTCAAAGGCCTTTTCGAAATCTATAAACATTGTGTAGAGAGGGGTATTACGTTCTAAGTGAAACTATCATTTAATAACGTATCATAGAGATTATGTAATTGACACATAGATATAGTATATAAAAATGTTGAAACTCTATTTGAAGGCACAGGGTATTCTTATAACACCTGATACGTACAAATTCTTAGTTGTTCTATTAATGTTGAAAAATGGTTAAAAATGGAAAAATGGGGGCTTTTCCTAAAAGTTCGCTCCCCCTAGCGTCAAAATGGGTCCTTTTCCTAAAAGTTCGCTCCCCCTAGCGTCAAAATGGGTCCTTTTCCTAAAAGTTCGCTCCCCCTAGCGTCAAAATGGGTCCTTTTCCTAAAAGTTTGCTCCCCCTAGCGTCAAAATGGGTCCTTTTCCTAAAAGTTCGCTCCCCCTAGCGTCAAAATAGATCCTTTTCCTAAAAGTTCGCTCCCCCTAGCGTCAAAATGGGGCCTTTTCCTAAAAGTTCGCTCCCCCTAGCGTCAAAATGGGTCCTTATCCTAAAAGTTCGCTCCCCCTAGTGTCAAAATGGGTCCTTTTCCTAAAAATTCGCTCCCCCTAGTGTCAAAATGTGTCCTTTTCCTAAAAATTCGCTCCCACTAGCGTCAAAATGGGACCATTTTCTAAAAGTTCGCTCCCCCTAGCGTCAAAATGGGTCCTTTTCCTAAAAGTTCGCTCCCCCTAGCGTCAAAATGGGTCCTTTTCCTAAAAGTGCGCTCCCCCTAGCGTCAAAATAGATCCTTTTCCTAAAAGTTCGCTCCCCCTAGCGTCAAAATGGGTCCTTTTCCTAAAAGTTCGCTCCCCCTAGCGTCAAATCCTGGCGACGCCACTGCAACTAGTGTTTAAGCTGGAGACAATTAATTCCGCCATTGCGTACAAGTCCTTGGTGTCTCTTTCAAAGTTGTACGTCTGAATTTTATACTAGACTATATGCCCTTTTTCGTTGAAATTGGAATAGAGGCGGTACGTTGTCGAAGCTGGCGATCCAGTATAGCCTAATCTATAATTGAACTGCCGAGGCTATTGATGGACGAGCGAGTGAGTGCCATACAAATGTAAGACTGATTTATATTTCTTAATAAATTCATTGCGAAACGTAATATTCGTGATGTGAATTTAGCTTGACCCCCCCCCCCCCCCCACACACACATATAAAAAAATTGTCAAACTTTATAAAACCCGAAGATCTGCCCTACATTTTGTTTTCTTGCTTTTGGCGATCGGAAATTTTGTGGTTCCGTATCGAGGTCGCAATCCGGCATTTGGGAAACTGTGGTTGGTTCCTATCTATCTATCTATCTTTATATCTATCTATCTATCTATTTATCTATTTGTCTGTCTATCTGTCTATTTGTCTGTCTATCTATCGGTATATCTATCTATCTATCTGACTATCTGTCTGTCTGTCTATCTATCTGTCTGTGACTATCTATCTAAATATATTATCTTTCTATCTGTATCTATCTGCATCTCAATCTATCTAATTATCTATCTATCGGTATTTATCTATCTATCTACCTATCTATATATTATATATATATATCTGTATCTTTATCTGTCTATCCATATCTATTAATCGATCTATCTTTATCTATCTATCTATACATATCTAACTATCTATGTATATGTATTAACAAGCAATATTTGTTTATTTACTGCTCATCATCACCCCCCACCGCCGATACAAAAAGAAACCTTCATTTCCTCGATAATATTTTTCTTTCCAATAGCCATCACGACTATAGCGGCTGTTCTAACAAGATAAGCCTAGACCCATTTATTGAACTTTTACTAAATACTCCACTGAGGGAAGCGATACGCCAACGTGGTACTTTTACGCAGTACTTAGTTTTTTTATCCTAATACCACGTGGTGTACAATTTTACGGTCAGTGAACAAGAAAAGCGGGAAGGGCGAGGAGAGGTGTATTGGGTTGGGCGGGAACGGTATGCTTGGGTGGAGAGAGAGAGAGAGAGAGAGGGGGGGGGTGTTTCAGAATGAGAGAGTACCTGTGGACAACACCACAGAATCCGATTTGCCTCTTCAATAACTAATGAAACCTGGGCCGAGATTTCATCAAGTAATTTCATACCATTGTAACACGGCAAAGACTTGCCATAGGGAAGGTGTTACAGTGAAAAAAGAGTGGTGGGGGTGGGGGGGGGGAGGAATTATGAAATAAAAAATTTGATTACGGATGAGACGAGCTTTCAAACGAGTCTTTGTGAAACTGGTCGGAAGAAATAATGTCTTTAAATTAGTTCCATCTTTCCCTTGCTTTGAGTTTTGTGGGACAGGAGAAGGGGAGGTAAGCGAGACATGACTCCATTAGATTGTAGTTCCTATTTATTATATTTTGGATTTGTTGTTTGAAATGGAGAAAAAAAAAGGTGGGTGGGGGGGGGGCAATGACAACATATATCATAACAAGTTATCTTATCTACTTTTAAGTCATACATTGCATAACTTTATTGATCGTTCAATCGTTCTCTATTGCGTCCTACACTTATCCGTTGTTGTTGAGTCGAATCTTGGACTTTTATGAAGGTTTTAATTGATGTCAAATTGTTGGTTTCACTGCATTGTTCAGGGCAATCCATTTCTTCCCCCATAGAAGAAACAGCTTTAATATAAATTTGTTTTTGCATATGGAACAAGAAAAGCATTTTAATTTCGTTGCAGTTCTGAATATTTTTATAGAATCTTAAAAATAATAATAATTCTGGAATCTGTATTGAGTAGCAAACGCCAGATGCCTCCATTGTTCCATGGACTGCCACTTAAGAATCGGATTGTTCAGCCGCCGCAGAAAGTGCAAAAAGGAGCCATTGAATTTGAAGAAGGGCGCATCCATTGTCTCTCAAGACAGAAGGAGCCATTATAATAATTATTCTATTTGTAAAGCGCTACCAACAAACATAATGTAAGCTCAGAGTGCATTTAACATTGAGCCACAACCAATTAATAACACGGATATAGTTCTCTAGGCAAACAAATATACAACTACTTAATAATTTTAAGACTATACAAACATAGGACAAAGCAAATAAATGACCTAATATTAAAGTAAAACAGTTTGGGTCCAAAAAATGTTTAACGAATGTAAATATTAAAATAATGTATTTTCAAGTTCTTTTAAAAAGTGACAATAGAACTTGTTTGCCTGAGTTAGATGGGAAGCAGATTCGATACTTTCGGGCCGGATATTGAGAAGTTAGATTTTATGGCATTATGCGTTATTATTAATTTAGTAGCCCTAATTTAATTAATAGCCTGGTGTAACAATGTTTAAAGTATGTTTCGGCATTGTTTTTCATAATTAAAAACGCAAATAATGTATATAAATATTTACAAAATGTAAAGTTACTGCGGGTAAAAATTCCAGGAAGAATTTTGCCATTCTCTCACTTGACCAAATACTTTATGAACCGCCAAACTATCGCTAAAAAAAATAAAGTTTCAGCCTTGTGCCCCCCAGTAAATGTCCTGACACTCTAGTGAGGTGCCAAGTCCAAGTGTCGAACGACCGTTGACACAGTGAAATCAATACGGTGTACAAGGACACAAGGACAGTCCGTACACTATCACTTTTGTCAAACTAAAAAAAAATAAATACGATTAGATTCGGAGCCGAGCAAGTGGCGCCCTGGGCTATAAGTGTTTTGTACTGTAAGTGAAATGTTAACCCTTATAGTTATAGTCCCGGGCGCGTATATAGCGGAACTGAAGGCAGCATAGAAAGAAGTAGGTCGGTACGGGAAGGGTTAAATGCGCGAGATTCTTTTCAAGGAGAATTATCTTGATATTGCGGATTGGGAGACCGCGTTAGGGGGGAGAAGGGTTTCGGGGTCGTGTCTTGTAGGGCAGGGGTCGGCAGACTTGGCACGCATAGCAATTTTCAATGGCACGCTGAATAGTCCCACAATTGCAATTCAAGCCCCTTCTACAAAAAAAATAAAAAATAATTGAGGGCTATAGCAGGATGACTTTAAGGCTGTTGGCACGCTGAATGAATTGGTAATCCTACTTTGGCACGCTATTATCAAAAGCTTGCCAACCCTCTACCATAGGCCGTGCTACCCGAATTCTCTTTTTGGTCTAAAAAATCTTTAAAATCGTTTATAATAACAATTTTCCACCTTTTTGTTTTCAATAGAAGAGTTTTCTTACAAATTCTTTCAGCTCACGTTTGATGGCAATAGAGGTAATACTTGCAATAGATGAATCAGCTCACGTTTGATGGCAATAGAGGTAATACTTGCAATAGATGAATCAGCTCACGTTTGATGGCAATAGAGGTAATACTTGCAATAGATGAATCAGCTCACGTTTGATGGCAATAGAGGTAATACTTGCAATAGATGAATCAGCTCACGTTTGATGGCAATAGAGGTAATACTTGCAATAGATGAATCAGCTCACGTTTGATGGCAATAGAGGTAATACTTGCAATAGATGAATCAGCTCACGTTTGATGGCAATAGAGGTAATACTTGCAATAGATGAATCAGCTCACGTTTGATGGCAATAGAGCTAATACTTGCAATAGATGAATCAGCTCACGTTTGATGGCAATAGAGGTAATACTTGCAATAGATGAATCAGCTCACGCTTGATGGCAATAGAGGTAATACTTGCAATAGATGAATCAGCTCACGTTTGATGGCAATAGAGGTAATACTTGCAATAGATGAATCAGCTCACGTTTGATGGCAATAGAGGTAATACTTGCAATAGATGAATCAGCTCACGTTTGATGACAATAGAGGTAATACTTGCAATAGATGAATCAGCTCACGTTTGATGGCAATAGAGGTAATACTTGCAATAGATGAATCAGCTCACGTTTGATGGCAATAGAGGTAATACTTGCAATAGATGAATCAGCTCACCTTTGATGGCAATAGAGGTAATACTTGCAATAGATGAATCAGCTCACGTTTGATGGCAATAGAGGTAATACTTGCAATAGATGAATCAGCTCACGTTTGATGGCAATAGAGGTAATACTTGCAATAGATGAATCAGCTCACGTTTGATGGCAATAGAGGTAATACTTGCAATAGATGAATCAGCTCACGCTTGATGGCAATAGAGGTAATACTTGCAATAGATGAATCAGCTCACGTTTGATGGCAATAGAGGTAATACTTGTAATAGATGAATCAGCTCACGTTTGATGGCAATAGAGGTAATACTTGCAATAGATGAATCAGCTCACGTTTGATGGCAATAGAGGTAATACTTGCAATAGATGAATCAGCTCACGTTTGATGGCAATAGAGGTAATACTTGCAATAGATGAATCAGCTCACGTTTGATGACAATAGAGGTAATACTTGCAATAGATGAATCAGCTCACGTTTGATGGCAATAGAGGTAATACTTGCAATAGATGAATCAGCTCACATTTGATGGCAATAGAGGTAATACTTGCAATAGATGAATCAGCTCACGTTTGATGGCAATAGAGGTAATACTTGCAATAGATGAATCAGCTCACGTTTGATGGCAATAGAGGTAATACTTGCAATAGATGAATCAGCTCACGTTTGATGGCAATAGAGGTAATACTTGCAATAGATGAAAAAAACAACCTTTTTCCCTTCGTTTCGCGTTTCTTTATTAAAAACAATTATTTAAAATATTGTAGTTTTTTTTTTCCTAAATATAGTTTCGTTAAAAAACGTCAATAAGTTATTGTCATGTTTAGGACGACTGGGCGTACTGACTGTCATGTTTCAGGGATGAAAAGACCTATGATTAAAACCCAATTGTTTATATACTATGACACTAATATACTTAGTCAATATAATCACACTGACTCGCGCGTGTCTGCCACACTAAAATTTTAATAGACCTGAAATTTGTGATATGCTTTAGTTTTTGTAATGGTTTTTCTTGTTGCTGTTTTTTTTTGGGTAAAAGCGGCTGGTTATTTTGCAGGCCACACAATCACCTAGTATGGCGTGGCCACAGAAACGCTGGTCAACGCTGCTACACCAGCACTATGGATCAATTCGGTCCGACACGATACTTTATTTTTCTATTATTCTTACCCCAATGTAATTTACACATGAACCGAATGTTGTTTGTTTGAGCGTCATTGTTTATTATTATTAATTTATAATGATTACTAAATTTGTTTTATAATTGTTCTACCGTAATGTATAGATATGAAACTGTTGACAAAACTCATGACCCATGTTACTCATGTTACTTATTGGCTATAAAATACTAGTGAGTCAGTCACAAAGTAAAAACATAAAAATAAGCAGATCAGTAAACAAAAAGAGCCTGTGACAAGCTGTTATAAATATTGAAGATACGCAACGTATGCTTGTTGTGGTTGTTTTTTGTACCCGTTAACTAATAATGTATTATAGTCTTTATTTAATCTTCTTTTTTTTTTTTTTTTGACTTCTTATGCCAATCTTTTTATTCTTTAATAGACGTTTGAGTTTTTTACATTCCCCCCCACCCTCCGTTCTCGAGTTCTCGGGAACTCTCGACGCCTTTCTCGTCCCGTGAAGATCCGAGTGATATGAGGCAAAGAAAATATGTTGACAAGTCAGACGGTATCTATGACGTCACCGACCGCCGGACTGTCGTCTTTGAAACGCCGCTCTAGGAGGAAGATTGGATGATTGCTAAGTAAGTGCTGAGTATTTGGTGCGTGAGTGTGTGGGGGTGGGAGGGTGGGGGAGGGGGAGGATATCAGACCTAGCGGAACAGATAAAGGGGGGGGGGTTATTATAAACGGGTGGCTGGGTGGATGGATAGATGGGTGGATAGATGGATGTCTGGATGGACACAAGGAGAGATAGATAGAATAAATAAGTGGAAGAATATGTGGATGGATAAATTGGAGCGACATCCGGTTTGAAAGAAGGATGGATAGATAGGAAGGATAAGTTCGTGGATGGACTGAGCAATGGATGGATAGATGGATGGATTGTTGAAACGATAGAAAGACGGATGGATGAATGGGTTTATGATAAGGAATATATATATATATATATATATATATATATATAAAGTGAGAGAGAGAGAAAGAAAGAGTGAGAGAGAACAAGTGAGAGTAAGATAGATAGAAAGAGTGTGAGAGGAAGAGAGAAAAAGAGAGACAAAGAGAGAGAGAAAGAGAGAGAGAGAGAGAGAGACAATCCTATCTTTGGCTCGAACCTATTGTTCTTCAACGTCTGAATTCCGTTTGTGATGGCGACAGAAGATTGAAAACTCTGAATCAAGTCTCGGTTCCAGACGAAAAAACTGTTTCAGCAATTTGGCTTCAACTTCACGCGCTGTGCTTTACACTAAATCAGCACTTATAAATGAATTAAATTTACAGCCAAGTGAAGGTAAAAAAAAATGAAAAAAGGTGGACCTACTTCTAATTGAAGATCTAGCCTGGGTTTTTCCACTCAACTTTAAGTATTTAGCTCTAACCGTTTTGTGAGCTCGTCTGCTAAAAAAAAGGCACTAAAAGGGAGGTTACTACAATCTCTTTTGCCCTTGTTAAACTTTCAGTAGACAATGCGATACATTTTTTTTCTCTCTTCTCTCCCCTGTTTCAGTAATTTCCCAAAGGGTTAAGGGATACTGGAACTTTGTGTGTGTGAGCAAGGGCGTAGACTTAAAAAAAAAGGGTAGGGGTACAATACAATGATAGGTGCGAACGTTGTTAGTAAAGAATGTTATTTAAACTTACATGAATGTAAAAATATTTTGTTGAAAATATTACAGTGGTACAACGGGTTTAGAACGACTCTGGTTACGAACAAAAATTTATAATTTTTTGGGGGATCTCAGGTTACGAACGGTGTCTAAGGTTACGAACGAAGAGATACAGATTGGAAGGTTTAACGTTCGAAACAAACGATCGCTTACAGTACAAACGATCTTATAACAACCGTTTGCAATTCATAAGGACAAAAACACTTTTCTTATCCCTTATGCAAGAACAAATGCATATAAGTACTCTTTCTTCCCGAGTGGCATTGGGGCATGGAATGGGTTGCCTAAACAAACCAGGAAAACCAGTAACTTAACATCATTTAAAACATTAATAAAAATGCAAGTCTAGACTCGGACGCAATAATCTTCTTAATAGAAGGATCGTCTGTAATATATAAGATAAGATAAAAAGACCTATCAGTACCACTGTATTTTCAGTTGTTGACGTTTTAATTTTTGTTTTTCAAACTGTAAGTAGTAGGACCAGGCTTGAGTTTCTCTCCTGTACATTTTGATTGGTTATATTTTTGGTTGTCGCCATTGCATCTTTCATAAAGGTTGCCATCCGCGATTTCCTTGGGTCGTTTAAGAGGAGGACTGCGCATGACATTATGTTGATCTAAATGTCAGAAAATTCAAATTGTTAGTTTTGCCTATCTTTAACTATTCCTAGATCTAAAATATTTAGTTCGGGAATTTTAGTAACATTATTTCAATGTAAAAATTGCATTTGAAATGATGATGATGATGATTTGTATAGCGCGCCTATCCATGCTATGTTAGCATGCTCAGTGCGCTCTGGTTCCACGTTTCAGTTGGGAATGTGCTATAAAAACAAAACAAAAAACTATAAGCTTAGTTGAAGAGGAAGGTCTTTAAACTTCTCTTGAATGATTCTTTTTTCTCAGAATCCCTCAATGTCTGAGGCAATTTATTCCATAAAAAAGGCGCTGCTGACTCGAAAGAGCGTACACCAAATGACTTTTTTCTATGTCCATCCACACTAGGAACTTTGAATAGTGACTGCGATGAAGAGCGCAGACCCTTAGTGGACACATGCTTGGGGACAAGTTCTTGAAGATAGTGAGGGGCAGTGCCCTCCATACAGCTATAGGCAAGTGACAGAATTTTATGGTCAATGCGCTTGGTCACAGGCATCACCGCAAGCAGAAGGATCAGGCTTGAAGCTCTTGTACAGTTCTGTGTCGTCAGCAAATGTTTTCCGGGAAATTCCATGATTTTCAACAATTCTGCCCAGCTGACTAGTGTACAAAGAGAACAGGATAGGCCCTAAAACTGAGCCCTGCGGTACTCCACAGGTAAGAGGCGTGTCCCGTGAAAAGGCCTGATTAACAACAACACGCTGAGTTCTGTCCTCCAGATAGGAATTAAACCAGCGAAGTGCAGTTCCAGAGATGCCCGCCTCATTTTGAAGCCTCGACAGAAGAAGCTCATGGTCGATTACATCAAAGGCAGCACTGAGATCCAGCAGGACTAAGAGTGTCAGATCACCTCGGTCAGCACTACAAAGAACATCACTCAGGACACGGAGTAAGGCTGTCTCACAGCTGTGCCCAGGTCGGTAGGCTGATTGAAACTTATCAAGCAGGTTATGACTGTTAAGATGCTGTACAAGCTGCTGAGACACAACTCTCTCCAGAAGTTTAGATACATAGGAGAGGTTAGAGACAGGGCGAAAACTCTTGCAATCATTTGGGTCCAAGCCATTTTTCTTAAGCAGGGGCTTTATGACCGCAGCCTTAAAGAGACGTGGGACTGTTGCAGATTGAAGGCTACTATTCACAATGCGTACCAATACAGGAAGCAGAACACTCAGACAATCCAACACAATCTTGGTTGGAATGGGATCAACAATGGAATAGGTAGGTTTGGATGACCTGATGAGACGACTCAGCTGCTCATGGGAAACTGGAAATAGCTCGCTGCTCAGGTCAGGCAGAACAAGGGGTGCCGATTTCTTCCCGAGAAGGTCATTCACCACGGAAAACATCTTGCGAGAGTCGGTGCCAGCAGCCTTTAAAACAGCCTGAACATGCTCAGACTTCGCATGCCTGATTTCTTGTGCAAACTTGTTTCTTGCCTTCCGAAACATTTGTTTGTCCACCTCGCTGCCACTTCTTCTCCAGCGCTTCTCAGCTATACGCCGGGCCAACTCAGCTTTCCGAACTGAGGGAGTAAACCAAAAGGAATCAGGTCTGTCTCTAACAAACTTTTCTGTCACTGGGGCGTATGTATCCAACAGAGATGAGAGAGTATGATTGTACAAGAGGACTAGCTGTTCCACATCATCTGGTGGTGACACCACTAACTTAGACTCAGACAGGTCCTTACGGAAAGAATTAATATCCATCCTCTTTAAATTCCTCGCCTGAATTTGTATCTTTTGAGCAACAGGCTTAATCATATTTATAGTTAGTTAGTTTAAATGGGTATACATCATAATTTTTTAAAAAAATATTTATACTACAGTAATATAAAAAGCGAGTCTAAATCTATATTACTATGCAGCAAATAAAAGGTTATTATCCTGTCTTTAAGTGTAAATTTTTTTACAACAAACCTTTTAAAATTAGATGAGAAAATTACATTTTCGAAATTTCGTCAACAAAAATTATCTTTTTTCTACAATTGTCCGTTTTTCGGGTTTTTTTCAAAACGTTTTTTTTTCTTAAATTCTACACTAGTTTTGTATTTATTAACCAATTAACTGGAAATGTTCAATATATATTAATTACATTAGGGCTTTTAAATTGTATAAAGCGATTTTGTTAATAACAATTAGTTATTATTGTATTAATATTTTAGCAGCTTTTTATATGTTTTTTATATGTTTACATCATATACATTACTAAAAAATTCATAAAAAATTAATCTAATCTAAAATTTCCCTTTTAGCAATTTGCATAATGTAGTTAGTCTCCATTTATGCTAAATGTAAATAAATTCTATTAATAAATAAAAAAAAGTAGCTTGGCTTTTTGTTTAAGTAAAAAATAATATTAAAATACAAAATGGCCGCCATCTCCATGGCCATCATTTTAAAAATATTTTTTAATAATTTTTATAAGTTTTTGCCAATAGTACTTACTATATATGGATACGAAATAATAATAAAATTCCTCTCTAATCCTTAAAACCTAATTTTGCTGGCGTTTTGCGACGTTATTAAGGTTAGTCCCCTACTAACAGCTCCCATCTCTTTCTCTTTCTCGTTCTCTCTCTCTCTTTCTCTATCTCTCTCTGTCTCTCTCTTTCTCTCTATTTCTCTCCCCCTCCCTCAGTCTCTCCCTCACTATCTCTCTCTCTCGCTCTCTATCTCTAGCTCCAGTACTACACTACCCTGACTTGTGGGTACATGCTCCACAAGTTGAAGTGAAACTCCGCCCTGGCCAGTTGGGAAATAAATAAATGACTTTGTGAGTGTGAGCGGTTTTAGGCTGTCAGTAATAGACCTTTACGTGAATGGGTGAGCTTTAAGTAGATATTAAACAAAAACCACCATCTAATATTGACGAGATGTATCTTATCTTATACATTACAGACTTATCCTATACATTACCGACTTATCTTATACATTACAGACTTATCTTATACATTACAGACTTATCTTATACATTACAGACTTATCTTATACATTACAGACTTGGACTTGTCTTATACATTACAGACTTATCTTATACATTACAGACTTGTCTTATACATTACAGACTTGGACTTGTCTTATACATTACAGACTTATCTTATACATTACAGACTTGTCTTATTCATTACAGGCGCTCCTTTTATTTAGAAAATAATGGCGTCCTACGATCATCCGTGGTGTTAGTCTAGTCCTACATTTCTATTAAACGATGTTAAGCTATGTTGGCGACCCCCTACTCTAGATTATTATAATCATTGTGCGTTCTACAGATTATTCATGAGTAATTAATATGTTGTCTTTTTTAGTCTGTTGTCATTCTGTTACTAAAGCATTAAATTGTACACTAGATAAAAGAAACAAAATGTACATTATCTAGTTATTTAAGAAAGTCAGCAAAATGCATGGTTGTTCACGCCTAACTACTTATTCCCTTTTTTCCTCCCCCTTTTTGGATCATGTTATTATTTTTTTTTTTTTAAATCCCTCGACCTTAAAGGTCGTTGAGTGGGCTTGGTAGACTTGGTGGCGCCCATCTCCTCTCCAAGTCGGCGGTGGATTTTTTAAAATATATTTCTGATTGTCGTCTGCACAGTGGGTTTGAACCCAGGATGTCGAGGCTGTGAGACGAGCTCACTGTCAACTCTTGTTATCAAGCGATTCCCTGGAATCCAGTTGTTATTTATAAGTGTAGCAGGTTATCGTGGCAGGTGTGATGGTGTCGTCGTAGCTGCAATCCAGGTCCGAGGCTGTTCTAGTACTACCCCCGGTATATGGCAACCCACGCGCTTACGCCGGTTCATCCATACGGATTAGGATTTGTACGACCCCTTATAGTCCCTCCTGATGGATTAAGAAAAGTGCTATTTTCTGTGTGTCTTTATTACATTATTACATTATTAATTGTATTTATTAATACTTTACTTTTCACCATTTTTTTCATGTACATGTAATATTTCTAGCGAGTGAGTCCTGGACATTAACAGCTGAGATAGAAAAGAAGATCAATGCCATGGGGATGAAATGCTTTAGAAATCCTTCTCGGCATCTGCTATAAAGACCACATGTCCAATGAGCAGATACGAAAAAGAATACTCAAGGAAATTGGACAATACAGCGACCTACTGGCCACAGTCAAGAAAAGGAAGCAGGAATAGTATGGCCACATAACAAGAGGCAGGCAACGGGCTTGCCAAAACTATTCTGCAGGGCACCAACAGAGGAGGGAGAAAGAGCTGAGGATAACGTCAGGGAGTGGACAGTAGTAAAACTGTGCGACGCACTGAGAAGGGCTGAGAGACTGGAGGAATTCAGGAGGCTGGTGTACATGTCACCTGTGGCGCCCCAACTGTCTAACAGACAACTGGATATGTAGGATGTAGGTAGGTAGGATTTCTAGCGTTAGTGAATTTTTGTTAGTTGGTGAGTAACTAATTCTCACTTCGTCTTTCCCATTGTAATGCATTCAAATAATCTTAGACACAACATGGAAGCATAAAAAAACTAGAGATGTCAATAACAGGAATTAAAATTTATTTTATTCACATTACAAATGTCATTTGATACAATAACAACAAAAAATGGCATTTATTCTGTCAGGACACACACCAGGGACACACACCAGGGACACACACAAGGGACACACACCAGGGACAAACATCAGGGATGATTTGGTTGAGTTTGCATAACAAGGTTTCATGCTATTCATGATTTGATTATTTTACAAATGCTTGAATAATTAATAAATTTGCATTTAATAATAATCATCCATGGATATGTCATTTATCGATCTCCATTTACACAGGCATAAAAAAAACCCACATTGAAATGTGGAATATAATTTCTGTATAACATTATATATAATTTATCATCAAAATATAAAATAATATCATTAATAACTCAGAGGTGTACACACGAGAATGTACACTTCCATTCTTGTGTACAAAAGTGTAGACTCATAAACATCTAGCATTCAAACACACGTTTTCATAAGTGCTCTCTTTCATATATATCACATTGCCATATAAATATATCAACATTAGCAATCAGTAAGAGATAACTTGACTCATTGATTGTTCATCTGTCATATTTGCTAGATTACATCAGGACTAACACCTAGTAAGAAGACTATACAGTATTAACACCCATTTTTTTTGTTATTAATATACATGCATAGGGGCCTATATTTAATATTAAATATTTCCTTAATAGATTATAACAAACGGAGATTCCACTTGACTATCTAGATCACATTAATTACTAGTTTGTAAGTAGCCTGTAGATCTAGTATTACTCGCCTTTACAGTGTTCATATTTATTATATTATAACAGTCTAAGGTAGGGGTCGACAACCTATGGCACGCTTGCCACACTTGGGTTGGATTATTCACAGGTCCTGTCACACTGACAGGATTTTGCAGGTTAACATGTACACTTCTTTACCCGTGTGCAGTGGCGGATTTCTGCCAAGGCATACAAGGCCCGGCCTTGGGGCACAGCCAGCCTAGGGGCCCCGGGTGGCGGAATCTTTACATAAGCTCATATGTCGTCGAATGATGAAGTTATAAAATTATCGTCACTGAAGCTCTACAAATACAAAAGGCTTTTTGGACCATTATCCAAACGTAGGAATAGCGCTCCGAATGCTGCTGTGTACACCAGCGTCAAACTGATCAGCAGAACGGTCGTTTTCAGCTTTATTTGGTGGAGCAGCAGTGTTCTCAGTCGTCGTTAGTACATGGCTGTCGTACGTGCAGTGCAGTTTGAAGTACACCAGTAGCACAGTAATTTTTAAGTTTGGTTTTAAGTACGTCAGTCGTCAGTTATGATCAGTAGATAGTCCTTTATGGGCATACTCAGTGTGCGTGTTGACCGCTTGGTGAATGGCTGGACTAGGTTTTGTTACTTATTACTGTGTTACTAAGTTCTATGTATTAAAGTTTCTTGTTACTATACACGACTTGAGTTGGTAAATATTAAAGATCCCACAGTCACCACATAACACCACAAATAATGAAAGTAAATTATTACTTAAGATCTAACATAGGAGAGAACAGGCTCAATTCACTCTCTGTAATGTACATAGAGTCAGAAATAATGCAGTCAATTGACTATGATGACGTCATTCATTCTTTTGCACAGAAGACAGTTCGTCGCATGATTGTATAAATTTTATAGAATAACGTAACTATAGTAACATAGACAGTATTATTCTGCTGTTTATTAAAGTCATTAAAATCGATTAAAAATTATATGTTCTCTACTAGTGCATTAAATTTGCTAAATTTCCAAAATAGCTTCGAGATGGTGTGTGTGTGAGGGGGGGGGGGCAAATGTCAAGTGCCTAGGGGTCCTGGGTATCTAAGTCCGGGCCTGCCCGTGTGCCTCAACGCTGGCGATATGATCCCATTAAGAGTACATCGGTGGGCGAACGCATGGGGAGGGCAGCCCTTGTTGAGTGTCCGAGAATCATTGCACTGCCAAGAGAGCTCCAAGACACGGTAGGGAAGAAGCAATGTGCGCAACAGACCGTCTCAACCCCGCCCTGGTGCCTGGGTGTCCAGGACTATAGTCTGGAATTTTTGCTATCCGGACGACAGTGCAGGTATACGAGCGAGCCACCACGTTAATGATCCATGGGGGATTCCGCAGGTGGGAAGAGAAGTGTAGTGCATTCACTACGAAAACTGTACCCCATAGGGCGTGCTGCGGACACGCCTTTATATCGTTACGCCCTCGGCGTAAGTGCCGGAAGGCTCTCCCAGATATTTTGTACACATTTACACACCGATTAGATATGGCTGGCATACTTTGTTCTTACATTCTTACTACACAAATAATTACTTATATAAATATTTGAACACACACTTGTCACCTTTGGGTTAATTTAAAGCACTTTATATCATAAATATTAAATTTATAGTATTCACATTATTGCAAGTTCACGTGGGCAAATTACGTCATTGATAATATGTACACATTATAAAAAAAATACTGAAGCCGTTCTCTTTTGTAGTCACCATGGTTACAGATCTCCTGGAAAAAATGAACTCATCTTTTTATTGCTGGGACATTTTGTACAAATTATCTTCCCCGCTAGCTGCAGTCTAAAAACCATTTTGTAATTCTAGGGGAACTGAGTAATCAAGTCCCTTAACTCTGGTATTCTAATGGAGACTATTGTTGATATTTAAATGGTTTGAATTACTTTAATCTCAAATGTCATGCATTTTGTATGGTCTTGGTTTACATTTGTATGCCTGTTTGTTTGTATGCGTGTTTATTGAAATAAATGGACACGATAGAAAACAATAAAACGTTCATTGGTCTTCAACTTCAATTGAAACTATGAGCTGTAATGAATTAAAATGAAATAAAATGCTCTTTTCCCTGAAATCCAGTTTTCCCTGACATTCCATTTGCATGAAATGTTTACATTTGAAATTTCACAAAATAAAAAGAATATCATAACTATTGTCAAACAATTACAAAAGATACCAATAAAGAAAGTTGTGTTTTTTAGGGGGAAAAAGTTCGAGATTTGGAATAAAAGATGTCGTATGTTGTACTTTTATATTTTTGTTGTTGTTTTTTTAATGAAATGTTAATATTTTTAACGTTTTAAAAAGGGAATGCCAACTTGGTATATCTATCGTGTTGAGAATGGAATGCCAACTTTGGTATATCTATAGTGTTGAGAATGGAATGCCAACATTTGTATATCTATAGTGTTGAGAATGGAATGCCAACTTTGGTATATCTATTGTGTTGAGAATGGAATGCCAACACTGGTATATCTATAGTATTTTAAGAATGGAATGCCAACATTGGTATATCTATAGTGTTTTAAGAATGGAATGCCAACATTGGTAAATCTATAGTGTTTTAAGAATGGAATGCCAACATTGGTGTATCTATAGTGTTTTAAGAATGGAATGCCAACATTGGTATATCTATAGTGTTTTAAGAATGGAATGCCAACATTAGTATATCTATAGTATTTTAAGAATGGAATGCCAACATTGGTATATCTATAGTGTTTTAAGAAGGGAATGCCAACTTTGGTATATCTAAAGAGTTTTAAGAATGGAATGCCAACTTTGGTATATCTATTGTGTAAATCTAGCGTGTAGAGAAGAGAATGCCGACATGTACAAATTACCTAATTATTTCTTAAGATAGAATGTACATTTTGAAGACTCTACATCCTTTGATTAGTAATCAAGTTGTTATATCCACTAGAAAAGTATGTAAAGCAAAAAGGGATTTTTATATACACATTTTCCTAGAAAAAAAAAGGGGAAATAGAATAAATGACAAAAACATGACATATTTACAAATGTTATTTTCTTACAGTTTCTACAGTATCGTTTTACTTTCGCTTTGCACATTCGTCCATTAGTTTCTATTCTCACAAACCTATCAGTTGAATTAAAACCAATTGTAAAATTATTATGTTACAAAAGAAGAACAAATCTGTTTTTCACAATAGCCTCAAATACTCTTACACACTTACACACTTACACACTTACACACTTACAAAAAATACAGAAAATTGTCACGTCCAAACCATGTATATAGTAGTATACTATTGCACATCAGTATATTCCAAAAACAGTATATTCCAACAACATACCACCACTCCATACATCTCTTATTGGTTACATACACACATACTGTCACGTATGAAACTTCACTAAAGCTTTACCCAAATCATTAGCGTTAAAAGATGATATTTTACATATCTGTTCAACAGTTGATATTCTAAACTCGTGGGTTGATAAAATTTGTTGTGTTAGGAACCATCGTTTGCTCATGGTTTCCAAAACTCTGAGAAGATCTATAGACTTATAAAATTCTAAAATGCATACTTGAATGTATTCCGAATTTCAGTTGATACGTATTGTAAGATTTCACCGTAGTCTAAACTTCAGTTGATAAATGATGTAAGATTTCACTGTAGTCTAAACTTCAGTCGATAAATGATGTAAGATTTCGCCGTAGTCTAAACTTCAGTTGATACATGATGTAAGATTGGACCGTAGTCTAAACTTCAGTTTAAACATGATGTACGATTTCACCGTAGTCTGAACTTCAGTTGATACATGATGTAAGATTGGACCGTAGTCTGAACTTCAGTTGATACATGATGTAAGATTGGACCGTAGTCTAAACTTCAGTTTAGACATGATGTAAGACTGGACCGTGGTCTAAACTTCAGTTGATACATGATGTAAGATTGGACCGTAGGCTAAACTTCAGTCGATACATGATGTAAGATTTCACCGTAGTCTAAACTTCAGTTGATACATGATAATCGTCAAGATTAATGATAATCCTCCTCCCACCGTTGATGTTGGGTGACATTGGAGGTGAGGTCTCTGTCAAAGTCACTTCGTCTTTCTGAGCTGCTTCTGTCATTGCCGACAACTTGACCTGAGTGTGAGCAAACAAAAAGAAAAATACATGATAATATTTTTAAATGTCATGTAATAACCATGAAATAAAATAAACATTCCACGAAATATCGCAAACATCATAAAACATAACCTAGTACGGAAATACCATGAAATACCTTGGAATTTCAATAAATGCAACGCAATACCATGAATTTCTATTGAGTATAACACCATATTATGAAATACCGTATCAACATTAAACAATATGAAATACAGCGGGATGCTTGAATTTCATAAAATATTTTGAAACAATCCAAGAGGTTCCACTGATAACTGTGAAATTTTGAGAAATACCATACAAATAGTATGAACTATTTTGAAATACCATATAGTACGTTTGGACAAAACTACACAAATACTCCCAGATCCTTTATTAACCCTTACAGTCCCGGGCGCGTATATAGCGGAACTGAAGGCAGCATAGATAGAAGTAAGTCTGTACGGGAAGGGTTAAAAAAAAACGTAGTTTAGTAAAAAGTGTAACGATATAGCGCTGGTTAGCCTTGTCTTGGTTTCCAATCCTGATAGTCGTTAGCACATTTTCTCGGGCCTGGGTCTCAATGAGATAACAGGGTCCTGCCCTGGTGGGTATCGGACCTTAGTTGGTAGGAGAAAGTGAAGGCTTGCGTTGGGGGCTTTGTGCTGGCCACACAACACTGTTGGTGTACGCTGTGGCCGATGAATCAAGCTGTTTCAGTCTACTTCAACGAGCAGAAAATGTTTGCAAGGATGACTCAGACTCTGTTAACCCTTCCCGTACCGACCTACTTTCCCATGCATATTTTCAGTCCCGCTATATACGCGCCCGGGACTGTAAGGGTTATTACTTAACTGCTATATTTGGTTCTTGGATTTCAGAGGGAACGAAAGTTACATCTTTGTAAAATCTCAAACGCTATGAAGAAAAAAAAGGAAGAAATGAACTAAGATGTGTGCTAGCCACACAATCTCCTTTTGCTTTCCGGGTTTGTTTAATTGTTTTATCTAAAACTGAGGAGACCTCATCTTCAGCTGCTTCTTTCAGCTCTTCTGGGTCAGACAGGATACGAGACTCAAATTGCGAAACCTTTGGAGTCCACATTGTGTTCCCCTCCCGCCCCTACTCCCGCCAGTCTAGATACACTTGAAACACTAGAGAACAGAAGGGCAAAGAGTATAGTACTAATAATACAGAAGTAGAAACACCAGAGAACAGAAGGGCAAAGAGTATAGTACTAATAATACAGAAGTAGAAACACTAGAGAACAGAAGGGCAAAGAGTAAAGTACTAATAATACAGAAGTAGAAACACTACAGAACAGAAGGGCAAAGAGTATAGTACTAATAATACAGAAGTAGAAACACTAGAGAACAGAAGGGCAAAGAGTATAGTACTAATAATACAGAAGTAGAAACACTAGAGAACAGAAGGGCAAAGAGTATAGTACTAATAATACAGAAGTAGAAACACTAGAGAACAGAAGGGCAAAGAGTAAAGTACTAATAATACAGAAGTAGAAACACTACAGAACAGAAGGGCAAAGAGTATAGTACTAATAATAAAGAAGTAGAAACACTAGAGAACAGAAGGGCAAAGAGTATAGTACTAATAATACAGAAGTAGAAACACTAGAGAACAGAAGGGCAAAGAGTAAAGTACTAATAATACAGAAGTAGAAACACTACAGAACAGAAGGGCAAAGAGTATAGTACTAATAATACAGAAGTAGAAACACTACAGAACAGAAGGGCAAAGAGTATAGTACTAATAATACAGAAGTAGAAACACTACAGAACAGAAGGGCAAAGAGTATAGTACTAATAATACAGAAGTAGAAACACTACAGAACAGAAGGGCAAAGAGTATAGTACTAATAATACAGAAGTAGAAACACTACAGAACAGAAGGGCAAAGAGTATAGTACTAATAATACAGAAGTAGAAACACTAGAGAACAGAAGGGCAAAGAGTATAGTACTAATAATACAGAAGTAGAAACACTACAGAACAGAAGGGCAAAGAGTATAGTACTAATAATACAGAAGTAGAAACACTACAGAACAGAAGGGCAAAGAGTATAGTACTAATAATACAGAAGTAGAAACACTACAGAACAGAAGGGCAAAGAGTATAGTACTAATAATACAGAAGTAGAAACACTACAGAACAGAAGGGCAAAGAGTAAAGTACTAATAATACAGAAGTAGAAACACTACAGAACAGAAGGGCAAAGAGTATAGTACTAATAATACAGAAGTAGAAACACTACAGAACAGAAGGGCAAAGAGTAAAGTACTAATAATACAGAAGTAGAAACACTACAGAACAGAAGGGCAAAGAGTAAAGTACTAATAATACAGAAGTAGAAACACTAGAGAACAGAAGGGCAAAGAGTAAAGTACTAATAATACAGAAGTAGAAACACTACAGAACAGAAGGGCAAAGAGTATAGTACTAATAATACAGAAGTAGAAACACTACAGAACAGAAGGGCAAAGAGTATAGTACTAATAATACAGAAGTAGAAACACTACAGAACAGAAGGGCAAAGAGTAAAGTACTAATAATACAGAAGTAGAAACACTACAGAACAGAAGGGCAAAGAGTAAAGTACTAATAATACAGAAGTAGAAACACTAGAGAACAGAAGGGCAAAGAGTATAGTACTAATAATACAGAAGTAGAAACACTAGAGAACAGAAGGGCAAAGAGTATAGTACTAATAATACAGAAGTAGAAACACTAGAGAACAGAAGGGCAAAGAGTATAGTACTAATAATACAGAAGTAGAAACACTAGAGAACAGAATGGCAAAGAGTATAGTACTAATAATACAGAAATAGAAACACTAGAGAACAGAAGGGCAAAGAGTAAAGTACTAAGAATACAGAAGTAGAAACACTACAGAACAGAAGGGCAAAGAGTAAAGTACTAATAATACAGAAGTAGAAACACTACAGAACAGAAGGGCAAAGAGTAAAGTACTAAGAATACAGAAGTAGAAACACTACAGAACAGAAGGGCAAAGAGTAAAGTACTAATAATACAGAAGTAGAAACACTACAGAACAGAAGGGCAAAGAGTAAAGTACTAATAATACAGAAGTAGAAACACTAGAGAACAGAAGGGCAAAGAGTAAAGTACTAATAATACAGAAGTAGAAACACTAGAGAACAGAAGGGCAAAGAGTAAAGTACTAAGAATACAGAAGTAGAAACACTAGAGAACAGAAGGGCAAAGAGTATAGTACTAATAATACAGAAGTAGAAACACTAGAGAACAGAAGGGCAAAGAGTAAAGTACTAAGAATACAGAAGTAGAAACACTACAGAACAGAAGGGCAAAGAGTAAAGTACTAATAATACAGAAGTAGAAACACTACAGAACAGAAGGGCAAAGAGTATAGTACTAATAATACAGAAGCAGAAACACTAGAGAACAGAAGGGCAAAGAGTAAAGTACTAATAATACAGAAGTAGAAACACTAGAGAACAGAAGGGCAAAGAGTAAAGTACTAAGAATACAGAAGTAGAAACACTACAGAACAGAAGGGCAAAGAGTAAAGTACTAATAATACAGAAGTAGAAACACTACAGAACAGAAGGGCAAAGAGTAAAGTACTAATAATACAGAAGTAGAAACACTAGAGAACAGAAGGGCAAAGAGTAAAGTACTAAGAATACAGAAGTAGAAGCACTACAGAACAGAAGGGCAAAGAGTAAAGTACTAATAATACAGAAGTAGAAACACTAGAGAACAGAAGGGCAAAGAGTAAAGTACTAATAATACAGAAGTAGAAACACTAGAGAACAGAAGGGCAAAGAGTATAGTACTAATAATACAGAAGTAGAAACACTACGGAACAGAAGGGCAAAGAGTAAAGTACTAATAATACAGAAGTAGAAACACTACAGAACAGAAGGGCAAAGAGTATAGTACTAATAATACAGAAGTAGAAACACTACAGAACAGAAGGGCAAAGAGTAAAGTACTAATAATACAGAAGTAGAAACACTAGAGAACAGAAGGGCAAAGAGTAAAGTACTAATAATACAGAAGGCATTAGGCTCTAATTTATAAATATAACACAATGAGAAATCTGCTACAATGCTCAGATAAACATAAGGACAAAAATAATGTTCCTTATCCCCTATGCGAGAACAAATGCCCGAGTGGCGTCCGGGCATGGAATGGGTTGCCTAAACAAACCGGGAAAACCAGTAACCTAAGATCCTTTAATAGAAATGCAGGATTAGGTTCAAACCACGGATGAGCGTAGGACGCAATAATCTTCTTTATAGAAGAAGCGTCTAAAATAGATAAGATATACTCCAGTAGCCATTGTCCCTTCCCCTTTTCGAACCTCTCTAACGATCAAAACAATATAACAATTTCAAACAAAGATAAATTTATAACATCCTAACATACCGGTATTCATGTTCGTTGTTTCACCCAGTACAACTAAACTAAAGATTTTTTCGCTAGTTTTTTCGAAATAGTTCATAAACATGAAATAAAATAAGAAAACCCTTCAAGAAATCATCAAAATAATAGATCTAATCTTTTTTTTTACACACAACAAATAGTTTTACTAATGTAAAGCTTTTTAAAAAAAACAAAAAACATACGTTTATATAAACGATGACATTGTTTCATAATGTACAGGTAATTATGCCCCTTTGTTTTACATTTTGTGTCCATTCATAATACACTTTTTTTTCCACTAATGCACAATTAATTAAAAGCTAATTAAAACTGTCTGGTTTTAATGGACTAGGTTTTGACTTTTTTTTGTACAAACTTGGTTAGTTAATTTTATTTTATTGTATGATTTATACCAAACCAGAAAGACAAAAAAATAAAGAATTATATATATTTAAATAATTAAAATAAAGAAATAAATATTTTTGTTTAATGGCCCTACTTTGGTTTGTCTACTCCTATGTTCAAACTGCAAGACAATTCAAATCAATTTGATGAGTCTAACACTATTATAAAACCATAGCGTGTGTAAAATAAAACGGTGTATAAACCTAATATAAAACCACAGGGACTACGATATACAGCCTTTATGAGGCCGTATGGTATATTAAAACATGGCATAGATCAGAGGTCAGCAACGTTTTCATAGCGGAATGCTAAAGTAGGATTTCTAATTCATTCAGCGTGCCAACAACCTAAAAGTTATCCTGCTTTAGCAATCGTTTTCTTGTAGAAGAGACTTGCATTTCCATTTTGGGAGAGTCCTCTGGGTGTCATCGGAGATTGATGTGCGTGCTAAGTCTGGCACGCGTGCCATAGGTTGCCGACACTTAGCTTAGATTAAAAAAATCATAGCTTGTATAAAGCCATAGCTTACATAAAGCCGTAGCTTAGATAAAACTCAAGCTTATATATAACCAAAATGTATATAAAGCTTTAGGCTATATAGATAAGAAACCATAGCTTATACAATAAAAATACTTCTTCTTCAGCGTTCCATCTTGCTTTCCATTGCTATGTCAGACTGGCAGCTCAGTTTCTCCGATGAACCGGGCTGTTGAGTTTCTCTGATGAACCGGGGGCTGTTGTTTGTAAGAATGGCTTTGGGTTCCAGAGCTTTTCCTCCAAAGTGGCTGGCTCCCTTTAGGCCAGGCCTAGTTACGGGCCTCTCTGTGGAGTGGTCACTTTTGCAGGTGGTGCTCTGCATTCTGGAGTCCAGTTCCACGAGGGTCACCCAGAAGTGTGATTGATTCAGACCGATTTCGGTGCTGGCGGTCTAATATGTTGTGTCCTGTCCTGAGTCGGAGTATGGTGGTCTGCTCATATCTGATAAGGTGTGGTTAGTCTAACAAGGACTAACAAAGAGAAGGGAATACAGGGCGAGGGTGGGTGTGTCACATACCTGCAGATGTCGATTTCCTAATTTCATGTTTCTTTGTTTCAATAACTCTAACTGTGTGTATAGCCTCCTGAACTCTTCCTGTAAACAAAAAAAAGTTACAACTTAAAGAATGACATATTTACAGTTACACATTAATTGTCTATTATATACATATATATTTTTAATGCTACTTCAACTGTAATTTATCGACATTATTCCATGGGGATAGTACAATGATTAATCTCGGCGTGTATCACTTTATAACAATTTGTAATGCAATTTGTAACAATGCTTTATGCAGATTTTGAATGAAGCCTTTCAGAGTCAATACAAATTACATCATTTATATTTATCTACCGCTATTCATAACAATAAGTTTTCGAATGCGCTTTACATTTACCATATGCTATTAAAATAAATCGAATAGGTATGTTGTTTTTTTTACATTTTGTTTTAAAAATGCCAGTATTATCAGCTTGTTAAACTGAGTTCGGAAGTTCATTCTACAACAGGGGTGGTACAACGCTGTAGGAACGAGCTGCAAATGTTTCTCTTATTACATTTGGTAGGTCAACTAAAACTATACTTGGACCTTTGATACTGCGTTTGGACCACTGAAACTGAGTCTATGGGCCACTGAAACTGTGTACGGATCGTTAAACTGTGTTTGGACCACATAAACTATGTAAGGATCACTAAAACCTTCTCTGGTCTACGTAAATTATATTTGGACCACAGAAAATGTTTAAGGACCACAAATACATTCGATGGACCACATAAACTATGTGTGGACTATTAAAACTGTCTTTGGACAACATAAACTATTTCTGGACCACTAAAACTGTCTTAGGACCACTAATAATGTGCCTTTGTATCAGAAAAACTGTGTATGGACCACTAACACTGTCTTTGGACCACGACAGCTGTGATTGAAACACATTTTATTTGTTTGGACCACAAAGAAAGACTAGGCTCGTTTTTAGCATATTATTTAGATCTTGATGGATTTCCCGATGCTATATTTAGAAATTTAAACGAAGGGGAAAAAAGAGGGAAATTGAAGGGGGGGGGGGGCGTATTGAAAACAGAAGGACACGGGGTAATGTCGACGTTGTGACAGAAATCGCTACATCTGGACAGAAGCCGGTGAACTGGCTGGCTTCTGCTGTGCAGACGAGATTTATCGATGCCTTCAAGTCTCGTGAGAAGCAAGGGACACTACTAATGTACGTTTAGTGAGAGTCGCGGCCCGTGACAAATGTAAAAAGTTTCGACAACTCGGCCATTTAAAAAGGTTATCAACCATCATTTCATTATATACCCTTGGAAAAAAATAGAAATTTTCTTTCGTTTCATTGTGCTATCAGTTGCTTTATTTTTTTAAAGGTTTTCCATCTATTTATAGAACTAGTTAATCTATATAACGTCTTCATCGACCCAAAATCTCTTCCCAATAGTATTCTTTTCTAATTAAATTGGTTTTTAAACACAGAACTATGTAGACTGTAGACCTATAGATTAACTGCCACGAAGTATTTCTGTCACCCAATGATAGTGTTTATTTTATGTGTGTGTTTATATTGTTACGTCCACAATTCCCTTGTGGCCAGAGCTGTGTAGATCTTGCTGATAATTCTCGTTAGTCCTAGGGGAGACTTTAATTATTAGTATTTATGTTTCAGTATTACACGAACTCTTCTTATAGTCCTGGGCACAAATTCAGTATTTGTATTCCAACATTTCCTTTCTTGTAAATTATGGTAGTAGATAAATCTTATAGTAATGTATACAACACAATAGGATAGTAACTTGACAAAGAAGCTTCAGTGTAACTGTTGTTGATAGTTTATTTCAGGTGGTATGTTCAATATATACAATATATCTATTATGTACAGTTAGAATAAAATAGTGCAAACACAAACGTTCTCAAAAGAACATATTTTGAAACTCTCTGTCTTTCAGACAAAACAAATCATTAAATACTATCCGAGTGGTGCAAGGGATAGACCCACTACCAGTAGGGGTGAAAATCATGGTAACATTACAAAACTCATAACAAAACGATATGAACTTCCCCTATTAAATAATGAGTCGTTCCCAGACTCTGAGAATTTGAGATCAACACAGAATCCCAGCATTACCTAGAACCTTTCGTTTTCCTACTAAACGTCCTAATATCGCGTGTAGTAAGAAAAGAGAGAGAGAGGAGAATAAACATTGCGTGTTCCAATTCTTGGAAAAACAATATACATGACACGCCCCCACCCAATGAAAGAAATAATGTACCATAATTACCCAAGTAATACTCAACATGGTACATTTTTCGTACTTAACACTATCGTTTTAATAACCAACAATCAATGGAAGATTATTAGACAATTTAAGCAAACATGGCTCACTGGCACAACTAAATTATAAAAAGTGTCACTACCCAATGGTAATTGTGATTATAACGTGATGGACAAATATTTCACCGTTAGTATTAATATTAACTAATGTCTCAACAAGTACAAATAATTCAAAAATATTCTAGTCATTCTTATTTTAACTATGTGCAGTTGTGTGGATTTCCACCAAAAATTTGCAAAAAGTTTTAATCTATTAAACAAATATAACATTGCTCAAACTCTTGTCAATTTCCAACAGTTTACTTCTAATATACAAACCAAAAGATAAGTAATACATAACTCGAATCAAACTATAGGTTACTTCCCCTTTAAATTACAGTGTCAACTTGACATTAACAGGGTTCATACCTAAGATGATGATACTTCCCCTTTTCTCAAATATGAGGAGAAAATACGCTCTAGTTACGATTACTACAGTAATCTAAATATTAAAATATAATCCACTATTAGGCGTTTTTGGCAAATTTGAAAGTTTAATATAAAAGATTGTTCAGGGTTGAATGAGTGCTCACCTTTAGGTACCTTTGTTTCCCTCCATTCCCGGATATATGGAATATATAACAACCTATATACAACATAGTGAATATCCACTAGTTTTTTCCCATTCTATTGCCATGATATAACAATTTAGCAATAGATTTCCAATATTATCTATTAATTTATACCAATTGATATTACATCTCTTTCTAAGATAAAAATTGTACATATTATTATTTAGTTCCATTCATTAACTAAAATAAAACAAGATAATAAATCAACTAGCTCAAAGTTTTCCCACTTAATTGCATGTGATGACAATTACTTTTATCCATCCATATCAAGTAAATACGTGCATATTATATATTTATTGCATCATGCATCAACATTTAAATGGAATTTCTTTTCCATAATCAAATGAATTTAAAATATATCAGAACATCAATATTATACATGATTATAAGAATTATTAATACTTTCAAAAGACTTGACTTCTGTATGATACAAGTATTCTATAGGTATTCCATAATCAAAATTCAAACGAATGATAGGTTATCATGACACATTCTTAATGAATAAGTGAGATGATCTGAAAAAGAAGTATAGGGTTATTCAGTCAATCATGTAGCACCCGAGATAGAGTATCAGCTGTGACGTTGTCTCTAGTCTCTATCTTGTCGATGATACGGGAATGGGATACCAGTCGGTCTTTGTAAAATTACCGGTACTTAATTTCCCAAGGTCTCTATAAAACTGCAGTGTGTGGTCGGCTTTTGGTACCATCACACAGGGTGTAGACCATTTGCTATCACATTTTTCTCCTATGTCATCTTCTAACATATACTTTACATCTAATTTAATATGCTCAGATCTGATGGGGTCAAATGGATGCTGTTTAATAGACCTGGCACTATTGGTTAACACTACATCGTGCTCTATGACATGTGTCCTACTGGGAACATTTGTAAACATTGACTTATTTTCATGTACCAGCTCAATAATCTTCTCCTTATCTTCTACCGGAGGATGTTCTAGCCTTGTATCTAAACTCTTAAGGGCATCTGTATTATTAAGTTTACTTTCTGCAAACTTATATTCTATCCTAGATAAATCCGTCGGGACTCTAGCTAACGAAATCATGGGGACCTCCCGTGGTTTACTCTTTTCCCTGGAAACATAGGGCTTAAGTAAATTAATATGGCATACCCTCTGTTTTTGTCTCCGGTCAGGAGTCTTTATCAAATAATTGACCTCGCCAAGCTTTGACTCTATCTCATAGGGTCCACTAAACTTTGCACTTAAAGGCTGATTTTGCAAAGGTAGAAACACAAGAACTTTGTCACCTGGTGCAAAAGTTCTAGCTGTAGCTTTACGGTCATAGTTCTGTCTCATACGCTCCTGCATCTGTGGAAAATGAATCTTCACATGGTTAAAAGCATGATAAAGCCTATTTTTAAATTTATCTACATATGACAAAAGTCCAATCGGTTCACTGTCCGTTAGCCAAGTTTCATGTAGAAGTTTCAACGGACCTCTGACTGAGTGTCCATACACAAGTTCGAATGGGCTAAACCCCAGGGATTCCTGAGTGGCCTCCCTTGCAGCGAACAGTACATAAGGCACACCCTTATCCCAGTCTTTCTCGTTTTCATAACAGTACTTTTTAAGCATCGATTTTAATGTCTGATGAAACCTTTCCAGAGCTCCCTGGCTCTCAGGATGATAGGCACTTGATAGCCTATGGCTTATCCCTAATTGTTCCATGACTTGTTTGAAAATGTTCGAAGTAAAGTTAGTCCCCTGGTCGGACTGTACTGTCTTCGGTAGGCCATAACGTGTAAAGAAATTTGTCAGGGCGTCTACCACCTTCACTGTTGTTATGTTCCGCAACGGAATGGCTTCCGGGAAGCGAGTGGATGAACACATGACTGTGAGCAGGTATTGAAAACCGGCTTTTGTTTTCGGCAACTGAGCAGGTATTGAAAACCGGCTTTTGTTTTCGGCAACGGGCCCACGCAATCAATGAGTATATGACTGAATGGTTCGTCGAACGCTGGTATCGGCTGGAGTGGAGCGACAGGAATTCGTTGGTTAGGACGTCCTACCATTTGGCATACGTGGCAAGTCTTGCAGTATTGTTCGACATCTCTTCTCAGTCCTGGCCAGTAGAAGTAAGGGAGGATACGGTGGTGCGTTTTCCGGACTCCCATGTGACCAGCGAAAGGAAGATCATGCGCCATACGCAGTATATCTTGACGATAGCACTTAGGTATTACAATCTGGTGAATATTGTCCCACTCGTTTGTACCTGAGTTGAGCGGTTTCGACTTTCTCATCAATACTTCATCTTTCATGTAGAAACATTCCGCCATTGCATCTGCAGTCTTTTCGTCAACAGCTTTCATTCTGAGTTGCATTATTACTTCGTCATTCAATTGTTCTTTCACCAATTTCTGCTTTGGTGACAAAATGTTATCGTTCTCTGTTGCATCACCAGTTGTTAGTTCAGCAAAGAACGTAGCACTTAAATCGATGTCAGGTGTTTCTGTTATCACTGTTTCATTCGCATGTGTGTCTTCAGAACAGACAAACACATCTTTCGTTGCACTACACGGCGTAGCAGGAGTCTTTACCGACTTCTTTTTATGCATTGCTCTTGTCAGTGCACATGTTGGGCGTTCATTGGCAGGACGTAGGTTTTTGTCCTCCGCCATCTTTGTCTCCAACACTTTAACCATGGGCTCGATAGTGACTCTGCCGCCCATAATGTCATTTCCTAATATCATGGAAACGCCTTTGACGGGTAGTGCGCGCCACACTCCCACTACGATGTTACCTGTAAAAATATCCGACTCGAGTTTTATTCTGTGCAGTGGAGCTTCCACAGCCTCCATACTAGCACCTCTCAGCACAACAGACTCACCGGTACTGGTGGCATCTGTTAACGGCACACTGCCCTCCAGGATCACGCTGACAGCAGAACCCGTGTCACGTAATATCTGTATTTTCTTCTTGCTGAGTACATCGACTTCTGTCGACACTGTCCCCTCGTAGACAAAGGGTCGAAAATCGGATAGGTCGTCCTCTTCCGGGACTTCAGGAACCATCTGTTCCTCACGGCCTTCTGAAAGCATAATAGATTGAGTACAGCTATTCTCTTTTACCTTAGATAGACTTATCATCAGGGAACTGATAATCTACAGCTATCCTCTCAAAAAGCAAAAAGAAATCTTGAACATCTTCTTCTCTGAATATAGGCAAGTGTTGCTTCATTGCGCTAATATCCATACCATTGCTGTCCCTACGATGGTCAGGTCTGTTCATGCGTGCCATCTCTATCCTTTCTCGGCTTTCAATCCTAATTCTTTCATTTTCCCTTTCAGTTTCTATCCTAATTCTTTCCAATTCTCTCCTTTCCATACTTTCTAATTCCATTCTCTTCATAGCTAATTGGAATTTTAGGTTTTCACTCAACCCTTCATCTTCATCATTGTTTGATGATCTAGATGACATATTTCTTACCTCGTCTCCGTGGGCAATTACCTCGCCCCCACTGGGAGCTACATAACCTTCATTGATATCGTTTTGTCCCACTTCAACTACACTACCAGTGTTCATGGCATTCTGCCCGTTCAAACATGTCATAATTTCTTTGGTCAAACGATTACGATTAGGTCTTGCCTGTCCTGCCTCAATCCCAAAGGACTCAGCTAATTCTTTTAGTTCAGCAAATGACATGGCATTAAGTTCCTCACTTGATATATTCGAAGCCATAGTATAGCGTTCGAGATATTTGTTATAGTAGAGTAGTATATCTTGTATAATAAAATATAAAGTTCCAACTTACGATTTGTCCAGAAATTTGCACAATATAATATTAAACACTTCGTGGAATCTTCACACTTCCCAAGGAATAAAAACGCAAACCAGTTCTCTCCTCTTTTTAAAAAGAATAGTTTCACAGTCCTGAAAACGAAACACAAATATGCCGCTCTCAGTACTACTAATGTCACAAAATATTTATAGGTCAGGAAAAAATATAACTCAAATTTTCCAGACGAGATCAACAAATTTTTTCCAATCCTAGATCAAGAAAAGTAGAACTCAAATCTACCGAACGAGACTACCAAATCTTGTCAATCCTAGGTCAGGAAAAGTAGAACTCAAATATACCGGGCGAGACCACCAAATTTTGTTACGTCCACAATTCCCTTGTGGCCAGAGCTGTGTAGATCTTGCTGATAATTCTCGTTAGTCCTAGGGGAGACTTTAATTATTAGTATTTATGTTTCAGTATTACACGAACTCTTCTTATAGTCCTGGGCACAAATTCAGTATTTGTATTCCAACATTTCCTTTCTTGTAAATTATGGTAGTAGATAAATCTTATAGTAATGTATACAACACAATAGGATAGTAACTTGACAAAGAAGCTTCAGTGTAACTGTTGTTGATAGTTTATTTCAGGTGGTATGTTCAATATATACAATATATCTATTATGTACAGTTAGAATAAAATAGTGCAAACACAAACGTTCTCAAAAGAACATATTTTGAAACTCTCTGTCTTTCAGACAAAACAAATCATTAAATACTATCCGAGTGGTGCAAGGGATAGACCCACTACCAGTAGGGGTGAAAATCATGGTAACATTACAAAACTCATAACAAAACGATATGAACTTCCCCTATTAAATAATGAGTCGTTCCCAGACTCTGAGAATTTGAGATCAACACAGAATCCCAGCATTACCTAGAACCTTTCGTTTTCCTACTAAACGTCCTAATATCGCGTGTAGTAAGAAAAGAGAGAGAGAGGAGAATAAACATTGCGTGTTCCAATTCTTGGAAAAACAATATACATGACAATATAGATTTAGATAATAAAGCTGGATTTGATAAACAATGTGATTATATGTTAGATCTATGAGCTTTGCTTTAGTTGTTTTTGTCTCATTTTTTAAAGATGCACAACTTTTACAATTCTACAATGACAAAAAGGTGAATAGTCATTTTCTTTCTTTAAAAAAAAGTAATAGATAGGAGAGCAATAATTGGTATCATCCCCCCTCCCCCCCTCCAATCGACTTTGTTCAATATTCAATGACGTATCTTAATTATGCTTATACTATCGAATATTTTTCGATGTATTTTCTATAAATCAATTTGGAAAATCTATTTAAATGTGAAGCTAATGCATCTGTTTTTGACGCTTTCTTCGATTTATTCATTTGCGAATCCCTACTTAAAAAGGAACCTTGGTTATGTATTTGGTATCTAATTGTTTATAAGACCATTAATACTGTCTTTTTTTAATAGATTTTTTTAATGCGTCATGCAATACGAGAGGGATTGTGTGGGCAGCAAAGCCCGCAGGGCAGTTGGCATATAGGGGCGGCGAGTTGTATTGGTCAAGGCGCATTATTATTCAAAGGGGCAAAGATTTCAGGAAGGGGGCTAGACGTGGAGGAGGACAGGTATCAAGGGGATGTCCCGACCCGGAAAAGGGGGCGGGGGTGGACACTGTTGAAAAAAAAAGGTGGAGTCAGGTATCTTGGGAATGATATGGTGGCGGGGGTTAAGGGGGAGGGGCGAAGGAGGGGGAGCAGAGCGTAATGAGTTCCGCGTTTGTTCAAACAGACAATCGATGACTTTTTTTTTATATTACTTTTAGAGTCACCGGCGAGTAAATTTAGATTGGAACTCCAAGTCACGTAGATTATGTGACCTCACAGGAAGCATTGTGTAAGGCAGTCAGCGGGGGGTGGACGAAAGAGATGGGGTGCGGAAGGGGGGAGTCAGTGGCGAGCTTGGGGTGGGGGGTGGGGGGGTGGGGAGGGTAATAGGAAATATTTACTGGTATAATTAGCGTTGTAGGCAGAGTGGTCAATAGAGAGGTGCTGACGGTGGGAGGTGCCGGGGAAACTTTCTCGAACACGAAATAAGAAAAGAAATTATATTGTGTGTTAATTCGAATAGTTGTTTCATTATCTTTTTACATAGATTCGAAATTAGACGGATAAAATGTAGTGAGGTGTCATAATTTTGAAAAAAAAGGGCGATAGAGTGTCGAAAGAGAGATGGAGTGAGAAAGAAGAAGAGAGTGAGTGAAAAGGAGTGAAAAAGAGATGGAGTGGTGTGTGTGTGGGGGGGGGGTAGTATTATAAGAGCGGTAAAAGAAAGAAGTTGGATATACGTGGAATTGATCGTTGGGAGCTAGAGAGAGAAAGAGAGAGAGAGAGAGAGAAAAAGAGAGAGAGAGAGAGAGAAACAGATGTTAAAAAAGGTCAATTCCTTGACACCACAATTCATGTTTTGTGTTAATTGTATTATGTATAAATAAATAAAGATTCATTTTAAACAGATAGATTGTCTATATGAAACAGCATTCATTAAAAGATTGTGCAGTGATTTGTAAATGTACGCGATTTGTTTTCAGAACAGTTTTTCTTGGTTCCATGTGCAAAGAAAAAACAAAGATAGAAATAAGCAGAAAAAAAAGGCTAGAAACGGAGAGAAACAGATGAGCTAAAAAGGCTGAAAAGCATCTGATTGACAGATTATATTTGTAATATTTAGAAAAAGGAAGAAAAAGTTGCCAGTGTGGAGAGAAGGAAAGAAAGAGAAAAGTGGGTCACTATATGCAGCAAAAATAATGAAACGGCTTAATCTTTCATGTTTCCTCAAAGATTTCAAGGATTATAAACATTACATCACGTGACACATCAGCTATCCACATGCGTGAAAAACTGCACGTCACGAGACATGAGCACTAAAACTGCAAAAATAATCCAGCATTGATGGTATGATCAAGGCTGATGAGAGGGGGGGGGGGGGTGCAGCAGTTGTGTTACTCCGGGGCCCATGAAGTTCAAAGGGGAGCCCATAAATAAAAACAGTACACTTACGAAAATGCACTTAGGCACCCATCTTTTAGTTTTATAAGAGCTGAAGTATTTATGTTTAATGCATTCATTATGAGGCACAACAATGGCACTCAATGACTCTCACAGTGATAATAAAGTATCCTCAGTATAGTCTGGTTACATTGACTACAGTTTGATCCCAAGTGTAGGCCTACAGTTAAACATGGTGTAAACTCTGTAGTCTGTAGCCTAAACAAGAAATAATCGAATAAGCGTAGAATTTCTTGGACTCTTTTATTAAACGTGAGTGTATTCCACAGTTTGTCTACAGTCTACAGTGTTTATTGTGTTTTCATGCTTTATGCCAACATTATTATAATCATATTGGCGACCAAGGGAATGATGGAACTGTGTCCTATTAAAATTGAGAAATAGTATTTTGCAAAGCTAAAAAAAAATATGTATATTATTACTGTAACAAATGTGAGCTTAGAGAAGCAGACCTTGACTGGTCATCTGTGTGTTTGTGTGTGTTTGTGTTGTGTGTGTGTGTGTGTGCTGTGTTGTTTACGATAGGGAGACCGTTATGTAAATAATAATTGTGTTCACTGTTTTGTAATATACATAAATAAATATATAACTATAAAGATAGATATTTAGATAGATAGATATATTGTATGGTGACAATTACCCATGAAAGCTCTGACTGGATAGGTCAGAATTCCATACCCGAATACCATTAATAAAGAAAGCTCTGACTGGATAGGTCAGAATTTCATACCCGAATACCATTTATGAAGATGGAGAATTTCAACGAACAAGCCTTCGCAAATTAAAACAATTCCATTTCAAATTCTCTTAAATCAAAACGTGTACGAATTTCTCCACAATGTTTTCATGATCGAAATTATGTTTCATTTCGACAGTCTATTAGTTTTAAATGAATCATCGATGATATATCAATTCATACAATAAACATAAAAACATGATTTATG
Source organism: Anisus vortex (assembly GCA_949126835.1). Lineage (NCBI taxonomy): Eukaryota > Metazoa > Mollusca > Gastropoda > Planorbidae > Anisus > Anisus vortex. Next base: position 34,796,348 of record OX421499.1, read on the forward strand.
TTGTAAAGTAATTGCCTTTCTTTTGCTTCTTTTTTAAATTCCATCTAACCTATTGAAAGAATTTTCTAAAACTTTTTTTTTTTTCTTACAATATATGAATCTAAATGTCAATCTAAGACATTGATTTTACAGTTGTTTTTATATATATATTTTTTGGGTTTCATTTCATGGAAAAACTTTCTCTTTAAGTGATTCTACGATAGTCTATTTTTAGAAATTGATATTTGAAATGTTTGGCCAATGATTAGATTTCAAATGGAAAGGTTATAAAAGCGAAAAAAAAGAGGGCAAACAGGTGAGAAGGTACATTTTATATCGGAAGCTAGAATTTATTTTTTATTGTAATTTAATATTAATATAGGCGTTGGCAAACGCGTGACCAATATCATGTGTTATCTTTTCTTATAATATTACAGAGGCTCCTTCTATTAAGATTTATTATTGCCTCCTACGTTCATCCGTGGTCTGAGTCTATTCCTGCATTGTTTATTGGTGTTTTCAATGATGTTAAGTTACTGGTTTTCCTTTTTTTTCAGGCAACCCATTTCCATGTCCTAATGCCAATCGGAAAGAAAGAGTACCTATATGCATTTGTTCTCGCATAGGAGATAAGGAAAGTGCTTACGTCCTAATATTTGTTTATCTGAGCATTGCAACAGGTTGTTATTGTGACTTTAATGTTGGACACAGGCTCAATAACCTGTATATATAAAGTAGACTTCATTATCGCTTCTGTTTATTGTAGTTTATGAAAATTTTATCTGTGGCTTATACATCCCTATTTAATTCTCCCCTGGGCAACGCCGGGGGAATTTATCTTGTAACAAATCTAGTAGCGAAGTCGGACGGTGTAGCATTCTGCTAAGTATTTATTTATTCATTCAAGGGTGATAGGATCCTCCGTGATAACATTACATTGTATTCTTTTATTATCAAAGTCGAGCACGCAATTTATTTATTTTGAAATCAAACCAGTGAGACAGTGGACGTTATAACAACACACAAATATGTAAGCTTTGTGTGTGTGTGTGTATATGTGTGTGTGTGTGGGGGGGGAGATTATTGTCAGAATTGAAAAATAACTTTTATTTTTAAATTTATATAATTTTTTTTGTTTAAATGTCGTATATAAGATAAGATACGATTTCTTTTTCGATCCAAACAAATGGAAATTTGTCTTGATTACATATGTAATGTCTATCACCCTATTTTAAACAATATGTACGTTATCATAAAGCTAAAACAAAAGTTATGCCATTTTAAAGTTTATTTCTTTACTGTCTTCACATTTTGTCAAAGTTAAAACATATTGTGTTTCATTTTTACATATTCCGATGATTAAAAATTCAATACATTTTAAAGTTCTAAACAATATCACATTTCCCAATGCTAAATGTATAAAATTGGCCCAGAATGAAAACATTATTTTAAACAAATGGTCTTTGGGGTACGTGTGTGTCTTTAGAGTACGTGTGTGTCTTTAGGGTACGTGTGTGTCTTTACGGTAAATGTGTGTCTTTACGGTACGTGTTTGTCTTTACATTTACGGTACATGTGTGTCTTTTGGGTACAGGTGTATCTTTTAGGTATATGTGTGTCTTTCGGGTACATATGTGTCTTTTGGGTACAGGTGTGTCTTTTGGGTATAAGTGTGTCTTTTGGGTACATGTGTGACTTTGGGTACAACTGTATGTGCTTTTCGAGGCAATATTTAATTATGAGTAGCTTATGGCTGTGACGAACTTCTATTAGTGTGTGTCCGTTATATGTGTGTTTGTGAGTGTGTCTATGTTTTCGTTATGTGGGTAAAGGTGTGTCGTGTGTGTGTGGCTGCCTGTATTCTGTGTAAGGGCGAATTTAAGCATATGGGTATTTGTGCATCTTTTAAGTGTAAGAGTTTCCTGTGAGGGTCTATTGTTTGCCAATGTGTCTATTTATTTGGGTCAGCACTACGCATCTATATTTGCTTTGTTCAAGTTACATACCAGAGTGTGTGATATGTTTGGTTTTGCCTACCAGTGTGTATGATATGTCTGGTGTTGCCTACCAGTATGTATATGTCTGGTGTTGCCTACCAGTATGTATGTATATGTATGGTGTTGCCTACCAGTATGTATATGTCTGGTGTTGCCTACCAGTATGTATATGTCTGGTGTTGCCTACCAGTATGTATGTATATGTCTGGTGTTGCCTACCAGTATGTATATGTCTGGTGTTGCCTACCAGTATGTATATGTCTGGTGTTGCCTACCAGTATGTATGTATATGTCTGGTGTTGCCTACCAGTATGTATATGTCTGGTGTTGCCTACCAGTATGTATATGTCTGGTGTTGCCTACCAGTATGTATGATATGTCTATTGTTGCCTATCAGTATGTAAATGTCTGGTGTTGCCTACCAGTATGTATATGTCTGGTGTCGCCTACCAGTATGTAAGTATATGTCTATTGTTGCCTACCAGTATGCATATGTCTGTTGTTGCCTACCAGTATGTATTATATGTCTGGTGTTGCCTACCAGTATGTATATGTCTGGTGTTGCCTAACAGTATGTATGATATGTCTATTGTTGCCTACCAGTATGTATATGTCTGGTGTTGCCAACCAGTATGTATGATATGTCTGGTGTTGCCTACCAGTATGTATTATATGTCTGGTGTTGCCTACCAGTATGTATATGTCTGGTATTGCCTACCAGTATGTATGTATATGTCTGGTATTGCCTACCAGTATGTATATGTCTGGAGTTGCCTACCAGTATGTATGATATGTCTATTGTTGCCTACCAGTATGTATATGTCTGGTGTTGCCTACCAGTATGTATGTATATGTCTGGTGTTGCCTACCAGTATGTATGTATTTGTCTGGTATTGCCTACCAGTATGTATGTATATGTCTGGTATTGCCTACCAGTATGTATATGTCTGGTGTTGCCTACCAGTATGTATATGTCTGGTGTTGCCTACCAGTATGTATGTATATGTCTGGTGTTGCCTACCAGTATGTATGTATATGTCTGGTATTGCCTACCAGTATGTATGTATATGTCTGGTATTGCCTACCAGTATGTATATGTCTGGTGTTGCCTACCAGTATGTATATGTCTGGTGTTGCCTACCAGTATGTATGTATATGGCTGGTATTGCCTACCAGTTTGTATATGTCTGGTGTTGCCTACCAGTATGTATATGTCTAATATTGCCTACCAGTATGTATGTATATGTCTGGTATTGCCTACCAGTATGTATATGTTTGGTATTGCCTACCAGTATGTATGATAAGTCTGGTGTTGCCTACCAGTATATATGATAGTTCTGGTGTTAAATCAATACACACACTTATCTCATGCTGAAAAATTTTTCTAATCTCCAAGATACAGATTAAAAAAAAACATTCGCAAAACTAAATTAAAAATCCACTAGTTTTTATATTCCCTTTTATTATTTATTTTTTAAATATTCATTTTAAACTTATTTTCTTTGTTTTCATGTTTGTCTAAGAATTATTTGATTTCATTGATGTGGTGGCGTTGTTGATGATGGTGCAGTATGGGAAATTTAGAACAACTACAGAAAGTAAGGCATCAAGTATTGTCTGAAAAGCTCGGAATTTTTTATATATCTCCATTAAAGAGAAAGTTTTATTACAGGTTTTTATAGGCCTATTTAATTTCCTTATCTGCAGTAGTCTGTTTATTTATAGAGAAAGACAGGGAAAATAGGACTATTTTTTCTTGAGTGGCTGTTCGGGCATGGAATGGGTTGCCTGAAGAAACCAGGAAAATCGGTAACTTAACATCATTTAAAACGCTAATAAAGAATGCAAGACTAGACTTGGGCCACGGTTTAGTGAATCAACTATTGGTGTTATTCTTGTCAGTGAATATTCTTGTGAATATTGGACAGATTTGCTTCGTTTCTACAAGTAATAATTTTTAAATAGTCGAATCTCTGTCTCTCTCTCAGTCTCTATCTCTCTCTCTCTCTCTCTCTCTCTCTCTCACTCCCTCTCCCTCTCTCTTTCTCTCTTTCACTCTCCTTTCACTGTCTTTCTCTCTTTGTGTGTGTTGATCTTAAGCATATTGAATACATCATTAATAGCGTAACCACAAATTCACAAGGATTCGAATCCTGGACCTTTGGTACGCCAGCCGAACGCGCTTTAAGAAATAAAGTTGGGTGGCTCAGTTTTTAAGATAAACTTGGTAAACATGGAAATGATCTGTCGAATTATTGTATTAAATTTTAGCACAAAAAATATTGAAAACATTGTACTTTACGATTAAGCCGCTATTTTTTAGAGACGCCATTTTGGGAAGACTTCAGTTTAGATACGTCTGCTGGGATGGATCAGTCTAAAGACGTCATTTTTTATGGCGTCAGTTAGCCGTAAATTTAGATGGATTACGTCAGAAACGTTATTTTTACAATCACATCGTCTTTGAGACGTCAATTTAGATGGATTGCTTGAGAGACGTCAATTCAGAAAGACTTCAGCTTAAAGGAGTCAGTGCAGGGACGTCGCTTGTTTATAAAGACATCCGTTTACAGACTTCAGCTCGAACATTGAAATGAATATCTGATTTAAACTCTGTTTTGTGCGTTTTCCATTTTATTATCCGAGTCCCAAAAAAAAAAAAAACAAAGAATGTCCCTCCATTGATTTCAGCGTATGGGGGTCAGAGGTCATCCAGTATGGCCAGAATTTTAAATCAAATGTTTCCAGGCCAGCCCCCCTTTTCTGTGCCTGCTGTGGGTGCGCACGGTTCGTTCTCTTCATGGTAATATAGAGAAAAAAAAAAGGGGGGGGGGGAATGAAAGGAGAAGGGCCCGTTCCATCTTCTCCTCCCCCATTTTTTTTCAGGAACCAGGAACTCCCTAAAAAAAACTTGGTTTCAAGGCACCCACAATATGGGTTGAGAAAAGCCATTTTTTAAATATTTTACTTTACTTAAATGAAAAGAAAAGAAAGGTAAAGTAATCATGTCAAATCAAATTGATCCACAGGGCCGGTGAAGCAGCGTTCACCAGTTTTCTTGGCCACGGCATGCATATTAAGTGATTGCGTGGCCAGCACAATTGATCTACCGTCTTTATTTTTCTTTTTGCCCCAACTAACGTCTGGTACCTGTTAGAGCTATGTAGACTCAGGAACACAATAACAAACCCTAATCCTTCACCAGGATTTGAACACAGAACCTTCGGTACGCCAGGACCGTGCAAATGAAAATGTTAATCGTATTACATTTTCAACAAAGTGTCTTATCGCAGGATATTATTTTGATACTTAATGTCAAGTGAATCTTTTACCCCTATTGTGTGAGTTCTCCTTGAAACCAGCCCACAATTTGACATCAATTTGAAAACCAGGTTTTAAAATTCAAGACTAGACTCCACCCACCGATAAGTAAAGGATTCACTAATATTTTAAAAAGGAACAGCGTCTGCAAGATTTGAAATACCATAAAGGTTAATGTCATTTGGCTGCAGGTTAATAGAGGAATTTGAAATGACCAAACGTCCAGGGATTGGTTACACGTGTTTTGGAGTGTGATTGCAATGGAAGAAAGAAGATCTGCATATAGATCTAGGTCAAGGCCAACACATATGAAGTCACATTTCCCACGTGACTGCGAAAAGAAAAGATGGAAATGTATATTATTTTGTTGGTCAAAGGGCAGCGCGTTCGGCTGGCGTACCGAAGGTCCTGGGTTCAAACCCTGGTAAAGGCCAGAATTTGTTCTCGGGTCTGGAGAGTGTCCCCGAGTCTACCCAGCTCTGATGGGTACCTGACTTTAGTTGGGGTAAAGTAAAAGCGGCTGGGCCTTGTGCTGGCCACACAAACCTCTAGAATGCCATGGCCACATAAAACTGGTGAACGCTGATTCACATACCCCATGGATCAGTTTGGTTAGACGGGATACTTTACAGATATTATAGATTATAGACTATTGTTTTTTTAATTTAAAAAGGGATAACATTGACACAGACTGCTAGACTAACATAACTTTTGTTATATATTTTTAAAATTTTTGATTTTTTTAAATTCTGTGCTCATAATTAAACGAGAATTAACTTGAATCATAACCCGAGCCTTGTGTCGTGTCTGGGGGAAGTAGGGAGTGGAGTGGGGGAAGGAAGGGGGAGGGGATTGAATTCTCCAAGCGTAATGAAGGTCAAATCAAGTAAATTAGAAGGACGCTAATTAGCTCCTACATGAGTGGGTGGTTACATAATGGCGAACCACTGCCACCACGCCCCCCGCCACGTTTTGTGATGACCCCCCAGTGGTCTTCTAGGAAGTGTCCAATTAACACCCCCCCCCCCCTCCACACTTTTTGTTTTGTTCTTGTTTCTTGATTACTTTTTGCTTTTTTATTTTATTTTGGGGATAAACTTCTAAAGGCTTAAATTATGCCGCCTTGAAATTTTTTTTTTTGAGACCATTGTACATCAGCACAAAGGGACAAGTTAGCTGTTTCCCAACAGCTAGAGAAATCTCATGGGAGCTAAGGTGATAATTTATGAAGATACATTTTGTAAATCCAGTTCAAAGAAATATTTTTGTTTACTAATGTTTGTTTTTTTAATCTATATAAGTTAAGGCATAAAAAAATAAATAAATAATGGGGCACAGATCCGAGTGGCGGCGCGTTCGGTTGTCGTACCGTGGGGTCCTGGGTTCGAATCCTGATGAAGGCTAAGATTTTGTTCCCGGGACTGGAGGGTGCCCCTGAGTCTACCCAGCTCTGATGGGTACCTAACTTAAGTTGGGGTCGGCTGGGCATTGTGCTGTCCTCACAATGCCCTAGTATGCAATGGCCACAGAAACTGGCGAACGCTGCTTCACCGGCCCTATGATCAGTTTGGTCCGACGGGATACTTTACTTTATTTTACACGGGTCTAAGATATATGGAAATATTTAATTTCAGTATAGATCTAGATCAATTAATACAGAACACATCTAGTAAAGCTAGAACAGCGATAGCCTATACTATTTTGTATTTTGTAAGATCTAGAGCAGGCGTGTACAACATTTTTCTGGTTTGGGCCGCATATGAAATTTTATACAACAAGACGCGCCACACAGTCTGAAAATTTATTTGCATTATCAATGCAACGAATTTTAAAAAATGAGTTAGAAGCTCTTCGGGAACACACTAAAAAGCTTGGCGGGCCGTTTTGTGGCCCGCGGGCCGCCTGTTGCACACCCTTGATCAAGAGTCTTGTACTCGTTCACAATGTAGTGTTCGGAAACTCCCGGAAGTTAGGCGTTACTAACCATGACAACCAATGGTAAATGGCTTTTACGTGGTGCTCAATTTATGTTTTCTATATCTGTGCGTGTTGTTGTTGATGTTGTCGTATTTAAAAAAAAAAGGGAATACTCGCCCTTTGCGGAAGTGACGGAATGAGTTATTGTCTTTACATGGCAAAACCTAAGCTAAAAAAATTAGTTGAAAATGGGCGGGTATTCCAAGAAGATAAAACTGTATTTTTTCTGTCATAAACTTGACAAACAGTACTCCAGGCCTCCAGGCGACCTAATTCCTTTAGTCAGGATCCCCACACATTGTTGATCACTTTGTATACAGTTTATTTTTATACAAATTATCCAATGTTATTTATATAAGCCAATACAATAAAGTTTAGGCGTAGGGCCTATGAGATTTTTGAAAACCGAATTGTGATTTAAAAAGAGTATTTTTTGTTTAAGTTTGACGCTGAAGACAAATTGAGAATTTCTTATAAGATTGTCTTATGCCGTTCTGTTATACGGCAAAAGAAGTTCCTTCAAGCAAGAAGATTATTACGCCCATCGTCGTTCAAACTTTCTGCAAAGCTACAGGGATAGACGACGGCTGACTAAAGACTATAATAAGATCGACCGCTTGCTCTATTTTTAGAGCTAATATTATGTTCTTTTTTTCCGTGCGCATCACAATAACGCTGTTTTAAATAACTTCTACGCTTTGGTCTAAAGGTTTCCGCTGTATACAACTTTCGATTTTAATTTTTCATTGAGAAAATCATAGCGATCAAATAAAACGGAAATTTACAATTCAAAAGGGAATCGGGAATTCCGAAAAGAAGTCATTCGACTCATCAAACAGCAGAAATATTAAAGCTAGCCGTCCATTTTATTATAGTATTTGGGGTGAAGTAGAACCCGCATCACCGTTCTTGTTGAAAGTCCAGAGTACTAAACTCAAGGCCAGTGGTCAAATTACAAGTGAGGTTTTGACACTTTCTTTTAATTTAGGGCGACTGAAAGTGTTTATTGAGCGATGTGCAGTTAGTGACCTGTTGACTATTGGTTTGATCGAATGAACAGTATGCCACAGTGTGTCTGTTTTCATATTTTTTTTTATGTTAGCTTGTGTATGTAGCTTAGTTCTTATTCGTTCTCAAGTGTTATGATTTTGGAGGACTTAGACAAAACATCTTATACGTGTGATGAAGTGAGCCTTGGCTGTCAGTTGCTCCAGTCCACCATAAAGTTTGTCCTTGAAGATAGCTTCCTGGGGCCATAATGGATGACCCGGTAGAATGATACAGGGGGCAGGTTTGAATGACATTCGTAGTTTGCGGAACGTGTGTAGATTTGTTGTTTTTACGACGTGTTTTAAAAGCTCTTAACATTAATACATTCCTGCTAAAAAACGTACTTTGTATTAAAGATACCTTTTTATCTGTTCGGACCAATAAAACAACCCTATAGCTTATATTTCTATAGAAGGTCATTTTAAGTACCCATTTATTATAAAATTGATTCACGATTCATGTTTCAGAGAAATCGGATATTAGATGAGTGGAAAATGTAGAGAAATTCAGTTGAATATTTATAACGAAAAATTAATACACAAATCTGAATGCAAATGTCCAGACGACATTGTTGGAGTATAAGTCTTTGACCTTGTTCCAGATGAAATCAATGACAAATTATTTTACTGGAGTATAATTCTTTCAATTTGTCTTCCATCAAAGAAAAATAATTGTAAGTGTCTAGTTTGAATATTATATTATAAGAACAAATATGAGTTTGTTGTTATAAGACGTATGCACATGCATGACAAACTTTTACAGCCATGATATACTTCAAGTAATAACATTTGTGCATCGGCCATATTGTAGTGGTCAAATATCGCGAGCAGACGTAGAGTCGTAAACAAAAGTAGCCCGGTGGTGGTCAATGGGGCAGAAAACCATGAAATCAGAAACTGAAAGTAAATCTAGGGGGAAAACTGCAATAAATTCTGGGGAGAAATCAAGTGTCTCTGAGACCATAAATATATGCAGAATAAGGAAGTATTCTGAGATAGAACTACCGATGTATGGTGTATAAAATACTTGGTCTCGAGTATAAATCAGTGCGGAGTAGTAACACAACATTGTAGGAAATGAATAAGAAAGGTGGCCGAGCGGCAAAGGTCATGGGTTCGAATCTTGGTGAAGGCTAGTATTTTTTTCCCGGGTCTGGAGGGTGTTGTTGAGTCTACCCATCTCTGATGGGTGCCTGACTTTAGTTGGGGGTAAAGTAAAGGCGGCTTGGCATTGTGCTGGCCACCAATCCCTTAGTATGGCTTAGCCACAGAAACTGGTAAAAGCTGCTTTACCGGCCCTAAGGATCAATTTGGTCCAAAGGAATACTTTGCTTTACATTTTTTGTTCATTTTATAGTTGACATCAAAAGTTATCCGAGTTTGACATACGTTCTGGTTCTTGAAGAAAAAAAATAACGTTTGCCCAAAGTTACAATAGGTCAAACTGTAGTTTTGGGGCACGATGACCTGGGTACATGGTTCAAATCCTAGTGAGGGCTTGGATTCGTTCTCGGGTCCGGAGGGCGTCCTTGCGTTCGCCCAGCTCTGATGAGTACCTGACACTAGTTGGGGAGAAGTTAGTTGGGTGGGCATTGTGCTGGCCACACACCCCTTTGTTTGCCGTGCACACATAAACTTGTGAACGCTGGATTTACTTTCTTTAGGGATCAAACTTGTCTTTAAGGAATTAATATAGCCTGTCTACTTCTTATTTTTTGTTTAGATCTATTTTAACTATCTAAGACATTAAGACAATCTGCTAATGAAAATTTAGTAGTGCAAGCTATTTCGTTGAACAGATTGGAACGTATTTTTTTAACATATGTTACATCCACAATCACCTTGTGGCCAGAGCTGTGTAGATCTTGTTGATAATTCTCGTTAGTCCTAGGGGAGACTTTAGTTATTATTATTTATGTTTCAGTATTACACGAACTCTTCTTATAGTCCTGGGTACAAACTCAGAATTTGTGTTCTAACAGTTCCTTTCCTTGACGTTAGAGTAGTAGATAAATATAATAGTATTGTAGACAACACAATAGAATAGTAGCTTGACGAGGAAGCTTCAGTGTAAATGTTGTTGATAGTTTAACTCAGGTGATATGTTCAATATATACAATATATGTATTATGTACAGTTAGAATAAAATAGTGCAAACACAAGCGTCCTCAAAGGAACATATCTCGAAACTCTCTCTCTTCCAGACAAACAAATCATTAAATACTATTCAAGTGGTGCAAGGGACAGACCTATAACTAGGAGGGGTGAAAATCATGGTATCATTACTAAACTCATAAGAAAAACGATATGAACTTCCCTATGCAGACATAATGAGACGTTCCCAGACACTCTGAGAATTTGGGGTCAACACAGAATCCCAACATTACCTAGAATCTTTTGTCGTCGTACTAAACGTCAGGCAATCGGAAAGCCTAAGCCCCGCCCACAAAATCGTGTGTAGTGAGAAAAAATAAGAGAGGGGGAAGAATAAACATTGGAAAAACAATATACATGACACATAAAATAAGCCTACATTAAGATAACATTTGTTAAAGGGCTGGATTTCAGTTATTAATGAAGTAGTAACCGAAAAAGGTTTTCAGTGAATTTTTCCAGTAATTTGGAACTTCATACAAGATCTTGAAAATTGATACAATAACAAATACATGGAACAAATATTGTAAAGGTCTAATAATGTGAATGAATTTAGAAATATTTCGACTCTGTATAACTGCGGTCGGAGTTATACAATTTTACAAAACAAACAGAATTGAAAAGAAATATTTCATTTTGAAAAACAAAAATTGGTTTTCCTCCATGGTTACGCTTATGTCTTGCAGATTATTTGTATTATATCCGATTAATGTTGTTGTTTTTTTTTGTTTAAATCAAGCGCGTATAGAATCAATAATTTTGATTAAAATATTTATCAAAAATCGTTTTTGTTTATTTAAAAAAAGAGTCCATAAAAATGTAATTAATTTAACTTAAATAACAATAAGAGAACAAACAGTATGTGCCAATGGTTATATCTTTTGATTGAATCACTGAGCAAGGTTATTGAAATACTCAATCTTAAAATCTACTGAATGACTCAATGTTCAGATCTATTGAATGGCTCATTGCTCAAATCTACTGAATGACTCAATTATAAAATTCTCTACCTGAATGTCTTTCTCTAGAAAGCTCTCGCACTCGTCCTCCTCGCCGTTGCTGTAGCCATTTTTCCCAGCGGTGTTGGAGGACATGCTCGCGGGCCTCGGCCCCATGATGTACTTGGAGTTTCTACTGAGCGTTGTTGAGTTCTGCTGTTCCTGTTGCGTCTTCCCGTGATACTTGTACACAAGGTAGGCCTGCAGAAAACAAAGAGGGATTGCACGTTATTTTCACGACATGCCGGGAGGAGTTGGTGTACAAAATGGACAAACCCAAATCATTTTTTGTAAAGAATTATAGCAGTTTCAAATTGCAAGTTTCCGAGGCAGTGGTAGCACGTTTGGATTACCATTCAGAAGTTCTCGGGTTTGAATCTAGATCGAAGCCAGTATGTCCCAAAGTTGACCACGTTTTGATGGGTGACCGACTGGGGGAAAATAGTTAAAGTCGCCTGGGTCAAAGGCCATCACTAGCCTCTCAGCAGCATGGTCTCAAATAGGTTTACGAAAAATTCTCTGTTTAAATGATAAGGTGAAAAAGCGGCAGTGAAGCAGGTGTTCATCTATTTCCATGGCTATGATAGACGAAGGGAATCGTGGTCAACACAATGCCTAAAGACCTTAAAGACGTCAGGCAGTCCTAGTTGCTGATTCGATCAATTATATAGTTGTTGTTTGTACTTGAATTCAAACCTATGAACTGTGTGGTGGCTTTCTAATGCACAACTGTTATACCACCGATTTCACATATAGTATTAAGATACATTACATTAATATAAGCATACTATTCAACTAATTGTGAAACGACTGAAAAGCTACTTAGTAATATTTACATTGAAGTCAAAGAGAAACGCCAGGTTTACTGAGTACTACTTACTTTGGAACCGAATAGAAACGCCAGGTTTACTGAGTACTACTTACTTTGGAACCAAAGAGAAACGCCAAGGTAACTGTGGTAGTCAGTTGTGTGTGTATAAAGAGCACCAAATAAATTAAATCGGGATTGGTAGGAAAAGGATCCCTTAAAAATATCCTGCCAATAGAAACAATATAAAAATTTAATGAACAAATAACCACAAAATATTATTTTAACATACTTAAACTTTATTATTCCTCATATCAACAGACATAACATTCGAAATGAAAATATAAGAAACTTTATGCAATTTTAGTCTTTTTTACAACTTACTAGTTACTTAATCTAGATATACTGAATGTCTCTTCTTTCATAAAAAAAATTTTTTATAACGTTGTTTTACAATTTACAATGTAGCCAAAGTCTCAACATTGAGTTCATTATGTCGTTTTATTCACGTTTACGTAGTAGCTGCGACAGAACTCGTCCCATTTGAGAACCGTCCTGACTCTTATACCAGTCAAAGTAAGTCGTAACATGAAACATACATGTGTATACTCACATGGAAACATTTAAGAAAAGTGACAGCAGAAATTCGTTGTAAATTGCCCAACTTATGAATCGACTCTCGTTGAACTCCGACGGGGCCTTCCGTACGACAATACAGAGTCGAACCCCCCAAAGCAAGAACAGTAACTCAGCTGTGAACATAAGAGAGATAAACGAAAACAAGGTACTTAATTTGTAGGGAAGATTAGCTTGCTTCAGTTTAGTGGAATAAATGTAACAAAACACATCCGATATAACTCTAGCATTTAGCAAAATACATACATACTATTGACAAGTCTTACTGAGGCCTGGCCTGTTGAGTTCAATGCATACATGGACTTCCTGTTTATTTCCGTCAACAAACTTTAAATAATGTTTTCTACTTTTTTTTCAAGTATAGATTTTACAAATATACAAAGGCTACAAGATAAGTTATGAGGAATCCCTTTTTAACATCGAAAGTGAGTATGCGATAATTAATAGTCGCCGTGTTAGTGGCGTTAAGTTTTAATTAAAATTTGTTAGTTTTGCAACTAGCGTGCACTGAACTAAACAGGTCAGGTGTCAATGTATACAAGTACTTCCGGTTTACTTACAAAAACTATTTAAATGAATGTTTAAAATAAGTTCAAAATAAGTGATTCTTCGTGTCTAACGTTCAAAATCAATCGTTTTCTATCGGCAACCTCTTTTCCCCTACATCTTCTCTTACTCACAGAAAAAACAAGAAAGCAGCACATCTGCATGTTTTGTCAGTAAATTTACGAATTATTTCGAATAGGACCGGAAATGTTGGAATGCCTCTACCATTTAGGTTCACCATGCATATGCATAATCGTTAAGACTTGTCAATAGGGCATGGATTGGAGAAGTCCATGGTATAACTTGGCTCACTTCCATGTATTCCTTGTGGGACAAATGGACTCTGATGCGAGTCTCCAGCGTACTTGGTTTTGAGCGGACTTATTTAGAATATTACGTATTTATGAGTTGTTGTTTTTACATAGTCAATGCATCGTATAATAGCCATGCAGCGGACATGCGCACAAAGGCTAGTCCTGACTACGTATGAAATTGTGTTTCCCGAAAACAAACGAAACAACACAACAACAACAGAACAACAACAACACACACACACAAAGCTAAGAAAATGTGAGGGGGGGGGAAGGGGAGGATAAACTAATTTGTGACTGTAATATTCCAAAGGATAAAAACAAAAGCTGCAGAAGCCAAGTGTCAGAGATTAGGTTGGAATTAGCTTTCCAGGCAGTCAGATAATCAAAAGTTATTACATGTCAGACGATAAAATTATTGAAAACACCCGCCATATTTCACAATCATCTTCGCGGAGCATGAAAAAAACAACAACAACGTTTTAGGCGTTTGCTTTTTTACTTCCATAAAAGAATAAAAATAGAATAGAAGTAAAATCTATCTATCTATCTATCTATCTATCTATCTATCTATCTATCTATCTATCTATCTATCTATCTATCTATCTATCTATCTATATGTCTATCTATCTATCTATATGTCTATATATCTATCTATCTATCTATCTATCTATCTATCTATCTATCTATCTATCTATCTATCTATCTATCTATCTATCTATCTATCTATCATCTATCTATCTATCTATCTATTTATCTATCTATCTATCTATCTATTATCTATCTATCTATCTATTTATCTATCTATCTATTTATCTATCTATTTATCTATCTATCTATCTCTCTGTCTGTCTGTCTATCTATCTATCTATCTTTTTATCTATCTATCTATATATCTGTCCGTCTATCTATCTATCTATCTATCTCTGTATATTCCACCTTTTGCCCCCTACTTTATACTATCTGACCCCCTCCATTTTGCACCGTTCGACTATCCGCCCTTCCCTTTCACTAGTTGATCCATCTCCACCCTGCATTTCAAAGCAGACTTATCAAGACGTTTACTTACAAAACTAAAAAAAGATAATATTGAATTATTAGTATAATTTAAATATAGGAACGTCTATTTACCAAAAGATAAAAAAAAAAATTCCCTTTAAACAAGTATCATAATTAATATAAAAAAAATAAATGATATTTACCTAAAGTAGCATTGTTCTTTACACTATTTAACGTTAATTTATATATTAAACATAATAATATTTGCCAAATGCAATAAGCTTGAATACATGGCAAAAGATTCAATACTCACTACTGCTGGTAAAACTCTTACCTATGGCTGCAGAATGGTCCCACCAATCGGCATTACATATATATGCTTTCAGGTCGCTCACGTCTTTACCTAAAGGCAAGAGAGTACAAAGAACAGCACAAGCATTACAATTAATACAGTGAATTCATTTAAAACAAGATTTAGTGTGTGTTTTGTTATAGACAAATACAACTATTGCCTTTGAAGAGTTGACAATGATAATAGATTACAAGACCAGTGTATGTTTATATTCTTCTTCTATTAGCCAGTCTGCAGAGCAGTTTGTGCTCTTGCAATCAATGCCAGACAAACAAAATGTTTCTATAAAGTTATAAACTCTACAGTCTAGAGTAACTTATTTTTTTCTATTAAAATGAGAATATTTATTAAAAAAAAAAAAGACTCCGGTTTATTTTCCATTTCCAGTTATATACATTGTCCTGTAAGTTTAAACTAACCCTATTTAAAACCTTATTTATTATATAGGACTTGCTGCCAAAGGAATTCGGATTTTATAATCTTAGTCAAACTAGTTCTAGAACTTTCGTCAAACTAACAGCTTCTACAATTTTGGGCATATAGACTGTATAACTATAGTCCTCGTATTTACACCAGCCTACCCTCTATAACTTTAGGCATACTGGCTATTGTACTTGCAGCTACACCAACCTACCTTCTATAACTTTAGGCATACTGGCTATTGTACTTACAGCTACACCAACCTACCTTCTATAACTTTAGGCATACTGGCTACTGTCCTTGCTGTCAAATAAGCAGCAAAAACTAAGACAATCACAAGTAGTCGTTTGATGAGATCCCCGTCAGATATTTTGATTCTCTGGGCTGACCTCACGCGAAACACAACAGATATCCTGCCAAAGACATACTCTTCATTAGAAAGACTGTTAGATGACACAACTTTTTTTTTATACTAGATGGTACACGCTTGTTGCTAATGGATGATACAAGCTTGCTGATACTGCACGATACAAGCTTGTTGATAGATGATGATACAAGCTTGCTGATACTAGATAATACAAGCTTGTTGCTAATGGATGATACAAGCGTGTGAATATTAAACTAGATGATACTAGCTTGCTGATACTAGATGATACAAGATTGTCGATGCTAGATGATACAATTTGGTTGATACTAGATGATATAAGCATGTTGATACTAGATGATACAAGGTTGTTGATACTACATTATACAAGCTCGTTGAAACCAGACACATTTTTTAAAATCATTAATTTTTAATATAACTAAATGCTAAGTACATTTCAGACCTTGCAAACATTTCGAAAGATTCTCTTATCCGCGAGTTATCAAATTATTCAATAAAAGATACTTTTTTTGTGTCTAGAATTCTGTTGGTCTAATGTCAGAGAATATTGTGGGAAATCATCGATGTTTTTTTTTTTTGGTTGCGTGACATTATTTTTTGTTTGGTTTTTGTGTTTAATAATGTCGCCAGAGATAGCTTGTCTAGATTGCGATTGGTTCGTCTAGACATGACGTCACATACACAGATTTCCCCCGAGCTGACGTCAGGGTACTTGTTTAGTCTGCAGGGTACGTCTGTTTTCCAATCCCGCTTACCCCCCTTCCCCCCCCCCCTCTTTTCGCCATAGCCAAGTGGTGTCTGATTTTAAACAAATGTGCAACGATAAATAGAGATACAGGTATTTGAAAAATAGGAAATTAAAACGAACAAAAGAAGTTATGTTTTATATGTAGAGTCTAGTCTAATCTATTTTTTTATCTAACCAAAGACTATAATGAGATAAAAAGCTTGCTCTATTTTTTGAGCCTATAATATTATGTTCTTTTTCCGGGCGCATCCAATAACGCTGTCTTAAATGACTTCTACGCTACTACGTTTGCTTAAATGTTTCCGCTGTATACAACTTTCGATTTTAATTTTTCATTGAGAAAATTATAGCTATTAAATAAAACGGAAGTGCACAGTACAGAAGGGAATCGGGAATTCCTAAAAGAAGTCATTCGAGTCATCATATAGCAGCAAACGGTCTATCTTATTATAGTCTTTGCTCTAACTTTTTCTGGTCGCTTATTTAAAAATATTTTTTTGTTTTTTGTTTTGTTTTTTTAAAATGTAAATTGGTCTTACAATGAAACTGGGCCGACCAAAACGTGTAAGATATATTTAATTAGATATGCTGACCGAAGTATCTTTATCATTTTGACAATAAATGGTTGATGAATTAGATTAAGTTCTAATTCATTGGATTGGGATCTGCCCCGAATGTGTCATGAGGATTTGCTTTGCAGGTCAGGTAATGTTTAGTTCGCAGGTTTCTGTGGCAACAGCATACAAGGGGGATGTGTGGCCTGCACAATGACCAGCCCCCTTAACTTATCCCCAAATAATCTCTCAGGTACCAATCGGAGACTAAGGATACACACCCCAGACCCGGGAAAAATATAAGCCTCGAACCAGGGACCATTGTTACACCAGGCCAGCGCGCTGCCATTATTGTGTCGTTGTTTTGTTGTTTGTTTATTTTTTTACGTTTTAAAATGGGGAAACAAATAAGCAACACATGTATCTGTACAGCCCGTTGTAGTTGAGACAAAAAATGACTTACTTTAAGAGCGTATCAAGAAATTACTCAATTTTTTTACTTTTTTTTCAAATGGAAAACATTAGTCATGAAATATTACATTATGTCAAATGTTATAACAACATATAATTGTTTTATTTCAATTTTAGATTTAAAAAAAAATGTTTCGCGCGAGTTGATTTTTAGCAGACCCTGACAGTAGTATAGTAGGGTCTTTTCGATTATCATTTACGGAGCCGCTCCGTTGCGCCTCAGTTGACCTTTGACCTTTGTTCCGGAAGTGCCCTTGGACCCCGTCACCGGAAGTGACCCCTACCGGAAGTGACGTCATCCAATATGGCGTCTCGTCGTGTTCTTACACGACCGGCCGTGACCTAGTGACCTTTTGACCTAGTGACCCCGCGCCTCAGTTGAACCAAGATGGCGTCTTGTCGTGTTGTTACACGAGCTTTGTTAGCACGTGATTATTTTTGTGTGGTATTATTTTTTACCATTGTCTTACAATGATTGACACATGTCCTATTTTTTTTCTCCCATTGTTTTATAAGGGTCTTTCTAAGGTTCAGCGGATCTAAAATTTTATAATTAATTAATAATATTAATTAAGTAATTAATCACTTGGATAGTGTTCTTTATAATTTTCAATAGTAAAAGGCTTTTTTCAATAAGTTTAATGTGTTTTTTAGCCCTAATTAGCACCTTTGAAGCGATAATTGATGTGTAAGGATCATTTTTACTTACTTGGAGGCAGTAATTTTCTTAATTTTATACTTAATTAATTAAATAATTGAAATTTTTATGGCCATTATTAGCGTGTAAAGGAACGTTTTTAAATACTAAGGGTCGTAATTATCACTAAATATCTCACGTTTTTATACTTTTTTACTTTTTACTTACTGGCATACATTAATTGTCTCTATTTTATACTTAATTAACATATTATAATTTTTATAGTTATAATTAACTTGTAAACAGGTGTTTTTAATGACTAAGGGCCGTAATTATCACTAAATAGACAACATTTTAATACGTTTTTGCCTTATTAATTACATGGATACAGTAATTTTCTTAATTTATTCTTAACTATTGAACTAATTATAATTTTTATAGCCATAATTATCTCGTAAAGGGACGATTTTAATTCCTAAGGGCCGTAATTATCACATTTTAAGCTACAAGTCTCATGTAAGGAACGCACATTTACTTACTTCGATACGGTAATTATCTTAATTTTATTCTTAACTAATTAACTGATTATAATTTGTTTAGCCATAATTATCTCATAAAGGGACGATTTTAATTACTAAGGGCCGTAATTATCACATTTTAAGCTACAATTCTCATGTAAGGAACGCACATTTACTTACTTCGATACGGTAATTATCTTAATTTTATTCTTAACTAATTAACCGATTATAATTTGTATAGCCATAATTATCTCGTAAAGGGACGATTTTAATTCCTAAGGGCCGTAATTATCACATTTTAAGCTACAATTCTCATGTAAGGAACGCACATTTACTTACTTCGATACGGTAATTATCTTAATTTTATTTTTAACTAATTAACTGATTATAATTTGTATAGCCATAATTATCTCGTAAAGGGACGATTTTAATTACTAAGGGCCGTAATTATCACATTTTAAGCTACAATTCTCATGTAAGGAACGCACATTTACTTACTTCGATACGGTAATTATCTTAATTGTATTCTTAACTAATTAACTAATTATAATTTGTATAGCCATAATTATCTCATAAAGGGACGATTTTAATTCCTAAGGGCCGTAATTATCACATTTCAAGCAACAATTCTCATGTAAGGAACGCACATTTACTTACTTCGATACGGTAATTATCTTAATTTTATTCTTAACTAATTAACTAATTATAATTTGTATAGCCATAATTATCTCGTAAAGGGACGATTTTAATTCCTAAGAGCCGTAATTATCACATTTTAAGCTACAATTCTCATGTAAGGAACGCACTTTTACTTACTTCGATACGGTAATTATCTTAATTGTATTCTTAACTAATTAACTAATTATAATTTGTATAGCCATAATTATCTCGTAAAGGGACGATTTTAATTACTAAGGGCCGTAATTATCACATTTTAAGCTACAATTCTCATGTAAGGAACGCACATTTACTTACTTCGATACGGTAGTTATCTTAATTGTATTCTTAATTAATTAACTAATTATAATTTGCATAGCCATAATTATCTCGTAAAGGGACGATTTTAATTCCTAAGAGCCGTAATTATCACATTTTAAGCTACAATTCTCATGTAAGGAACGCACTTTTACTTACTTCGATACGGTAATTATCTTAATTGTATTCTTAACTAATTAACTAATTATAATTTGTATAGCCATAATTATCTCGTAAAGGGACGATTTTAATTACTAAGGGCCGTAATTATCACATTTTAAGCTACAATTCTCATGTAAGGAACGCACATTTACTTACTTCGATACGGTAATTATCTTAATTTTATTCTTAACTAATTAACTAATTATAATTTTAATAACCATAATTAGCTTGTAAACGGGTCTGTTTTTAATTACAAAGGGCTTCAATTATCCATAAATAGACCACATTCTATATACGTTTTACCTTTTTACTTATTGGGATAGAGTAATTATCTTAATTTTATTCTTAATTAAATAATTGAAATTTTTTTATAGCCATAATTATCTTGTAAAGGGGCGTTTATTAATTACCAAGGGCCGTAATTAGCACTAAATAGACCATTTTTTTTTACTTTTTTAACTTTTTACTTACTTGAATATAGTAATTGTCTTTATTGTATACTTAATTAACTAACTAATTATAACTTTAAGAACCATAATTATCGTGTAAAGAGGTGTTTTTTAATTACTAAGGCCACAAAATTAGCACTAAATAAGCCACCTTTTATATACCTTTTACATTTTTACTTACTTGTATATAGTAATTATCTCTATTTTATACTTAATTAAATAACTAATTTGTATTTTTATAGCCATAATTATATTGTAAAGGTTTTTTTTAAATAAGATGACGTCTATTTTGTTCTTACACATGATTTTAACACGTGATTTTTTTAAATTTAAGAATGTTTAATATTACTATTTCGGTTTGATTAAGCCTTTTCCTTATTTATTGACAATAAACAAAAGTACGACATAAAGTATAACAGTACAACACTACAACAGTACAACAAAACAACATATAGAAAAAAAAAATAGGTTTAAGTTATGATGTGATTTTATTCATAGTATTATATAGACATAGTACGTACATCAATTAAATAAGTTTATTTTTAATAATACTTTCATAGTATGTACATCAAACAAAAAGTTTATTTATAGCAATACATATATACATACAATAGCAACCAAAAAGCTTTATTTAGATCAATTCATATATACAGTATAATGTATTTATAGCAATCAAACAAGTTTATTTATAACAATGCGTATATACAGTATAGTGTATTTATAGCAATTCATATATACAGTATAGTGTATTTATAGCAATCAAACAAGTTTATTTATATCAATTGATATATACAGTATAGTTTATTTACAACAGTAAACAGGAAGCGTTGACAAGATCTGAAATAAATAAATGCTTGTCTTATAAAAAATTTAATAATAGTACTATGTATATATTGTAAGCAGGTTAAAAATAAAGCCACCACCTATCTATATAACGATACAAGCTAAATTAACATATTGTGATATAAAGACAAAAAATAACTTACCTTTTTTCTGTATATAACAGCGACCTAGACACAAAAACTGGAACAAGGGTAGATTTACGATGCTAGAACAAGTGAAATTTAGCAATCTGCCTCGGACTATATATAGCGTATTTTGACCACACCTGTATTTATCAGTATCATCTTAAAAGCCAACACTGTCTAAACCCATTTAAACATTACGTCTGGTTACGTATATTAAGCATAGGCTGAGAGTTTCGGTGTACAGGTAATTGGATTTGACTGGCCCTATGGTCAGTTTCCATTAGTTGCACTTGGCTAAGTGCATTTTACGCATTGCTGACCGAAACAGACCTGGTCAAAAATTTACTTATCTACCAACCTGAATCTCGGCTACGGCATCTGGCTCGTCACGATGATGTAACAATTCAGAAATTTTTAGTTCGCCAGCTGTTGCACTAAGGCACTTAGTACAGACCTAAAGGTCAACTTTTTGCACTAATGGGTTTTGGCTTATCAATCATCCATGTGGTCAGGTTTTTACATTTTTGCACTAAGGCACTTAGTACAGTAAGGTAAATCCTTTTACTTATATACTTTATAATTACATAAGTCTACATTTGTATTTTGTACATTTTCTTTAAATTTTTATTGATAATACATGTAAATACAGTTTACTTAACTCGTTTAAATTTAAATTAAATTAAAATTGAATTGTTTATTTATATAGCGCTTCTATCTATGCTATTTTAGCATGCTCAGTGCGATCTGTAAACACTTTTAAACATAAATGTTGCATATTTTAACTATTCTCTCGGCCAGATGGTCTTTAACTTGGTTGTGAGCGTTCACGCGAATGTACATTATTTTAGTGAATGTGTATTTCGAGTATACTTTTTTTAAATATTTCTCTTTTCAATTGAAATAATTTAAATTGTTTAATAGTTAAACGAAGTGTAATGGTTGACTTACTATAACATCGTTATTTCCTTATTTACTTACCTATTTTAAATGTGTATCTTTTAAATGTATAACTGCTAATAAACATCGCTTTAACTATTAAAATTCAGTTTGATATACGTAAATGGTTGTATCTTTTCATTTTTGTCATGTAATTTTTTACTTACTAGGGTTGAACGTTTTAAAATTTAAGTATATTAAGTGTTTCAAGTGGTATCCAATATGACGGGTCAGAAGGGGGCGGATCCAAGAGGGCCGATTCGAGTGTTCCACACACGGGTCAACTGGAAAACAAGATAGCGGCTAATCCAAGTAATATACAAGGGCAGTTACCGTGTAATAATTTTTTAAACAGTAAACATCAAGAGATTTCATTTTTTTAAATTTTTATTTGCGCGCAATTACATCAAACAAGGAATAAAACAACAACATGACTGGTAGTTTTTTTTATATTATTTTCTTTTTTATTTTACATCTAACTAAAGGTATATTTACAATACGAACACAGTCATTTATAATATAATAAATACGAGCATGGTTAATTTCTTACGTACATGAAACAAATAAAAAATCGACAATTAGTAATACGTACGTGTAGTCTGTATTTGTCTGTGTGTGCGTGTGTGTAGTATATAGGTCCTAGGGGTTCCTAAAGAAAATTATACTAGTAACGGTATTGTCTTAACATTGTCTGAGTACATCTGTCTCTTTATGTAAAAATAAGAGCGTTAATTTCTGTGTAGTTAGTGTATGTATGAAGTAAAGGCGTTATGTGTAACAAACTTTTTTTAAATAGTAAATCAGACATCCAGGCTAAACTAAATTATCAAGTTTAATGTTTATGTCACAACTGGCGACTCTTACAAATGTTGCGACAAGGTTTTCTGTAAGAATCTTGCACAATCATCCGAGCGCTATGTGTTTCATTTGTCCCTCGGTAGTGTACTTTGAGCATGATTCCGATTGTTTACTACAGCTTTTCAACTTTTTGGTATACTGAAGTCACGGACAGGATACGACAAGTAGTAATCTATACCCAACATACTTGTTTTTAAAACAACTAGGCATATCATCTTACACGTTTATAGAACTCCTCTTGGTACATCACAGTGACGTTAATTTTTTATACAACTAAGACATGTCAAACAATCCCAAATTTTGTGTTTGTTTCCACAATTAGAAACATTTTCAGTTTGACAAATATTTTTAGAGACCCTTGCGTGTTTGACAGGCAATAATGTTAACTTTTACATCACGAATGACTAGTTTCTTTTTCTGCCTTGCGCAATCTTTGTATCGCTTACTACTTTCTTCTCTCTCTCTCTCTCTCTCTCTCTCTCTCTCTTTCTCTCTCTCTCTCTCTCTCTCTCTCTCGACAAACCTGTTAGGGTAACTTTTTAGAAATCGTTTACACACGCGACAAACTTTTAAGTACATCTTCTCAAACTCTCGATAGCGCTCTCTGTCTCCAACTTTCTCTCACAAAACATCTCTCTTTCAACAGCGTTCCCTCTTTCTGTCTTTGACTGCTTTCCTTACTATGTCTACACTTATTTATCTCTCCGTCTCTTTCTCTAACAAAACGTTAGGTCACTCCAACCTAACCATTACGCGTGCTCTTTTTTCTGCATTGCTCATTATCTGTATCTCTTACTACATGCTTCTATCTTTCTCCCGCTCTCTAGAAAAACTTTATGGTCAGCAAAACCTAACACATAATTTGCTACACAGCTTTCATTATGTCTTTCGTTTTCTTTTTTTTCCGCGTGCCATCGTTTACATTCTTAGTCTCTGTGACTCTCTTTCCTTACTCTTGTCTCGAGAGCTTTCTCTCACGAAACGTTTAGTTACTCTAAGGAGCACTCTTTCAACAGCGTTCCCTCTTTCTGTCTTGTTCAATCTCTACCTTCTTACTTACTTCTTCTCTCTTTTTAAAATTGTCTTTCATTTTATGTTTTATAACGTGCAAATCGTTAAGCATGGTCACTCCTAATGCTAAAACGGTGTGTACATTACACGTAAACAAGGTTTTACAAGTAAGAGATATATAGCAAAGGCCAAGGTCAACTGACACTAGTGTGAATTTGGGAAAAGTGGGGTAGAAGAAAAATGTATTTCTTTGTACTAGTTTGGGGTTGATAGTCAATATTGTAAAGAGTTTTGTAAATCACTAGAATTAGTTTAAAGGAATTGTGATAAGTTTTAGGATGTGTATTTATTATTTTTAGCAATTACTACTATAAGTTGGATAGGGTAGTGAAAAAGTAATACTTTAAACTGAAGGTGTAGTGTTTTGTAAAGTTAGTGTTTTGGACAGGACTAACTATAGAAGTATTATAAGGGTTTGAGTCAAGCAAGATTGCCTAAGTGGGAAGGTATAATTGGGTGTTGTAGATATATGTTTTGGGTTGTGTTTTGGACAGGGATATCTATAAAGGTTTTTTTAAGATTAGTGTTTTGGACAGGGCTATCAATAAAAGTAGGCCTATTAGAAGGTTTGGGTCAAGCAAGATTTCCTAAGTGGGAAAATTCACTTGGGGTTGTAGATATATGTTTTGTAAAGTCTGATGTAGGACGGCGATATCGATAAAGATAGACTATCAGAAATCTTCCATGACATCAGTCAAGCAAGATTTCCTAAGTGGGGAAATTCACTTGGGGGTTGTAGATATGTGTTTTGTAAAGTCGGTGGTAGGACGGGGATATCTTTAAAGATAGACTATCAGAAATCTTCCATGACATCAGTCAAGCAAGATTTCCTAAGTGGGGAAATTCACTTGGGGGTTGTAGATATGTGTTTTGTAAAGTTGGTGTTAGGACAGGGCTATCTATAAAAATATTCTAAGGATTTAAGTCGAGCAAGATTGTCTTAAGTTGGAAGATATATTTGGGTGGTGATGGAATGACAAGAGTTGTATAGTTGGTGAGTGGTATGCGTTACAAAGGTTCTACCCACTACTATTAGTAAATGTTGGTTTGATAATTAAAAGGTTTACGTAACTAGTTTGGTAATATTTGGTAAGTTTTAGACAATGATAGTTAGGTAGAGCGAGGAGGGGCTTTTCCCAAATTCACACTAGTGTCAGTTGACCTTGGCCTTTGCTATATATCTCTTACTTGTAAAACCTTGTTTACGTGTAATGTACACACCGTTTTAGCATTAGGAGTGACCATGCTTAACGATTTGCACGTTATAAAACATAAAATGAAAGACAATTTTAAAAAGAGAGAAGAAGTAAGTAAGAAGGTAGAGATTGAACAAGACAGAAAGAGGGAACGCTGTTGAAAGAGTGCTCCTTAGAGTAACTAAACGTTTCGTGAGAGAAAGCTCTCGAGACAAGAGTAAGGAAAGAGAGTCACAGAGACTAAGAATGTAAACGATGGCACGCGGAAAAAAAAGAAAACGAAAGACATAATGAAAGCTGTGTAGCAAATTATGTGTTAGGTTTTGCTGACCATAAAGTTTTTCTAGAGAGCGGGAGAAAGATAGAAGCATGTAGTAAGAGATACAGATAATGAGCAATGCAGAAAAAAGAGCACGCGTAATGGTTAGGTTGGAGTGACCTAACGTTTTGTTAGAGAAAGAGACGGAGAGATAAATAAGTGTAGACATAGTAAGGAAAGCAGTCAAAGACAGAAAGAGGGAACGCTGTTGAAAGAGAGATGTTTTGTGAGAGAAAGTTGGAGACAGAGAGCGCTATCGAGAGTTTGAGAAGATGTACTTAAAAGTTTGTCGCGTGTGTAAACGATTTCTAAAAAGTTACCCTAACAGGTTTGTCGAGAGAGAGAGAGAGAGAGAGAGAGAGAAAGAGAGAGAGAGAGAGAGAGAGAGAGAGAGAGAAGAAAGTAGTAAGCGATACAAAGATTGCGCAAGGCAGAAAAAGAAACTAGTCATTCGTGATGTAAAAGTTAACATTATTGCCTGTCAAACACGCAAGGGTCTCTAAAAATATTTGTCAAACTGAAAATGTTTCTAATTGTGGAAACAAACACAAAATTTGGGATTGTTTGACATGTCTTAGTTGTATAAAAAATTAACGTCACTGTGATGTACCAAGAGGAGTTCTATAAACGTGTAAGATGATATGCCTAGTTGTTTTAAAAACAAGTATGTTGGGTATAGATTACTACTTGTCGTATCCTGTCCGTGACTTCAGTATACCAAAAAGTTGAAAAGCTGTAGTAAACAATCGGAATCATGCTCAAAGTACACTACCGAGGGACAAATGAAACACATAGCGCTCGGATGATTGTGCAAGATTCTTACAGAAAACCTTGTCGCAACATTTGTAAGAGTCGCCAGTTGTGACATAAACATTAAACTTGATAATTTAGTTTAGCCTGGATGTCTGATTTACTATTTAAAAAAAGTTTGTTACACATAACGCCTTTACTTCATACATACACTAACTACACAGAAATTAACGCTCTTATTTTTACATAAAGAGACAGATGTACTCAGACAATGTTAAGACAATACCGTTACTAGTATAATTTTCTTTAGGAACCCCTAGGACCTATATACTACACACACGCACACACAGACAAATACAGACTACACGTACGTATTACTAATTGTCGATTTTTTATTTGTTTCATGTACGTAAGAAATTAACCATGCTCGTATTTATTATATTATAAATGACTGTGTTCGTATTGTAAATATACCTTTAGTTAGATGTAAAATAAAAAAGAAAATAATATAAAAAAAACTACCAGTCATGTTGTTGTTTTATTCCTTGTTTGATGTAATTGCGCGCAAATAAAAATTTAAAAAAATGAAATCTCTTGATGTTTACTGTTTAAAAAATTATTACACGGTAACTGCCCTTGTATATTACTTGGATTAGCCGCTATCTTGTTTTCCAGTTGACCCGTGTGTGGAACACTCGAATCGGCCCTCTTGGATCCGCCCCCTTCTGACCCGTCATATTGGATACCACTTGAAACACTTAATATACTTAAATTTTAAAACGTTCAACCCTAGTAAGTAAAAAATTACATGACAAAAATGAAAAGATACAACCATTTACGTATATCAAACTGAATTTTAATAGTTAAAGCGATGTTTATTAGCAGTTATACATTTAAAAGATACACATTTAAAATAGGTAAGTAAATAAGGAAATAACGATGTTATAGTAAGTCAACCATTACACTTCGTTTAACTATTAAACAATTTAAATTATTTCAATTGAAAAGAGAAATATTTAAAAAAAGTATACTCGAAATACACATTCACTAAAATAATGTACATTCGCGTGAACGCTCACAACCAAGTTAAAGACCATCTGGCCGAGAGAATAGTTAAAATATGCAACATTTATGTTTAAAAGTGTTTACAGATCGCACTGAGCATGCTAAAATAGCATAGATAGAAGCGCTATATAAATAAACAATTCAATTTTAATTTAATTTAAATTTAAACGAGTTAAGTAAACTGTATTTACATGTATTATCAATAAAAATTTAAAGAAAATGTACAAAATACAAATGTAGACTTATGTAATTATAAAGTATATAAGTAAAAGGATTTACCTTACTGTACTAAGTGCCTTAGTGCAAAAATGTAAAAACCTGACCACATGGATGATTGATAAGCCAAAACCCATTAGTGCAAAAAGTTGACCTTTAGGTCTGTACTAAGTGCCTTAGTGCAACAGCTGGCGAACTAAAAATTTCTGAATTGTTACATCATCGTGACGAGCCAGATGCCGTAGCCGAGATTCAGGTTGGTAGATAAGTAAATTTTTGACCAGGTCTGTTTCGGTCAGCAATGCGTAAAATGCACTTAGCCAAGTGCAACTAATGGAAACTGACCATAGGGCCAGTCAAATCCAATTACCTGTACACCGAAACTCTCAGCCTATGCTTAATATACGTAACCAGACGTAATGTTTAAATGGGTTTAGACAGTGTTGGCTTTTAAGATGATACTGATAAATACAGGTGTGGTCAAAATACGCTATATATAGTCCGAGGCAGATTGCTAAATTTCACTTGTTCTAGCATCGTAAATCTACCCTTGTTCCAGTTTTTGTGTCTAGGTCGCTGTTATATACAGAAAAAAGGTAAGTTATTTTTTGTCTTTATATCACAATATGTTAATTTAGCTTGTATCGTTATATAGATAGGTGGTGGCTTTATTTTTAACCTGCTTACAATATATACATAGTACTATTATTAAATTTTTTATAAGACAAGCATTTATTTATTTCAGATCTTGTCAACGCTTCCTGTTTACTGTTGTAAATAAACTATACTGTATATATCAATTGATATAAATAAACTTGTTTGATTGCTATAAATACACTATACTGTATATATGAATTGCTATAAATACACTATACTGTATATACGCATTGTTATAAATAAACTTGTTTGATTGCTATAAATACATTATACTGTATATATGAATTGATCTAAATAAAGCTTTTTGGTTGCTATTGTATGTATATATGTATTGCTATAAATAAACTTTTTGTTTGATGTACATACTATGAAAGTATTATTAAAAATAAACTTATTTAATTGATGTACGTACTATGTCTATATAATACTATGAATAAAATCACATCATAACTTAAACCTATTTTTTTTTTCTATATGTTGTTTTGTTGTACTGTTGTAGTGTTGTA
Organism: Anisus vortex; assembly: GCA_949126835.1. Taxonomy (NCBI): domain Eukaryota; kingdom Metazoa; phylum Mollusca; class Gastropoda; family Planorbidae; genus Anisus; species Anisus vortex. Next base: position 34,825,336 of record OX421499.1, read on the forward strand.
CTGTTATACTTTATGTCGTACTTTTGTTTATTGTCAATAAATAAGGAAAAGGCTTAATCAAACCGAAATAGTAATATTAAACATTCTTAAATTTAAAAAAATCACGTGTTAAAATCATGTGTAAGAACAAAATAGACGTCATCTTATTTAAAAAAAACCTTTACAATATAATTATGGCTATAAAAATACAAATTAGTTATTTAATTAAGTATAAAATAGAGATAATTACTATATACAAGTAAGTAAAAATGTAAAAGGTATATAAAAGGTGGCCTATTTAGTGCTAATTTTGTGGCCTTAGTAATTAAAAAACACCTCTTTACACGATAATTATGGTTCTTAAAGTTATAATTAGTTAGTTAATTAAGTATACAATAAAGACAATTACTATATTCAAGTAAGTAAAAAGTTAAAAAAGTAAAAAAAAATTGGTCTATTTAGTGCTAATTACGGCCCTTGGTAATTAATAAACGCCCCTTTACAAGATAATTATGGCTATAAAAAAATTTCAATTATTTAATTAAGAATAAAATTAAGATAATTACTCTATCCCAATAAGTAAAAAGGTAAAACGTATATAGAATGTGGTCTATTTATGGATAATTGAAGCCCTTTGTAATTAAAAACAGACCCGTTTACAAGCTAATTATGGTTATTAAAATTATAATTAGTTAATTAGTTAAGAATAAAATTAAGATAATTACCGTATCGAAGTAAGTAAATGTGCGTTCCTTACATGAGAATTGTAGCTTAAAATGTGATAATTACGGCCCTTAGTAATTAAAATCGTCCCTTTACGAGATAATTATGGCTATACAAATTATAATTAGTTAATTAGTTAAGAATACAATTAAGATAATTACCGTATCGAAGTAAGTAAAAGTGCGTTCCTTACATGAGAATTGTAGCTTAAAATGTGATAATTACGGCTCTTAGGAATTAAAATCGTCCCTTTACGAGATAATTATGGCTATGCAAATTATAATTAGTTAATTAATTAAGAATACAATTAAGATAACTACCGTATCGAAGTAAGTAAATGTGCGTTCCTTACATGAGAATTGTAGCTTAAAATGTGATAATTACGGCCCTTAGTAATTAAAATCGTCCCTTTACGAGATAATTATGGCTATACAAATTATAATTAGTTAATTAGTTAAGAATACAATTAAGATAATTACCGTATCGAAGTAAGTAAAAGTGCGTTCCTTACATGAGAATTGTAGCTTAAAATGTGATAATTACGGCTCTTAGGAATTAAAATCGTCCCTTTACGAGATAATTATGGCTATACAAATTATAATTAGTTAATTAGTTAAGAATAAAATTAAGATAATTACCGTATCGAAGTAAGTAAATGTGCGTTCCTTACATGAGAATTGTTGCTTGAAATGTGATAATTACGGCCCTTAGGAATTAAAATCGTCCCTTTATGAGATAATTATGGCTATACAAATTATAATTAGTTAATTAGTTAAGAATACAATTAAGATAATTACCGTATCGAAGTAAGTAAATGTGCGTTCCTTACATGAGAATTGTAGCTTAAAATGTGATAATTACGGCCCTTAGTAATTAAAATCGTCCCTTTACGAGATAATTATGGCTATACAAATTATAATCAGTTAATTAGTTAAAAATAAAATTAAGATAATTACCGTATCGAAGTAAGTAAATGTGCGTTCCTTACATGAGAATTGTAGCTTAAAATGTGATAATTACGGCCCTTAGGAATTAAAATCGTCCCTTTACGAGATAATTATGGCTATACAAATTATAATCGGTTAATTAGTTAAGAATAAAATTAAGATAATTACCGTATCGAAGTAAGTAAATGTGCGTTCCTTACATGAGAATTGTAGCTTAAAATGTGATAATTACGGCCCTTAGTAATTAAAATCGTCCCTTTATGAGATAATTATGGCTAAACAAATTATAATCAGTTAATTAGTTAAGAATAAAATTAAGATAATTACCGTATCGAAGTAAGTAAATGTGCGTTCCTTACATGAGACTTGTAGCTTAAAATGTGATAATTACGGCCCTTAGGAATTAAAATCGTCCCTTTACGAGATAATTATGGCTATAAAAATTATAATTAGTTCAATAGTTAAGAATAAATTAAGAAAATTACTGTATCCATGTAATTAATAAGGCAAAAACGTATTAAAATGTTGTCTATTTAGTGATAATTACGGCCCTTAGTCATTAAAAACACCTGTTTACAAGTTAATTATAACTATAAAAATTATAATATGTTAATTAAGTATAAAATAGAGACAATTAATGTATGCCAGTAAGTAAAAAGTAAAAAAGTATAAAAACGTGAGATATTTAGTGATAATTACGACCCTTAGTATTTAAAAACGTTCCTTTACACGCTAATAATGGCCATAAAAATTTCAATTATTTAATTAATTAAGTATAAAATTAAGAAAATTACTGCCTCCAAGTAAGTAAAAATGATCCTTACACATCAATTATCGCTTCAAAGGTGCTAATTAGGGCTAAAAAACACATTAAACTTATTGAAAAAAGCCTTTTACTATTGAAAATTATAAAGAACACTATCCAAGTGATTAATTACTTAATTAATATTATTAATTAATTATAAAATTTTAGATCCGCTGAACCTTAGAAAGACCCTTATAAAACAATGGGAGAAAAAAAATAGGACATGTGTCAATCATTGTAAGACAATGGTAAAAAATAATACCACACAAAAATAATCACGTGCTAACAAAGCTCGTGTAACAACACGACAAGACGCCATCTTGGTTCAACTGAGGCGCGGGGTCACTAGGTCAAAAGGTCACTAGGTCACGGCCGGTCGTGTAAGAACACGACGAGACGCCATATTGGATGACGTCACTTCCGGTAGGGGTCACTTCCGGTGACGGGGTCCAAGGGCACTTCCGGAACAAAGGTCAAAGGTCAACTGAGGCGCAACGGAGCGGCTCCGTAAATGATAATCGAAAAGACCCTACTATACTACTCCTGACGAGGTCGCAGTTGAAGTTCTGCTAGGCTTAAAAAAATTTCTTGTCCTCTGCTATAGTAAAAAGTAAAGTACCCGTCGGACCAAATTAATACATAGGTCCGGCAAAGCATCGTTCACCAGTTTCTGTGGCCACGACATACTAGGTGATTGTGTGGCCAGAACAATGCACATCCGTTTTTACTTTACCCCAACTAATGTCAGGCACCCATCAGAGCTGGGGAGACTCACGGGAGATGCCCTCACACGAGCATTAAATCCAAACGCAGGGCTTAGACCTTACGAGAAAATTTCTGGTTTATATTTATTATATATTCTATTCATATTTATCTCTTCATCATGATGCATTCAATGCCTTTAATAATTAAGAGAAAAATTATTTTATCACGTCCAGTATTAATATTTCAAAACAATGAACATGTCAATTAATTCAATAGAATATCCTGACAGTAACACTATTAAGAACATTTTTTTTTTGCACTTCAAACTTGAAAATTAATTTACTTTAAAAAACATTTCTTAATTCATTTTTTTTCACCAGAAAAGGGAGAGTCCGTAAACGTATTCATCCACTTGAGGTCAAATCAACGAATTTGAATATCGGACATGATGGCATTTTATCTGTTGGATATGTGCATTTGATGGAGAGGGCAGCTGTGCTGACAAATTTGGACAGGTTTCATTGACAAAGGTAACTAGTATACTACCCGCGGGTCAGATTCGGTCTGCCATGCTCAATAATGAAAAAACTATGCGCATTGTATGTATCGAAAAAATTGTTCATATATCTATATGTTTTTCATAGACTAGTTCGGCCTATGACAGTGTATGAGGATTAGTGAACGGGCTCCTTGGTAAAATGGCATTTTAAAAAAGGCTGGTGGGAGCGAGGCCTTGTGTGGTTAGTTGTGAACATAACATGTATGCGAACGTATCGTGTGCAGTGTCTTGTATGCGTGTCTTGTGCATCGCCTTGCGTGGGTATCGTGTGCAGAGTCTTACCTCCATGTTTTAAGCAAAAGAGCTCCGTATGAGATTGAAAACCCGATCTCTCTGAACCAGGTTCTCATGCAGCACGTGACCATGCTGGCTTCAAAGTAGCCAATGATGGACTATCAGGAGGAAACAAAACACAGCGATTCATCATTACATTCAAGCATCAAACATATTGATTTAGAATTTAACTTACTTAGATTATAGAGGATTGCCATTGTAATTGAATATTCGTTTCTTGAATATTCTACATTATTTTAGGCGGGAATATCTTGATTGAAGTAATTTCTGTAAAAATACTCTAGGTTGATATAAATAGAAAGAGAGAGATAGAGACAAAAGAGATAGAGAGAGAGAGTGTTTGGGAGAGAGAGAAAGAGAGAGAGAAACAGAGAGAAAGAGAGAGAGAAAGGGAGAGAAAGAGAGATATAGGGAGAATGAGAGAGACTGAATGAGAGAGAAGTAAAAAAAGAGAGAAAGAGAGCGAGAGAGTATTTAGAGACAGTTTTATAATAACTAGTGTTCTTATGATGCACTTATTAAATGGTTATTGTTACTAGTGACTATATGAAATTAGTGTATTTACACTGATATTGTTTATCTTATAGGCTACAGACGATCCTTATGTATAAAGATTAGAAACTGACTAACTTAGCTTCACCAGCCACGTGATCCATTTGGTTTCGACGAGATAACTTTACTTTTCTTTAACAAAGAGTGATTTCGGATCTGTCCTTGGACCATCGCTGTCTTTTATACGCTCATGAAACTAAATGGAACATACATTTTTGTGTGTGGCCGTGTCCTTATAGAAGGCTTAGCTTTCGCAATATCACTTCTGAAAGGGCTCATCTAAACAAACACTATAAGATCTCGAAAAAGTTCTACCACAACAACGAGAACTAGAAAAAATGCCGAATTATTTCATCCAAGATCAACACAATTTGTTGATGGAAACTATAGCAACGCTAATGACTCTTTGTTTGCATTGTCTTCTCTTGTCCAACAAGTTAATGGTGGCTAATTTATTTCCCCCGTAAAAACGACGTCATTCCTTGTACCCGAAAGCACAAGGATCAACATTTCTGCTAGCAAGAAAATGAATCTTCTTTAGTTCTGGTTGTTTTACATTTCCTTCAGTCTAAATTGACATTATTTCAAATTGATAACTTGGATATTTCATGTTATCAACGCGGGTAATTAATAAAATGGAAAATACTCTAAGATTTAAAAAAAAACTTGCGAAATGTCAGAATGATGTCAGCAAATGTCTAAAATTTATAATCACGAATTTAAATAAATATTTTTTTTCCAGATAATCTTAGCCATTTTATCTTATTAGTTATAGACGGCATTACTTTTGCATTTTGATCGAAGTTTTAAAGTAGAATTAAGTAGTCGGTGTTGTTATAAAGTTGTTATGATACTGTTGTTTTTTAACTAAATTTTTTGTAGATATCTTAATGGATCTAAATGTTGCCATTTGGGGGAAATATTCCCTTAGCCCTTTAAAATCTGGATTTATTGAATATTGTATACGTCTTAAAACTAGTAAAAGCCATGTCTTAACTGACTAAGAGTGAACTAAGCAAAGTCTAATTCCGGAAGCGGCCATGACTAAAACTGGAAGCGGACATGTCTAAAACTGGAAGCGGCCATGACTAAAACTGGAAGCGGACATGCCTAAAACTGGAAGCGGCCATGACTAAAACTGGAAGCGGACATGTCTAAAACTGGAAGCGGCCATGACTAAAACTGGAATTGGACATGTCTAAAACTGGAAGCGGACATGTCTAAAACTGGAAGCGGATATCTAAGACTGGAAGCGGCCATGACTAAACCTGGAAGCGGCCATGACTAAAACTGGAAGCGGATATCTAAGACTGGAAGCGGACATGTCTAAAACTGGAAGCGGCCATGACTAAAACTGGAAGCGGACATGTCTAAAACTGGAAGCGGATATCTAAGACTGGAAGCGGACATGTCTAAAACTGGAAGCGGATATCTAAGACTGGAAGCGGACATGTCTAAAACTGGAAGCGGCCATGACTAAAACTGGAAGCGGACATGTCTAAAACTGGAAGCGGATATCTAAGACTGGAAGCGGACATGTCTAAAACTGGAAGCGGCCATTACTAAAACTGCATACGGCCATGACTAAAACGGCAAGCGGCCTTGACTAAAACTGCAAGCGGCCATGACTAAAACTGCAAGCGGCCATGACTAAAACGGCAACAGCCATGACTAAACCTAGAAGCTTCCATGTCTAAAACGGTCTCTGAAGCGACCACGTCTTATGGCATACAGAATCCATTAAAGGGAACTGTTTGCTGATCAACTGACATCGCGTAAGTGAATTCGGTCAAAATCAGTCAAAGATTGTATGCAATTCACGATTTGACCATTGCGTTGTTTGTAGAACACTCCTAGATCCCCTTCAGGGACCAGAATGCGCCACGGGTCATTCCTTTAGATATACAATTCATCTCCATTCAGTGTAAAAACACGCGGGATCAAACTCGGGAGAGTGTTCTAGACTTTGAATAAAACTTAAGGGAATCAAAACTGTTTGATATATTTCCGTCTATCCTCTTGTGGCACGTGCTCTTAGATCGATGGAACCAGGATCTAATTTCAAACTGCATTTCCATATTTATCTGTTTCAAATAGCGCTTGTAAATTAGCGATCTTCTCTTTCTCTCACTTTTTTTTTTTTTTTTGCTCTTTAAAGTCTATTTATATCCCTGCGCCCCCACAATTCGACTCATTTTCTCGTTCATTCGTTTCTCGCGATTTCCCTCCTTTCTGTCAATCCCAATATTCCCCAAACTCCTCTATATGCTGTTTCTCCATTTAATGTTCTGCACAACAAACATATCAGGTTTAACACCCTGAGGGTGAGATAAGGTTGATTAAGCAGAATTTACCAGCCTTTCATATCTTATCTTATACATTACAGACGCTCCTTCTATAAAGAAGATTATTGCGTTTTACGTTCATCCGCGGTTTGAGTCTAGTACTGCATTTCTATTAGTGTTTTAAAATGATGTTTCTTGGCCTCGTCCTGTAATAAGATTGTGTGGTCAGCACAACACCCAAGCAGTCAGGTATTCTTTACAGGTCGTCAGTTGTATGGACTAGCATTCAGGGGTTGAGAAAACAGTCTTGTTGACGTTTTGTTTCACGTGAATTGGAAAACCGAGGCCTTAGGAATGGCAATCCAACGCTTTAGACCACGTACCCTTTGTCTTTATACTTAGAGTCTAGAAATATAGAGATATAGTTTTGTTTTGTGTTGTGACTAACTTATGACACGAGTAAAAATGGATTTTTTTCCACACTCAGTACAAAATAATGCCGACAGTAAAAAAAGAACATCAACGTATCTGCGTCATACAAATTTGATCTATAGATCTTGTGAAGCAGATGACAAAGCAAACGACGGGGGTTGTGCGGCCAGCACAATGCCCAGCCGCCTTTACTTTACCCCGACTAAAGTCAGGTATCCAACAGAGCTGGGTAGACTCAGGGACACCCTCCAGACCCGAGAACAACTCCTGGCCTTCACCAGGATTCGAACCCAGGACCTTCGGTACGCCAGTCGAACGCGCTGCCGCTCGGGACCTTCGTTTTACAATAATTGAGCTTCAATTAAAAGCTACTACACTTGACATAATATTTCCTTATTAATCTTTCATTGTTTTGAAAAACAAGAAATAATTTTAATAAAAAAAGATAGGTCTGAAATGAACAAAGGCTTTTGAAAAACACAGCATTATATTCAAGCAGAATTCTAACACAAGTTGTTTCAATATTGTCATTATAAAGTAAACCTAAAAATGTTGTGGCAAAAAAAAATATTTACTTCTCACAAATGTCTAAGAGTACTTTGAAAAAAAAACGATAGAAAAGTTATTTTATTTAAACGATAATAGAATAAGAAGATTATATTTTTTCTAAATCTGTAAGAATTTTACACTTGTTGAACCTTTTATCACTTTGACGATGTTCATTAAACAAACAAAAAATGGGTTAAGTATTAGAGTGAAGCTTATTCTATTTAAAAATGAAAATAAAATAAAGAAAATTTTCTGACTATTTATTTAGAATATTTTACAGATCAAAGAAGAGCACAATGTCCTTGGAGTTCGACAAAAAAGCGGAAGTTTGCTTAATTAATACGATCTTAACCCTTCCCGTACCGACCTACTTCTATCTATGCTGCCTTCAGTTCCGCTATATACGCGCCCGGGACTGTAAGGGTTAAAAACAAATTAATTCATATTTCTTTCCTTGGATTTAAAGTTTTCTGTGAGCTAACCAAGCAACCTTTTGTAATATATTCTTAAAACGTACAGGGAAGTTGGGCGAATTGCTAATGTCTGTAGGCCTATTAACCACATTTCCATACCGGATCAATAAACTTATCTTAGCTTATCTTTACTGCTTGAAATTTATTATGTTTAATATGAAAAGTTGAATTTATTATTGTTTTTTTTTTTATTCACAGTGCAGTCTAATTAGGCCTGATACCAATCCACGTGGTGTTGGAAACATCCAGAAGTTTTTAATTGTATTTAATGTGAACATCATTCTGGCCTGTGTCATGTAAAAAAATAATTAATAATAGCTCTTTTTTAGAAAGGCCTACATCCACGTGGCTGGAAAGGAGGTTGGAGTGCGGTTGGAGGAGGCAGGGAAAAGGAAGGGAGAGGGAGGGGGAGGGAGAGAGAGGGGAGAGAGGATACATTCCAGCGTCGCTTTCAGTGTTCGACCTTTATCGATGTCTTCTGACAGAAGTACCCTCTTCGCTTGGGTACAACTTTATCGAATTCCGAAATATCCGTTCAGGCGAGTGCAGTGCTTATTGAATGTTCGTGGAATGCCCATTCATATGGATGCAGCTTGTTTTTTAATTGAGTTTGGGAATTCCCATTCACCAGGGTGCAACATTTATTGAATTTCGGGAATCACCGATTTGTTTGGTGTATCTTTTATTGAAAGCACTTTATAGTCAACATAAAATCTAGCATGCCTTCGGCTAGATATTAAAAACCTTCTGTTATAATTGATGAAGAAAGTATCTAACGTTGTTTTTTGTTATTTCTGAAGACAGTGTCTAACTGGTTCTCTCAAGCAAACCGTTGCGTGCCCGGGCACCGCTCGAAAGTGAATTTATATGCAGTTGTTCTTAAATCTGTAGTAAGGAATAGATTTTTATCCTCTTGTCTGAGTACTGAAGTAAAAAGTAAAGTACCCGTCGTACCAAATTGATCATAGGGCCGATGAAGCAGCGTTCACCAGTTTCGGTGGCCACGGCATACAAGGTGACTGTGTGGCCAGCACACTGCACAGCCACCGTTACTTTACCCCCATCTAAGGTCAGGTACCCATCAGAGTTGGGTAGACTCAGGGACACACGGGAAAAAAATCCTACACTTCACCAGGATTCGAACCCAGGACCTTCGGTGCGCCACTCGAACGCTCTGCCGCTCGGCCACCGCCCCTCTGAGTACTGAAGTAGTAGATCTATATTGTCTTTTATTGTATTGTCTATATTGTATTTTATAAGTTGGAATTTCAAGTTTTCTGCATTATTAATTTACTCTTTTGCTAGCTTTTTTCCCCCTTTCCTTTAACTATGAATCATTATGAATCTATTTTACTCGGCGACTGTTGGTAGCATCATAACCTTTGCAATCACCTGCTGGTATGGTAATACCACCACATTGAACAAACATCGGATAGACCGCCTAATAAACAAATCCTCTCGTACTACGCAGACAGAATTACCATCTCTTGCGGATATTTTCAGTTCAAGGTGCCTGTCTATGATTGATAAAATCCTCCAAGATCATGCACACCCGCTTCATGATAGCTACATAATATCTAGTCGAAGTGGTCGGCTTCTTTCTATAAGGGCAAGAACAGAGAGATTTAAGAACTCTTTTGTTCCACTGTCAGTAAGACTCTTTCAAAAGAATCACCTTTCAGCCAGGAAATACGATGGCTCAATAGCGGACTCCTAAATAATAGGCCTACTTTTTTCTTGTATGATAAATGGTATGATAGTGTGCGTGAATGTCTATTGTGTTTGAGTACAAATGGTTCTTTAATATTGTTTTAGGTATGCTGAAAAAAACGGAATTTATGTAATCAAGTCAATTTTCCATTCATTTGGATCAATAAAGCAATCTTATCTTATCTTATCTTATATTACTAAATCTTTTCTATGTATTGGCGAACGAGACAAATTTGAATAAAGAAAGCATATATACTATTGGTTGAATTTATTTCAACCAACATCCTTTCTGGCAACTCGACAACCAATAAAAATCGTTAGTTATAAATGTTGAAAAAATCCTGGCAAACATTTTTCTTTCTACCGAAACCTGGCACTGTTGTAAAAGTCCATTATCTTTTTTTCTCTGTTATTTCCCCTGCATTCTATTCCTTCTGTAAGGGAGGGCACTCATCGATAAGAATTCGTTTCGCGTCAGTAAATTTAAATTAAGGTTTTCGTCAAAGCAGTTTCCAGAAGGACAGTCAATGAATTAAATACATTTGTAGCATTTCTTTTTTTTCTTTTTTGAAAAACCTTTGGCCATTTTATTTTTTGCGTGTTGTGTGAGTGTTTTAAAAATCGTGAAAAATAAAACGCGTTAATCTAATCATTAATTAAAAATTATCTCCCTTCGTGACTGTTTTGGCTCTGAGCTAAAGTCTGATATATTTAATCATTCCGTTTAAAATCTTATGCATCATATTGACCTAACCCTACAAAATCTTTTTTCCATGTTTTAAGGGCAGGACACGATAAGAACACTAAATTGAATAGTCAATAGTGCGTTCAATAAAAGATACACCAAAACAAATGGGTGTTTTCCGAAATTCAATAAAAGTTGCACCCTGGTGAATGGGAATTGCCATACATACAAAAAAGGTGCATCCCTATGAATGGGCTTTCCACGAACATTCAACATATTAACTGCATCATGAATAACAAACAACTATAAACAAATAGACATAGACATAGACATAGGTTGTGGGTTTTGTAAGATATATTATTCATACAGACTATTTTCTATGTAAGACGGAGTAAATACAAGCGTTTCTTCTTATTTTCGTCAGCTTTAAAAATAATACTCTGGCCATAACTTAAAGTAAGTTTTAAGACGCCAGTTAGGATTAATTGTTATAATAAGTAAAACAAAAAGTGAGTACATTTAAGATATCACACTCAACATAATTAATCTGTGTGTGTTGGGGGGGGGCGGTGTGAACTAAGAGGTGGGGTAAAAGTTTCACTTGTACCCTGTTGTTATCAAGCTTGAATTGAGGCAACGAATACCAATGCCCTATTTTATCACCTTGCAGAAGTTAGTGGGGTTGGGTGGTGGAGGCAAATATCCTAGGGTGATTGGGTGGGGGGGGGGTGTTACTATTTTCATTACAAGGGTTCGGGAAAAAAAAAGGGGGGGTCTACGTAATATAAACGGCGCCCTCCAAACAGCAGCAAGTAACGAGATAAACATGCCCTCCCTCTCCCCAAGGGGTGGCACCTTTGATGTTGTTGTTGTTGCATTTTAGGGAAGAGAGTGAAGCTGGGAAGGGTGGCCCTGCCTTGGCTATCACCCACCATCAACAGTCATGGCAATAAACGATTATGAATTATTCCAGTGTTGAAAAACAGTTTTCTCCACGTATAGGATTATAGGATTGTTCATCAGAAGTACCCCCAGTGATAAATGTATTGTTCTATGTATATGCGCCCTTTAGGCCGTAGGTCGCTCATTGAATAGTGTAGGGGTCAGCAACCTACGGCACGCGTGTCAGACTTGGGAAGAAAGAGTACTTATATTGCAGTCAAAACTTTATCTGAAATAACTACTGGGGTACATGTTTACAAATGAATCTGATTTTATATCTTTAAAATTCACCTCATATAGTGACTATTGCTTATTTTTCAATACTTTCATGCTCTTTTAAGCGGAACCAGCGTAATGGTGACGCCATCTATGACGCAGACAAAACATGTGGATCATCAACACAAATGCATTGAGCTCAGCATCTGATATTATTATTTTAGAGCCAACAGAGTTTTACTACATATTCCACCTTTGAATTCAAATTTTCTATGGCAATGACCAGTGAAATTCCAGTTGTAATAGAAAACTGTGTTAAAAAGTATAGAATCTTACATTTTATAAGACATTTACTTTTCGTAATAACCATTGTTAATGGTTGTCATTGGTTACGGGTGTCTGATAGTGACAGGGGTTGGCAACCTACGGCACGCATGTCAGACTTGACAAGCAAAATGATTTTGAATGACACGCGGAAGACTCTTTAAAAAAAAAAGGCAATTCAGGCCTACACTTCTACAAGAAATTGATCGGTGGCGATGGTTTACATATACAGGCTGTTGGCACGCTGATTGAATTAGAAATCCTACTTTGGCACACTATGATCAAAAGATTGCCGACCCCCTGTTGCTATTGAGTGACGTGTAAACTGGCGGAGGGAGGACTACTACGGCTGAGTTACCGCCTCCTCATTCCACCGTGGCCGAAACGAGCTGTAAATAGTCGTGCAACCCCATCCACCCCCTCCTCCTCCAGGCATCCACAAAAAACCTTTAGAAAACATCCCCCCAAATCATCCCACCTCCAAATCCCATGTGCGTTGGCTGTTCTGAGTAATGAGTAATTTTTATCTGTTCTCCTCATGTTAACCCTTACAGTCCCGGGCGCGTATATAGCGGAACTGAAGGCAGCATAGATAGAAGTAGGTCGGTACGGGAAGGGTTAAATGTCTGTCAATAGTTTCATATTTAGTTGAGATGAAACAAAGAAAATAATTTCTCACTTAGAAATATTAAAGTATGGCCCTGGCGTGATATTCCACTACATAAACAACATCTGGTTTTACTTATTAATGTTTGTCTTTCCTCTGTACCGAGATATTGTGATCAGACAGAACCGCTCCCCCGGACGTATCGATATCCAATTCGTCGGTTGGTGGGATGGAACTACGATACCAGGAATTGATACTTAACATACCCGGTTAGATGACTTTGGAAATAAACGGTTTGTTTGGCCAGGGCAAACACCGGGGCGCGCTGATCATCCCAAACGTGGCCCGGTTAAAAACTATCGTAAACGCCTCAATCTGGAGGTTTCAGACGCAGTCAACACACGAGTCCAAGGAGAGGGGATGGGGGTTAAAATTATTGCATCATCAATTCTTGCGCAGCCGTTAGAAGAATTGAATGTGTACTTTACGTAGGCTCTGTTGTAGAGAGTATCGCAGCTTTTTTTGTTTTTCAAAATCCTGTTGGAATCCTAACATAATTTATTTTCCACTGGCGACCAGCGTTTCCGAAAATGCCATTTCAATCTGTTCTAATCCTAAAATACGGTAGTTTACTTTAAAAATGAACAGTAAACTATTGTATTTAGATCTATTTTTTTGGAGCAATATTTTAACAATATAAGTAGATTAAAGTACCCTTCGGACCAAACTGATCATAGGGCTGGTGAAGCAGCGTTCGCCAGTTTCTGTGGTCACGGCATACTAGGGGATGTGTGACCAGCACAATGCCCAGCCGCCTTTACTTTACCTCAACTAATGTCAGGTACCCATCAGAACTCAGGGACACCCTCATGTCCCGGTGAAAATTCTATCCTCCATCAGGATTCGAACCCAGAACCTTCGGAACGCCAGTCCGAGAACCTTTCATGCTCAAAATCAATTAAGGCTGAAACTTCCCCCGCTCCCCCCCTCTCTTATTTTAAATTAAAAGAAAAAAACAACTAAAGGGAGTATGAGTGACATCAGTATTGACTTTTAGAGATGACAAGCTTCCACGCGCCAAGAGTCATCGGCAGGGTAAATGTAATTAAACCACACAATGACAGGCAGCCGTCATAGAAACCAGCGCTCATCGTTTGGTGCCCCCTCCCCCACACACAAACACACACACACACACATAAGACAGACACATACCCACAAACACACACACACAAACACTCTCCCATCCCCCTCCCCGGAGACCAAGATTTAGTTTTTTTGTAGAAGTAGATTCGTCTACTATTCTATATCCACTTTTAATAATATTTATGTTGATGCATGGATGAGTTCTAATGATGGATGCAAGGACGGTAATATTAACCCTTACAGTCCCGGGCGCGTATATAGCGGGACTGAAGTTAGCATAGATAGAAAGTAGGTCGGTACAGGAAGGGTTAAGACATTAAGCTTCAATGTCAGCCTTCAATGTAAAATGAAAGAAATCGAAGAATTTTCACAGGTTGAAAGTAGTGGTTTGTGCATCACACGGCAGCAGTAAATTCTTACTTAGAAATATAGCATAGCATAATATTCTAGTGGAAAAACTCGGATTGACATTAAGATAAAAACTCCTTTCATATTGTACCATAGGCAAAGGCAGGTGTTTAAAATTCTCTTTCTTCCCGATTAGCAGTCTAACGGATTATGGAATGGGTAGCCCGAAAAAAAGTAGGAAATCTAAAAGCTTTCAACATCCTCTAAGAGATTCTAATAGAAAAAAAATAATTAAAGACCACAATCATGGAAGTCCGCAGGCAGTTGTGTAAAGGAAGAGAGACAAAATGGCGCCAAGGTTTTGCATGGCTGTGCAATTTGACATATTCTGAAGGGTGGCCGATCGTCAGAGCGTTCGGCTGGCATACCAAAGGTCCTGGGTTCGAATCCTGGTGAAGGCTAGAATTTGTTCCCATATCTAGTGAGAGTCTACCGAGCTCTGATGGGTACCTGACTTTAGTTAGGGTAAAGTAAAGGCGGCTGGGCATTGTGCTGGCCAAACAATCCCCTAGTATACCGTGGCCTAATTAGGTTCGACAGAAAACTTACTTTTTTTTTTACCGACGCCCATGACTAGACTTTGACCACGAATAAAGTGTAGGACGCAATAGCTGTCGGTATTGAATGAGCGTCCGTAACAGAAGACAATAGAACGCCGAGTTGTTAGTGTGTGTGTGGACAGAAACTAAATGAGTTAGATCAGGGGATCTCAAACTCGAATGAGGGCATGTGCTATTTTATCACTTAAGAGATGTGTCACGGACCATGTGTTATTTTATCACTTAAGGGATGTGTCACGGACCATGTGTTATTTTATCACTTAAGCGATGTGTCACGGACCATGTGCTATTTTATCACTTAAGAGATGTGTCGCGGACCATGTGCTATTTTATCACTTAAGAGATGTGTCACGGACCATGTGCTATTTTATCACTTAAGAGATGTGTCACGGACCATGTGCTATTTTATCACTTAAGAGATGTGTCACGGACCATGTGCTATTTTATCACTTAAGAGATGTGTCACGCACCATGTGCTATTTTATCACTTAAGCGATGTGTCACGGACCATGTGCTATTTTATCTCTTAAGAGATGTGTCACGGACCATGTGCTATTTTATCACTTAAGAGATGTGTCACGGACAATGTGTTATTTTATCACTTAAGAGATGTGTCACGGACCATGTGTTATTTTTATCACTTAAGAGATGTGTCACGGACCATGTGTTATTTTATAGATTAAGAGATGTGTCACGGACCATGTGTTATTTTTATCACTTAAGAGATGTGTCACGGACCATGTGTTATTTTATCACTTAAGAGATGTGTCACGGACCATGTGCTATTTTATCACTTAAGCGATGTGTCACGGACCATGTGCTATTTTATCTCTTAAGAGATGTGTCACGGACCATGTGCTATTTTATCACTTAAGAGATGTGTCACGGACAATGTGTTATTTTATCACTTAAGAGATGTGTCACGGACCATGTGTTATTTTTATCACTTAAGAGATGTGTCACGGACCATGTGTTATTTTATCACTTAAGAAATATGTCACGGACCAGATGTTATTTTATCACTTAAGAGATGTGTCACGGACCATGTGTTATTTTATCACTTAAGAGATGTGTCACGGACCATGTGCTATATTATCACTTAAGAGATGTGTTACGGACCATGTGCTACATTATCACTTAAGAGATGTGTTACGGACCATGTGTTATTTTATCACTTAAGAGATGTGTCACGGACCATGTGCTATATTATCACTTAAGAGATGTGTTACGGACCATGTGCTATATTATCACTTAAGAGATGTGTTACGGACCATGTGTTATTTTATCACTTAAATAAGAGATGTGTCACGGACCACACCTCCCCCCACCCGACCCTAGTAAATAAAAAACAAATCATTTTACTACTTATCACTAATAATATGCCAATGTACAATTTAGACACAAAGAATTATACCAAAGTGAATAATTATTATTATTATTACGTTTGTTACGTATATAAATTAACAATACAATTTTGTGTGTATCAGTGCTAGTTGTCTGAATTTCACGAATGGTACATTTTTTTGTAAGCTTACTGGCGGGCAACACAAATTCACTTGGTGGACAAGGCCGCGTATTTGAGACCTCTGAGTTAGATGGACGTCAAATGGTTGGGAACTTCTGTCTTGATAGATGTGACAAAGAAAAAGAGTGAGTGTGTGAGAGAGAGAGGGGGGGAGAGAGAGAGGGAGTGAGAGAGAGAGAGAGAGAGAGAGAGAGCTTACTTAAAATGCCTCTCTTCATTCCGTTCTCCTTGCACACACACACAAATTTAAAGATGGCGTTGGTCACGTGACATTAGACCAATGGGGAAATCCCACAAAGTAATTATCTGAAGGCGTAATTTTTTTAGTATTTTCTCAGCTGTCCCCCCACTTTTCGACTTGTGCCACTGTGTCTGTGTGTGTGAGAGTGTGTGTGTGTATGAGAGAGAGAGAGAGAGAGAGAGAGAGAGAGAAAGAGAGAGAGAGTATTGTCTAGTGACTGTCACTATGTGCCACTCTGATGGTTGGACCTTCTGGTTTTATTACACAATGTGCGTGTGGGCGGTGACGTTATGGGGCGGGGCGGAGGGGGGCTGACAATTTTCATGATGGCACATGTCACAATGTGACAATGAGATAATGTGACTATGTGATAATGTGAAAATGACAAAAGTTGATGGGGCAACAAAAAAAAAAAGATAAATGGAACAATTGGTAAATTTATTGAATATATACCAATAGATCAATGGAACATTATTGATTTCCTGAATATATAAATCCATAGACCATTGGAAAAATAGGTATATTTTATTAATACACTATTATATATCATTAGATCAATTGAACAAAAGGTAGATTTATTGAATATATATAAATAAAACACTAGAAAAATAGGTAGATTTATTATTATATATCATTGGATCAATGAAATAACAGGTAGATTTATTGATATTATAACAGAAATATGGATAATAGGTCAATTTATTGAATATAGATCAATGGAGAAATGTTATAGCTAGATTGATTGAATATGAATCAATAGGTCAATGGAGTAATGTTATAGTTAGATTGATATATTTACAATATACTTACAGGACAGTACAGAAAGAATGCTCCAATCAAAACTACTCTCATTAATACTGGACTTGCTGCCTTTAGTACCTGTGAAACAGAAACAAAATGGGGGGATAAGTCACGAGAGAACTGAATGAGAGATATGGCTCTCTTACATCAGCATAAGTAAAGAACCCTTCGGACCAAACTGATAATAGGGCTTGTCAAGCAGCGTTCCCCAGTTTTTGTGGCCACGGCATACGAGGGGATTGTGTGGCCAGCACAATGCCCAGCCGCTTTTACTTTACCCCCATGTCAGGTACCCATATTCATGCTATCAGTTAATCATTATATACGGGTATTTAATAATAATAATTATTTTTTACTCTGTGTTCATCATAGACAAAATAGATAGCTAGATAGACTGGTAGTTAAAAAGATAGAGAACGAGTTGGGTAAATATCTCTCTATCGATCTATCTCTCTATATATATATGGACAGACAAACAGGTAGATATACAGATAGATACATAAATAAAAAAAATATAGATAGATAGATAAATAGATAGATAAATAGATAAGTAATAATTGAAAGACAGTTAGGTAAATAGATAGACAGTAAGTAAAGTAGATAAATTACTAGATAGGCAGACAGACAGATATATATATATTATATATATATATATATATATATATATAGATAGATAGCTAGATAGATAGATAGATAGATGGATGGATGGATAGATAGATAGATATATTATAGATAGATTGATAGATATATAGGTGAAGCCGGCTGATCCAGCGGTTAGTTCACCGGACTGTCAACCAAAAAACCAACTGACACGTCGCGGGTTCTACCCCTGCCACTGAGGGATCCCTGTCGCTTTGCAGGTGTTTTGGGCCTGTAAACATATTTGCGCCAGCAGGCAGCAGTGTGTTTACAGCGCATAGAACTGTTCCCAACGAGATATGCGCTATAGAAGTCTTATTATATATTTTATGTATATATATAGATAGATAGATAGATAAAGAGAAAGAAAGATAGATAAATAGATAGATTTTTTCAGACAGAAATACTGTCAGGTCGATAGATACACAGATACGTTTATCGATTTGTTTCGATCAGCATCAACCATCACCTTCTAAATGCCAAAAAAAAATAAAAAATTATAAATTCATTTTCTCATTGAAATATTTCTTTCACAAAACGTAATTTTGCAGAAAGAAACACTTTCCTCGAATTAATGCTAAAATCAAATATATCGCAGTAATTAATAGTAATTTCAAACTTTAACATAACCGTATCATCTTCAAGTTCTATTAGCATTCAACTTTTTGTTTTGCTGATTTTTCATTTCAGCTCCATTCTCCATGAAAAGTTGACATGTCAATAATTTTCTCTGATTAGATGGATCAACTATTTGCTTTATCTGGGTTTTTATTTAGGTTTATGTGTTTTTTTTTTAAGGTTTATAAGTTTTTTTTTGCGTTTTATCTGCATTAATATGGGTTTTATCTGAGTTGATATGTGCTATTTTAATAAGAAAAAAAAACATATTATTGTTTTAAGCTGACTCATTGAGAGCTTTTATTCTGATTAATTAACGAGTGCTGTAGCTTTTGACATGACGTACTCATTCAATTGTCAGTGAATTAATCCTGTTGTTATTTTTTCATATTTTTTTGTGTGATGTAAAAAACAAAGCAGCAATAATGGGCGGAATCGAATGGATATTTGATTACTAGTTTATTCGATGTGTTTTAAATATTACGATTTTTATTTTCGAAACTTGATGCTTTTTTTAGTTTTACAAAAAAAAAAAAGAGAAAAAAAAAAGAGAGATGATAAGTTGATAATTAATAAGACTATTGAGCTAATGCAATATAAAGTGGTGCTACTAATATTGAACTAATGCAATATAAAGTTGTGCTACTAATAAACATACCTCTGGTCAGGCAACAACAAGAAATGAAATAAAAATAAAAATAAGTCGTTGCGAACATTTTGTGATGATTTCCCCTTGATAGTTTTTTAAAGGTCACAGTGACTTATTCTTGGGGGGGGGGCACTTTTTGAAACGAGATGAGCGAGTTGGGGAGATTTGAAAGAAAAAAAAAAGTGGAAACATTTAAAAATCAATCAATCGATGAATGTCAAGGATGCTGGTTGAATAAAATATTAAGGGTCAGGGTGACCTACCTATAGAAGCGACACCCCCCCCCCTCCTTTTCTTTCTCTCTCTCTTCCCAACTTGAATGTAGAATTAAAAGTTTATTCTCCCCACTCCCACACCGACCCTTCCACTGCTCCAACGGAATACCATCAAGAGTAAAATTTAACCTTGATGTCCATTTATGACGCAGTAGTTAAATCCCTAAATTTTAAAAACATTTCAGAAAAGAGAAATGTAGTGACTCTTCATTAAATATTTAATTCTCCTTGAACTTTACGAACCAAAGACTCTAACGAAATATTTAAATAGACGCCTTGTTCAAAACTCTTCCTCTTATTCCATCTGCAAGAACAGATTTAAATAAAGTTGCAACATGGAATGGGTTGCCTGAACTAGCCTGGAAATGCAACAACTTTACAGCCTATAAAACTTTGATCGTTATGTAAGGCCAAATAAAAACACGAAAATTCGTATGAAGCCAACATAATCATCTCTACAAAAGATTATTTATAGAAGGAGAGTCTGAAATATATAAGATAAGATACAAGCAGTAGAGAATCTCTCAGATTATTAAACCTCTTTTCTTATCTTATATTATGTTATATACGATTCTTCCAAGCAGACTATTTTAGCGCCCTACGCTTTTCAGTGAATTGAGTCTAGTCATGCAATTAGGTTTTAAAATGATGTGAACTTGTTGGGTTTCATGGTTCGTTCATTTCCGTATCATCACCATCAGTATCCTAATCCATCAGCCATCTAGGCATCTGCCCATCGGCCTGAGGCTACACTGAAGACATTTCTGCAGATGGTCTTGCTTGATAAAAAGTGTTTTTGAAATATTTGTTGCTTATTGGAAGGTATACATTAAGTAGGTGTTAAAAGTAGTAGGTTGATGTGCTACGAATCTGCAAAACTACATTATTTTTTAGACTGTTATATGCATGACGCGGAATAGTTATCTTTTTAATATTCTTCTTACAGTACAACCACTTCCATGACAGGCTTTAAAGTTATCCAGTGTAATGTATACATATCTAAGCATCGCCAACATTCTGTGACTTACAGTTTAATTAAATACTGACATGAAAAGGTGAGTTTTTATAAGTTCATAACATTGCCCAGGCTAACGTATCGCTTCTCTTATAAGTTCTGTTCTTACAGAGAATAGGGCCAGGAGAAAGGCAATGAACAGGAACCAAAAAAATTACGCCATATTTTCTTGAGGACAAGCGGATGCCAGGTATAGAATAGATATATTATATATGTTGCACTGGCTACCTATAACACTTAGGATACTATTCAAAGCTCTGACTATGCTCTATAAAAGCCTTCATGGTCAATCTACCCAATACATGAGATCCATGGTCGAGCTACACATATCACAGAGAACAGGACTGAGTTCAAACAAAATCCATCTGCAACTCAATGTACCAAATGTAAAAGAAAAAAAAATTGCGGCTCGCTCCTACAGCGTCGTAGCACCTCTGTACACCTGTAAACAATCTGACAATATTGACATTTTTAAAGCAAAACTAAAAACACACTTATTCAATTTTTTTTAATAGCATAGCGTAAATGTTAAGAGCATTCGAAAACTAATTATAATGAATAGCGCTATATAAATATGTGATTAGTGATTTCTTTACGTCAATATTTTTAAAGCATTTTTAAACCAATGTTATTGTAAAAAAAATTGTATCAAACTAATTGATTTAGTATTTTATTAATGTACACTAGAGAAGAGAAAATAAAGATCGCATCGCTCCTTATACTTTTAAAAACAACAACATTTAAACACGATTTATCTCAAACGGTTTTTAGTTTTAATAAAACATTATAGTCTTTCAAATTAAATCTATTCATTCAACATGACGTCGAAATCAGAAACGCTTGAAATTATCAGCTACTTAACTTTAATGATACATGTTAAATCTTAAAAGATTTTTTTCTACAGCTCAAGAGAAAAAGAAAATCAAAATTAATCTAAAGATAGCTTTTAACCCTTCCCGTACCGACCTACTTCTATCTATGCTGCCTTCAGTTCCGCTATATACGCGCCCGGGACTGTAAGGGTTAAGTTACTCTTTTTAACATTTATTTTGATGTTTAAAAAAAGATGTTTTCTTCTTCTTCTTCTATTAGCCAGTCTGCAGAGCTGTTTGCTCTCTTACAGTCAATGCCAGACAAACATAATTAGAGGTATTTTTCAGTTGTTCAATACTGCTATATAGTGTGTTGGTAATGGTAGGTTGAGGGGGGAGCAAGGTGTATCTGAGGTCGGTTAGCCCAGGGCATTCAAGCAGGAAATGGTCCACAGTTTCTTGTGGGCAGGGGCAAAGTCTGCAGTTAGGTGGGTGAGTTGGGTTTATTCTATTTAGGTCTGAGTTGAGTGCTATATGTCCTGTTCTCGACTGGAATATAGTGCATTGTTCTTTGCGGGGGAGGGGGGGGGGGACTTTATATTGTCTTGTTTGTTGGGCTGATTCAATTCTTTGTACATTTTACTTCCAGTTGTTCCCTGAGCCCATTGATTTAGCTATTCCTCCTTAAAGTTGTTGTTTTTTTAGCATGTTGCATACTGTGTTGTAGCTGACAGGTCTTTCATATATTATGAAAGATGGTTTCTAAGTTATTTAATTTTTTTTTTTATTGCGGGAAATGTTTGTATAGCTAAATATATATTTACTATGCGGTTTTAATTATGTTTTGGCTTGTCTGCGTATTAAATAATATTTGACCATAAACAAAAATATGTCCACGTATGAAAGGTCAAGGACATTGAGATCCTTTCTAGAAAATACGCTCGTTACACATTTTATGAAGAACATAATTTTCCTTTCTTGCTAGGAGAAATCCTGTTATTAAAACCGAAATTCCAACCAGACAACCACATCGTAACAAAACGAAATCGTGGCATGTTAAAAGTGAATAAAATATTTCGGCCATTTTTTTGTTTTTGTTGTTGAAAACTCTGGAATCAGAATGAAAGCATTTTAATTATTGTTGTTAAAATCAAAGCATCGTGTGATCGCATTTCTTATTCATGCTTTTAACTGTAACTAACGCAACTCTGACGTAACTTTAAAGTAGCTTTAACTTGAGTGTAACGTAACTGTAACGTAGCTTTAACATAACTGTAACATAAATTGAACGTAACTTTAGCGTAAATGTAACGTTTCTCTAACGTAACTGTAACGTAGCTGAAACGAAACTGTAAAGTAGCTTTAACGTAAATTTAAAGTAGATTTATCATACCTATAACGTAACTTTAAACTAATATTAACGTAACCGTAACTTAAAAATAACAGTAACGTAACTGTATCATAACTGTAACGTAACTTTAACATAACTGTAACGTAATTTAACATAACTGTAACGTAATTTAACATAACTGTAACGTAATTTAACATAACTGTAACGTAATTTAACATAACTGTAACGTAATTTAACATAACTGTAACGTAATTTAACATAACTGTAACGTAATTTAACATAACTGTAACGTAATTTAACATAACTGTAACGTAATTTAACATAACTGTAACGTAATTTAACATAACTGTAACGTAATTTAACATAACTGTAACGTAATTTAACATAACTGTAACGTAATTTAACATAACTGTAACGTAATTTAACATAACTGTAACGTAATTTAACATAACTGTAACGTAATTTAACATAACTGTAACGTAATTTAACATAACTGTAACGTAATTTAACATAACTGTAACGTAATTTAACATAACTGTAACGTAACTTTAACATAACTGTAACGTAACTTTAACATAACTGTAACGTTACTCTTCATAGCAAAAGATTGGCTTGCTGTTGTCAATATATCAAGTCCTTGACAACTCCAATTCAATTTTGACAATCGTGTGGATTATCTAGACTTTTCTTGATTTCCTCATTTCAATATAAATGATCTCAAAACCAACATCCCTTCTAGGACGTAGGTTTAACAACAAAAGCAGGGATTCGTGATCCTAGGGCTCTGAAGGTGAAAGGGGGATGGGTGGGGGAGGGAAGACGTTTTTTTAGTCTAACCATCTTTGACTTAAGCGTTGGAGGCAAATACATGCGACCACTGACTTCTCATGCAAGCTCATTTATTCTTCCAATATCCTATAATCCACTCACAGGAGCAATGTGTAAAAAAGATTGTTATTGCGTCTTACGCGTTGTCCAAGGTTTTTACGTTACAAGTCTTAACAATTTAATAAAAGAGTTTTCGGACTCTAGGGGTCCAGTTGTTGGTATTTTGCTGACCAGCAAGTCTGAGAATTAACCGAATAAACGGATGTACTTTTCTTCACGAGCACTATAGTATAGAAAAAAAACTTGTTTCAGTCAAACTGTTTTCTCCCTCTTATCAATTGCTGAGGCGTTTTTGATTACCCACATCAATGCGGCCCGACAGCTTTCATAAACTCGGGCCTATGCCGTTCTTTGTATATAGATCAGTGGCTACAAAGTAACTAGTTACAACTTATCACTTCCCGTACCGACCTACTTCTATCTATGCTGCCTTCACTTCGGCTATATACGCGCCCGGGACTGTAAGGGTTAAACATAGCCGGCCAGAGACCAACAAAGTAACAAAGAAGTCAATGTCATATGTAGGACACAAACGAAGAGCTACCTTGACGTTCCTGTAGTGGATGGTGAACCAGACCAAGACGAGCAGGAAGGACATGATCATACCGGAAATGGCCAACAGAATGGACCTCAGGATCCAGTTGAGGGCCAGGATGCACGGCGACGGATCGATGCACACGTCACAGCCCGGCGCACAGGGCCTGCACTGAAAGTCTGTATCGTAGCGGTTGGGCAATCCCTGAAAACATACAAGCAGGGGGAGACAAGTTATTTCTCTAATTTTATGCAACTGAAACATACAAGCAGAAGAGACAAGTTATTTCTCTAATTTTATTATTTTGTGCATCTGAAACATACAAGTAGGGGAGACAAGTTATTTCTCTATTTTTATTATTTTGTGCATCTGAAACATACAAGTAGGGGAGACAAGTTATTTCTCTAATTTTATTATTTTGTGCATCTGAAACATACAAGCAAGGGAGACAAGTTATTTCTCTAATTTTATTATTTTGTGCATCTGAAACATACAAGTAGGGGAGACAAGTTATTTCTCTATTTTTATTATTTTGTGCATCTGAAACATACAAGCAAGGGAGACAAGTTATTTCTCTAATTTTTTACACATGGTATGGCTGTATTTTTTTATTATAAGTCTAAACCTATCGTTGTACAACTTGTCTATAGGGTAGAAACCATCGATTTAAACCATAGATTCTCAATGGGGGCGTTATCGCCCCGGGGGCGGTGAGAAGCGGTGAGAAGCTTTAGAGGGGGGGGGGCGCTGACGTTCATAGGGCGATTTGGGGGCGGTGAAGGGCAAGTGTGCGGTACAAACGTACCTGATATAATTTGAACACCTCAGCTATTTGAATCAATTAGTCTTTGAATGAAATGTGATGCAAACGCTGCTAAATATCTAATCAGCTAATATTAATGATATTAAATTTTTTATCTCAGTTTTACCATAGACTATAATATACATGGACCGCTTGCTTTAGTATTTCTGCTATATGATGACTCGAAAGACTGCTTTTCGGAATTTCCGATTCGTTGTTTCCTTTGCACTTCCGTTTTATTGAATCGCTTCGATATTCTCAATGAAAAATTAAAATTTAAATCGAAAGTTCTATATAGCGGAAACATTTAAGAAACAACGAGGAGCGTAGAAGTCATTTAAGACAGCCTTATTGGTTGCGCACGAAAAAAAAAGTACATATAAGCTCTAAAAATAGAGCAAGGGGTCCATCTTATTATAGTCTATGGTTTTACCATACACTATAATATACTATTTTTATGCTATTATCTTCTTTTTTTGCAATTCCCGATTCTAAATAAAGTAATTGTCATACAAGTTACGTTTTATTAAATCGCATTTTTTTCGACTTTAAATGAATACTTGTAGGCCTATTAATCCTATTATCATTGACTATAATAAGATGGACCGCCTGCTCCATTTTTAGAGCTTATGTTCTTTTTCCGTGCGCACACAACACTGATCTATAAATGTTTCCGCTCCGTACAACTTTCGATTTTAATTTTTCATTGAGAAAATCATAGCGATTAAATAAAACGGAACTTGTATATCAATAACTTTATTTCCTGTACAGCTATTACTTTATTTAGAATCGGGAATTCCGAAAATCAGTGTTTCAAGTCATCAAATAGCAGAAATACTAAAGCAAGCGGACTATAATATACATACATTTAAATTCATGGGTGTATATTATCATTAGTATCGTTAAGCGGAATAGATACGTAGTAATCATACGAACTGGGTAGTTAATATAATGTTTAAAAATATACATAGGCCTATAAATTCTTTGTTCATATAACATTTTCAAATACTTTTATATTTCAATCAGCTATAAATTGCAAGCCATTTATTTTTTTAAAAGAGAAAAAAAACAACATTATAAATATTAACTTAAAAACGTGTTAATTATCTCCCTTTAATAAAAAAAATGTTTCCACATTTGATTCAATAGTGATGCCAAACAAGGTCTGTTTTGTAATCTAACAAATATTACTGACTAATTATTATTTCTGTATAGAAATTCAACATTATGGTATTCATTTCATGAATTAATTATTAGAGGATTAAAATAATTTGCGTTAAACAGTAACAGTTGTAAATAAACATTTCCTGCATTAATTGTTTGTCCATTTATATTTTAAACATAAATAATTACAGAAATTACATAATGTAGTGTTATTAAATAAGTTACTTATATTTCTAAATTAATAATACAAATAAATTTGTTTTAAATTTGAATTACCGTAATTATATTTATGTTTAATTGAAGAAGATGATCATACAAACTCGTTTAGCCTAAATGTAATAATTTCAATTAATGAGCGGTCAAGTGTAAGTGACCTCATTGTAAGCTTAAAACAGCTTTGATGTGCGATAAAATCTGTTCACAGGTGTAAGTTGAACCAAATGCTGAAAGTAGAACTAATGCCTTACAGTTGAGTATAGCAGATGACTTTCCTAAGCAGTTTAATAAATAAGCACACAAATCTAGTCGGCCTAAAAAATTGCAGAAACTTTATTGACCCTTTAACTTCAAGAGGAATGGAGAGAGTGGGCTTAAAAAAATTGGGGGGGGGGGGGCGGTGAGCGGGAAAACATGTAAAAGGGGGCGATGAGCCGGAAAAGGTTAAGTAGCTATGATTTAAACGGATAGAAGTAGAGAAAATAGTGTGAAGGTTCCATCAACGAATGCAAAGGGCTTGTCTGGCCAGTACAATGCCGAACACCTTGCAATTATTTTTTTTTCCAAATTGGACGGCGTGTTCTAGCGAAACAGTGCTTGAATCGCCATTCCTAATGTCTTGTTGTCTTATTCTCGTTAGTGACTCCATCCAAATCTCGTTAGTGACTCCATCCAAATCTCGTTAGTGACTCCATCCAAATCTCGTTAGTGACTCCATCCAAATCTCGTTAGTGACTCCATCCAAATCTCGTTAGTGACTCCATCCGAATCTCGTTAGTGACTCCATCCAAATCTCGTTAGTGACTCCATCCAAATCTCGTTAGTGACTCCATCCAAATCTCGTTAGTGACTCCATCCAAATCTCGTTAGTGACTCCATCCAAATCTCGTTAGTGACTCCATCCAAATCTCGTTAGTGACTCCATCCAAATCTCGTTAGTGACTCCATCCAAATCTCGTTAGTGACTCCATCCAAATCTCGTTAGTGACTCCATCCAAATCTCGTTAGTGACTCCATCCAAATCTCGTTAGTGACTCCATCCAAATCTCGTTAGTGACTCCATCCAAATCTCGTTAGTGACTCCATCCAAATCTCGTTAGTGACTCCATCCAAATCTCGTTAGTGACTCCATCCGAATCTCGTTAGTGACTCCATCCGAATCTCGTTAGTGACTCCATCCGAATCTCGTTAGTGACTCCATCCGAATCTCGTTAGTGACTCCATCCAAATCTCGTTAGTGACTCCATCCAAATCTCGTTAGTGACTCCATCCAAATCTCGTTAGTGACTCCATCCAAATCTCGTTAGTGACTCCATCCAAATTTCGTTAGTGACTCCATCCAAATCTCGTTAGTGACTCCATCCAAATCTCGTTAGTGATTCCATCCAAATCTCGTTAGTGACTCCATCCAAATCTCGTTAGTGACTCCATCCAAATCTCGTTAGTGACTCCATCCAAATCTCGTTAGTGACTCCATCCAAATCTCGTTAGTGA
This sequence comes from Anisus vortex, assembly GCA_949126835.1. NCBI lineage: Eukaryota > Metazoa > Mollusca > Gastropoda > Planorbidae > Anisus > Anisus vortex. The sequence continues at coordinate 34,853,259 of OX421499.1, forward strand.
CTCCATCCAAATCTCGTTAGTGACTCCATCCAAATCTCGTTAGTGACTCCATCCAAATCTCGTTAGTGACTCCATCCAAATCTCGTTAGTGACTCCATCCAAATCTCGTTAGTGACTCCATCCAAATCTCGTTAGTGACTCCATCCAAATCTCGTTAGTGACTCCATCCAAATCTCGTTAGTGACTCCATCCAAATCTCGTTAGTGACTCCATCCAAATCTCGTTAGTGACTCCATCCAAATCTCGTTAGTGACTCCATTCAAATCTCGTTAGTGACTCCATCCAAATCTCGTTAGTGACTCCATCCAAATCGCACACCCAATCTATATATAAGGAATGATTAGGCCTTATTTCAGTTGTTATGAAAATGTTACGTGGCCAATGAACGCACTGTCAAGGATGGATGGTATTGTCTTAACGACACAATCACACGGTGAGCCGATGTTGTTGTTTTTATTACATGTACTTTGGACATTATTATTTAAAAAAAAGGTGGCAATGATATATTAAGATTATTAATTAGCTATATCTATATATATAAAAAGATCGTGTTTGTGTCCCCACGGATCCCCATTCGTCAATTTGAAAACACGTGAGTTTGTGTCACTGACCTATTTAGGCCTAGGCCTATATACTGTCTAATAATTTTTCATATTAAAATGTGTCTTCGATAGCTCAGTGGTTAACGTAGCGGACTGCTATGCGGGCGACCCGGTTTCGATTCTCTAATTAGACTACTTTTAAAATCAAAAGACATTATAAATCTACGGGCAATTTAGACTTTTGTTAAATAAAAATACTTGCCTATTTTTTTACCCGATTACAATATTTATTTTAAATTACTTTCCTAAAAGTCATTAAAAAAAACAACTTAAATATTAGATATCAATAACACTTAGTATAGTACTATAAAGACAATAGCCTGTTGTTCGTTGTCTGTATTCTGTAACTGTCGTAAGCGCATAGAACTGTCACCAACGCTATACAAGCACCATTATTATTTATTTATTTATTATATTTAATAGCAATAACTATTAACAGTCCTATGTATTATTATAACCATTTTTAAAAAAAAGCTATAGATGTAAGTTGATATATGCCTATAAATATGCACATACACGCAATCACAGACATACGCAAAGCAAGAGAGAGAGAGAGAGAGAGAGAGAGAGAGAGAGAGAGAGAGAGAGAGAGAGAGAAACATAGTTAAAAAGATAGATGAATAAATGGAAGAGATAGATCGTAAAATAAAATAGACAGAACACAAATATAGTGATAGAAAGATAGATAGAAAGTAAATAAATAGATAGATATAAAGATAGAACAATAGATAAATAGACCGACAGATCTATATACATAAAATAACAGTGTTTGTCCGCATACGTATCCCCATTGGTCAATTTGAAATCACGTGAGTTTGTGTCACTGACCTATTTAGCCTAGGCATATATACAGTCTAATATTTTTTCACATCGGACATGTGTCTTCGCTAGCTCACCGACTCGGGTTCGATTCTCCAGTTATTCTATACTTTTTTTTCGACAATTTGTTTTTCAAACTTTTAAAAACAAAAGACATTGTAAATCTACGGACAATTTAATCTTTTGTTAAATAAAAATACTTGCCTATTTTTTTACCCGATTACAATATTTATTTTAAACTACTTTCCTAAAAGTCTTCAGTAAAAAAATTATAATTTAAATATAAGATTTATAGCTTTCTTTTAATTGTAGTTTATACAATTTGTATCTGCACCTTATACAGTCCTGTTTTTTTTCACCCGGGCAACGCCGGGCAATGTAGCTTGTAGATAAATAAATAAACAGAATAATAGATAGAAAGATAGAAAAAAATTATAGATACTTAGGTAGAAAAATTGATAGATTGATAGCAAAATATATATGTAGATGATTGAAAAATAGATAAAAAGATGTATAAAAAATAGGTAGAGAGCTATACCAAACGATAGACAGATTGATAGTCAGACAGATACGTTCATAGTCAGACAGATACATTGATAGTCAGACAGTTACAGACAGTATATGACGGTGAATAAATATCCCTGCTAATGACCCAGTAGGTCATTGGGTGGAATTCATATTAAGTCTTGGATCAACCACTGGACGACGGTCAGCTGAAGCAAGCACTTGACTAAAGGTTAAACAAGAGGTTAAACGAGTAAAAGACGGGGCTTACTCAAGCCTCCCGTCTCACTCCCACCCCCACCCTCTTTTCCACACAGCATTTATGAGAATCTCTATTAAACGTAGCGCGCATGACCGTTCGGGGGGCTTGATTGACGTCACAATAAGCTTGGTATGAAGGCTGCGAGAAAACCGAAACATAACATGTATTGACTATAACGTTCAACAGCGAGCTTTGAGTACGAGCGCTATCCAATACAAAACATATCACAAGGTCGACATGAAATTTATCACTAAACCTATAAACACCCTAAAGGACAGAAGGGCAAAGAGTAAAGTAGTAATAATACATAAGGAATTAAACTCTAATTTAGAAATACAACCCTATAACAATCCGTTACAATGCTCAGATAATCACAAAGTCAAAAACATTTTCCTTATCCCTTATGCGAGAACAAATGCATATAAGTACTCTTTCTTCCCGAGTGGCATTCGGGCATTAAATGAGTTGCCTGAACAAACCAGGAAGATCAGTAACTTAACATCATTTAAAACAGTAATAAAATGCAAGACTAGATTCGAACCACGGATGAGCGTAGACGCAATAATCATCTGTATAGAAAGAGCGTCTGTAATGTATAAGATGAGATAAGAACTAATAGAATACAAACTAAATACATAATATAAGTAGTCTACTTGCAAATAGTAGGCTACTAAGTCAACAGAAATATAATTTACAGCAATCTCCTTTTTTTTTTACGTCGCAATTAAGTATCTTTGGTATACTCATCATAATATATTCTATGACATATATTAGAGCTGGGGTCATCAGCCTAGGACCTGGCACGCAGAGCGATTTTCAATGGCACTCGGAAGACCTTAAAAAAAATGCCATTTTGTGTCTTTTCTACAAGAAATTGAGTGTTAAAGCAGGATACATTTTATGCTTTTTGCACGCCGATTGAACAATAAATCCTTACTTTGGCACAGTATTATCAACATGTTGCCGACCCCTGAGTTAGAATACTTAGAACTTTTTGAAGGTTGAGTTAAAGATCAGTGTATAAGTGAACATAGATAATACTGTTCTTGTAGACAATGGTGATGACTCATTTATATAAACAAAAGTGCCGTAACACCTTTTGAAAGTTGTAGTAAGTAGAGTACCGGTCGGGTCAAATTGATCCTTGGGCTGGTGGGGCTCAATTCACCAGTTTCAGTGGCCACGGCCTGCTAGAGAATGTGTGGCCAGCACAATGCCCAGCCTCATTTACTTTACCCCTAACTAATGTTAGGTACCCATCAGAGCGCTGGAAAAACTCGGGGACACCCCTGAGTCCAGGAGAAAAAAAATCCTGGCCATCACCAGGATTCGAACGCGCCAGTCGAACGCGCCAGTCGAACGCGCTGCCTTTTGAAAGTAGACTTGTCATAATATTATCACAATTTTCGGATTAAGGATAATCCAAAGTCTGGCACGCGGTACCATAGATTGTCGAACCCTGAATTACTTAGAGTATCAGAAATACATTTTTATTGCCGTCTATTAAACTCTAGAAACAACATAGTTATCGAACTTGAAATCTTGAGTAACTACTCACCTAGATTTAATGAAACACTGACGGACCTAATGATCGGAACAAAGTGATTAGTAAACATTTAATTAAAGCGTGGACCTCCTAGATGTAGATCTCAACTTCATCAGAACATTTACAACACATGCACTGGGGCCGGCGCGACCAAGAGACGCAATTATTTGCCTCATTAAATTAACGTTAATTGGTGGATCCCGGATAATTGAGAATCGGCCATCCGTGTCGATCTCGGCGGTTAGACCTACCAGGGCGGAAATGAAGCCAAAGGCCCTAAGGGCGTTTCTCTCGATAAGGCTTAAGGAGGGGTGTTGCAATGTGACGAACGCTCTCCCACCCCTTAAACCCGTTGAGTTTAAAGGTCACTGCCCGTATTAATTTTTGAGGACCTTGTGGTCAACTTGGGGATATGAGCAGTATGTACACGTGATTATAGTGTAAGTAGCGATCACAACGAGATTGTATGAACAAAACGATGCCCAGGTTCGAGTTAAACTTCAGCACTCAAGGAAAAAAAAGGTTTGGAATTGAGCAGGCCACACTGTTCCCCTAGTATGCGGAGGCCACCCGACTAGTTTTTTTTCTTCTCGAACATCATGTAAAAATAGTGTGTTTTTGTAACTGGACAACTTTTAAACAAATGTGAAAGACACCCCCCAACCCACCTCTGATAATGTTGTGTTATGACATGAAATGACTTTAAATATCCTAGCGTGTTGTCACAATGCTATTATATGACTGCCGGAATCTCCGAAATTGGACAGATATACGTGTGTGTGTGGGGGGGGGGGGCTGGAAGAATGGTAGGTGAGTGATGCTGTAATGGTCAAACCCAGAATCCACTAAACCATAACTCCTGTTGTTGGACACTGGCTGTAAGGCTACATAACGTTACATCTTCCTTTTCGATCAGCAGTCTCGTTCTGGATAGAGAATGACGGAGCGGGGCTTTAAGACTCTCGTCTGTATCAGCGGTCATCCGTTGTCCTACTGTCCCTATTTTTTATTTATTCCTCTTCTTTTCCAATTCTATTGACCGAAGCAAAACACAACCCACCAGGCACTAACAGCTAACGAATAAAAAACCTTAAAAGCAGTAAATAACTTCAAACTTAAAAGTCCTTTAAGCCCCGGCATCCAATCCCTGGCGTCTACGCCATTATCCCCGATCCTGTAAGAGAACGGGTTGTTGCTTTTTAATGCCCTTGACCTAATTGCGTACACGTAGATACGCTTGCCAATGACGTCATCAAAATATGAGGAGTTTTTGTTTTTAATTCGCTCTCTCTGTGTAGTTTAATTTTTAATGTTATTTTTTTTATTTTTTTGTTAGCCAAATGAATGTACTTATGGAATTAAAAAACAACAATTCTCAATTTTTTGTTTTGTTATAAAAGACGATAATATTCTTGGGAAAGTTTTTATACTTACAGTGCCATTCCGTAGAGCACGCTCATGTACTTTAACCCTATGTCTACTAGACGGGATGAAATAAATTGAAAATTGAAATGCTAAAAACAGATCAGTCCTCGTTGCTGGATCATTGTTTTTTCATTTAAAAACCCTGCCCCATTCCACAGAAAAAAATAGGGTTAAGTTATAAATGAAAAGGATTCAGCAATGATGTACATTAGAAAACATACAACATAGAACTTATGTATAGGTATTTATAATGTGGCATAGGAAATGCACCTCGAACCAGAAGAGTAGAAATGTTGTTTGCAGCAAAATAGTTCCGCCAACCGGAAGCAAATAATACTATAATATAATCAAAAGGCGTAAAGAATGTCCAGGGTTCGAATCCTGGTGAAGGCTAGGATTTGTTCCCGGGACTGTAGGGTGTCCCTGAGTCTACCCAGTTTGATGGATGGCACCTGACATTAGTTGGGGTGAAGTAAAAGGGGGGGGGGGGTGATACTGGGTATAAAGTTTTGTCAACTACTGGACCCTAGATCACATACTATTTTCTTTACATTCTAACTAAAAGTTTTCGAAATTATGCGTTGAGTATGAATTTAATTTAAAAAAAAAAAAAAAAAATCCTGCTGGATTTGAACCATGAAAACAATACGGAAGACAAGAATAGAATTCATATAAAGGAAAGCGGCCAGTAGGGATTGAATCCCCCGCCCCCCCCCCCTCCTAAATCAGTATCACGCGAACCATCCATTGGATGACGTCGTGTCAAAAATTCACGTTTTCCCGCCATTTCCGTGCACACTTTCTGTGCTAATAATTGATTAATTTCTTTTTTTTTTATGGTCGCTTTCATTTTCAAACGCGATATTTAAGTCATTTAGACAGAATGCTTTGGCATTTGGGTCTTTTTTTTTGTTTTTTGTTTGTTTTTAAAGTAAAAAAAAATGCTTTCAATAGCACAGTTGGTTTTAATGATTTGCTTTACTTTTTTTTTGTATATATAGCTCACTACAATGGAAATAGAGCAGTTAAAATGTATCCACGTATGATAAAGTTATAACGGATTTATAGATGGACAAAGAAGATAAAGTTATAACGGAGTTATAGATGTTCACGGGAGATACATTTATAGCAGAGTTATAGATGTACAAAGAAGATAACATTATAACGGAGTTATAGATGTACAAAGAAGATAACGGTATAACGGAGTTATAGATGTACAAAGAACACACAAATATCGTCTTAAACTGTCCATAGCCGATTAGATACTCAGGAAATAACGTTATACCGAATGTAACGCATAATGTATATCTTATACAAATACATGTATATGTTTAGGAGAGATTTTTTTTAAAAAGCCAACTGCTTTGCTTTGCTCATCTAAACATAGCCAGATGAAGAAAAAGAAACATGTAATCAATCAGGTTTTTTTTTTATAAATCTATCAGACATGAATCATGACAATGACGAAACATATTACCTGAAGCTGTCTGAATCCCAGCACATGGAGAGGAGATTTTTTAATAAATCAAACGCAAGAAAAAGAATGAGAATAAATATTAGACATGGAAGGGTTAAAATAAAAAAGATACGTGAAAGGGTTAAGACGATACAATCGTTGAAAAAGTCTGCAGAGACACAATAATGTCAGAAATGACATGGAGATTAAAAAAACAAACATTTTCTTGTTCCTTATGCAAGAACAAATCATACAAATTATCGTTTCTTCTTGATTGGCTTTTGGACATATATAGGGCCGCTTATTAAATTGATAAAAAACCAACACGTTTAAAATCATTTGAAACTCTTGTCATAATGCAAGGCTAGATAACAAACGGATAAAAGTATTCCCGAGTGGCATTCGGGCATTGAATGGGTTGCCTGAAAAAAACTAGGAAAACCAGTAACTTGACATCATTTAAAACATTAATAAAAATGCAAGACTAGACTCAGACCACGGATAACAGTCAACTGTTATTACATCTCTAGTATCTGTATCTATTACATCTATATCTATTACATCTCTAGTATCTGTATCTATTACATCTCTAGTATCTGTATCTATTACATCTCTAGTATCTGTATCTATTACATCTCTAGTATCTGTATCTATTACATCTCTAGTATCTGTATCTATTACATCTCTAGTATCTGTATCTATTACATCTCTAGTATCTGTATCTATTACATCTCTAGTATCTGTATCTATTACATCTCTAGTATCTGTATCTATTACATCTCTAGTATCTGTATCTATTACATCTCTAGTATCTGTATCTATTACATCTCTAGTATCTGTATCTATTACATCTCTAGTATCTGTATCTATTACATCTCTAGTATCTGTATCTATTACATCTCTAGTATCTGTATCTATTACATCTCTAGTATCTGTAGCCTACTCCAGTGAGAACATTTACCGTGCATGGATCCATACATTATTTTTCGCCCCTCCCACCACCTCTTGTTTGTGGCCTGGATTAAAAACAAAAAACAACTATATAAAATAATTTTAACCCTTCCCATCCCAGAATTTGGACTTTGGGCCATGGAATAATTTGCCGGGCTACCTTGATCTCCGTATGACCTTGGCTAGACCTTGAGAAAATAGTAGCAGGGATAGATCGATAGTGGTGCTTATTATTTTTGTCCCCTTTTTCTGTGTATATGTGTGTGTGTCTGTGTATGTGTGCAGACGCCACAATCTTATCGTGACTCGCGACCAACAGATGACATCAGCATCACGTGACAATGCCATGTTTTTTCAAATAATTATATTATTATTATTATTATTATTACAGTAAACGCGGTCTAATGGTTTCACGGGGCAATAACCCTTTCAAAGTTAAATTATTAATCATGTCAGAATTTTCACTTTTAAATAAAAATGTAAGAGAATGAATTTTAAATGCTGGAATTAGAAAACAACAACTAAAGAACAAAAGAATTATAGAGAATTGAAACAACAGAGATTGCATGCCCTTAATCTTACAACTACAAAATATTATTTCGATGATTTTAATAATTGTTATTTCGACTGAAAGCTCTTAATCATTTTTAATACATCGGTGACAAGTGAGAATTAGGTCACAGTTCAAGAATGGTATTAATTTTTGTTACGTACATTCATTACAGTTTGGCTTAGAACTAGATCTATAACACAACAGAAAACTATTGCAATGCCAGGATAGACTCATAGATTGAAACACTATTCTTTTTTTTATATACAAGAACAAGTACATGCAAGCTTTCTTTCTTCCCCATGTGGTATCCGGGCTTGAAATGGGTTGCCTGAACAAACCAGGAATACCATTAACATAACATCATTTAAAACACTAATAGAAATGCAGGACTAGACTCAAACCACAGATGAGCGTAGGACGCAATAATCTACTGTATATAAATCGTGCGGATGTAACATACAATATGAAAATAGATAGAGGGTTGGGTATATAAATCGATAGATTATATAGATAGATAGATAGATATAGATAGATAGATAGATTATGTGTTTATCTATCTGGATTTGAATCTAATTCAATCGTAAGATCAATAATTTATTTTACTTGTGGGGTAACCCACTGCTCATTTGCCTCTTCCATGATTTAACCGCAGTATGTGTGACATAAGAGTCAACAGACCTATCCATGGCTCTAGGAAATAAATAAATCCCATCTATCAATAACGCAGGTGTGCAGTCACCTTAGATTTACAGCATCCTGTTTTTCTCCGTTTATTCTCTTATCTTCTTATCTTGTATATTACTAACGCTCTTTCATAAAGAAGATTATTGTGTCCTACGCTCATCCGTGTTCCAAGTCTAGTATTGCATCTTTATTAGTGTTTTAAATGATGTTATGTTACTGGTTTTACTTTTTTGTTCAGGCAACCCATTCCATGCCCGAACGCCACTCTGGAAGAAAGAGAACCTATTCTCTGATAGTAAAATTAAACAAAACTGTAGGAAAGAATATTATAAAAAAATATTCAGAACACTACAGCTATTGAAATTGCTTCCTTGGTTATACACAGTGAAGTTAGCAGCTAACAAAATGGGCCCTCCAGAGTTCAATACCGGCGCCATATGATTCAGTTTATTGTTACAATTCTTTTTTCTTACAAGTTTTTTAATTGTAGAAGTCAACCAAATTTTGTTATTGTTACAATATGTCCAACTGTCTACTTATAGTGTTAATAAAAATAATATGGTAATTTATATCCATGCTATTAAATTTAGCATGCTCAGTGCGCTCTTGGAATAAATTGAAGTGGCAGTTGTATTGGTATGTAAGGCACATAGCCGCTAGCCAAAGAGAAAGGTCTTATCGCTCTTTTTTTTAAAGACTCTCTCAATGTCTGAGGCAAGCTCTTCCACTTAGAAAGCACCACAGATTCAAATGATTGCACTCCAAGGTATTTCTTTTTGTCCAGACAAACTGGGACTTTTAAAGTGTGACTGGAATGATGAGCGCAGTTCCCTTGATGGCGCTACTTTCTTGAAGGTAGGAAGGAGCAGTATCATTTATACATCCGTACGGAAGGGACAAAATATTGTGGACCTTCTTTTGCTTCATCACCGGTAGCATTACTGCTGGCAAGCATGTCACAGGCATGGCAACAGGCCAATGTATATATTAACCCTTACAGTCCCGGGCGCGTATATAGCGGAACTGAAGGCAGCATAGATAGAAGTAGGTCGGTACGGGAAGGGTTAAATATATAGCCCATTTCTGAAAGAAAGATTTCTGGTTGTATGTAAGAATGAATGAAAACTGAATCTTCACCTGCAATTTGATGAATATAGAAAAAAAAAGAAACTTCTGGATCAAGACACGGGATCTCTAAGGTAGTTGGCGTCCAGCACAATAAAAAAAAAAGTTAAATTCCCGTTTTCCCGTCCCTGGAGAAATTACGATTTCATCACTGCTCGGGAAAAAATCACTAATTCGGTTCGTATCGAATCTCGAATTGAGTCCGTCTTTTCGATTACTTGTCAGGGTTTTCAAAAAAAAAAAAAAGAGAATCGGAATAAAGAATCAAACAGCGCTTTCCCACCCCCAAGGGATATGAATTAATATTTGTTTTCTTAAGTATTGGATACTAGTTTTTTTAAAATGAAAACATTATGGAATTACTGTCTTTCAGATGGGAAGAGATGTGGGAATAGAATAATGGAAATGAAGATAAAAGGAAAGAGAGAGAGAGAGAGAGAGATAAAAGTGATGTTATTTCGTTTAGCCTTCTATACAAATTGTGGTCATTGAGAAGAAAAAACAAAATGAATTATAAAACTAGTCTGATGTTAACATGGAATAGAAACTATAGTCATTGACAGATAATAGGGTGATGGAAACTCGACTGATCTGTATGATACCCAGACCGTGATTTAGAATGTAATGCGTTGTAAAGGCAAGTGTCGGAAACCAGAGGCACGCTTGCCAGACTTGGCACGCAGAGTGATTTTCAAGGGCACGCTGAAGATCCACAGAAAAAGCAATTCAAGTCTTTCTACAAGATAAAAGAGTAAAAAAAGATGCCTTTAATGCTCTTGGCGCGCTGATTGAATTAGACATCCTTATTTGGCACACTATTATCTAAAGGTTGCCGACCCATTATTGTAAAGTTTACCTTTGTAGACAATGATTTTTATGTATAGTCTAGTGTAGGGGTCGGCAACCTACGACGCGCGTGCCAAACTTGGGACAATAACAAAAGAATTGCTAGAGCAGTATATATTGTATGCTGTTGGCAAGCTTAATGAATTAGAAAACTTACTTTGGCACACTATAATCAAACGGTCCCTGATCTAGTGGCAATGAAGTTGAAGTAACCAGTAGTTTTTTTTGTAGGCCAAGGCATATGAGCAAAAACGACACGACATTGACCTGCCACGGATTCTCAAGATCAAATTTGAGCCTGTCTTCAATCGGTTTGAAGATTTCTATGCTAAACCTCTGAACAAAACGAGTCCCATGTCAAATGCAACAAAAAAAAATGTTGACCAGTTTGGCTATCAAAACTGTTTTCGTGTCCTTTGCTGAAAACCTGGTTTGTGTGGCCAGCATTGTCGCCCAGTCGTCCAAAACCAAAACTCGATCTTCTAACATCAACTAAGAACATCATACTTGTTAAGGACACGGCAAAAAAAGAAATAGGTAAGGCTTTTGTGACCACATGTCCACATGTTCTTGACCACATATCCACACGTTCTTGACTACATTTCCACATGTTCTTGACCACATGTACACTCGTTCTTAACCTGTCTCTCATGCACTGCCAAATAATATCTATATTTATCAGATCGAATTGAAATTTCATGCGGGGTGAGGTGGGTTGCGGGCGCTTGGATGTGCGCAAAAGAAGTTTTCAATACATTACCCCCATTTTGAATCAGGGAAGTCTTAGGGTCACATGTCGTCTGCTCTGATTCATGTCGACAAGGCTCCGTAAAGAAAGAAAAACCAAACCGTGTATTTCATTGCACAAACATACAAGACAACACACGCACACTTGCAGGCGCACACCAACCAACACACTCACATACACACAAGCAAAACCAGCTTGGCAAATATTAAAAATCATATTCCAGTAATTACTTTTTTTTTTACAAATCCCAAAACTGGCATCGCATAAAAAATATATAGACTAGCTCCCGGAATCATGCACACAGTCAGATTGGCATTTCTGTAAGCAAATTGCCATCATCGTTGGCATCTCCCATGTTTGACATCTGCGTGTTGACATTAGAAAAGACATCTCATCGTCAGAACATTTACTTAACACAACAACAACAACAACTACAACAACAACAACGACAACAAGAACTGTTTGACCAGGTAGATGATGTTTTCATTTTCAGTGCAGAAATTGAAATCAACGACTTTAAAAAAAAAAAGATTGTTTACTGTGATGCGATATCCTGATGTATAGTGCGTTGATAGCTCAGGAAATATTTATGTATCTATGTATCTATGTATCTATGTATCTATTTATCTATTTATCTATTTATCTATTTATCTATTTATCTATTTATCTATTTATCTATTTATCTATTTATCTATGTATCTATGTATCTATGTATCTATGTATCTATTTATCTATTTATCTATTTATCTATTTATCTATTTATCTATTTATCTATTTATCTATTTATCTAATTATCTATTTATCTATTTATCTATTTATCTATTTATCTATTTATCTATTTATCTATTTATCTATTTATCTATTTATCTATTTATCTATTTATCTATTTATCTATTTATCTATTTATCTATTTATCTATTTATCTATTTATCTATTTATCTATTTATCTATTTATCTATTTATCTATTTATCTATTTATCTATTTATCTATTTATCTATTTATCTATTTATCTATTTATCTATTTATCTATTTACCCATTTATCTATTTAATTATTTATCTATTTGGTTGTCTGTTTATCTCTTTTAATCCTCTCTCTTTCTCTCTCTCCATCCTTATCGATATATCTATCTATTCTCTCTATCCCGGTATCTATTAACATGGACACAAACATATACAACTCATATCATTTTCAGGCATTTAGTAGAATTGCATACAATGGCAAAAAAAAATTCAGACATCTGTATTACTAATGAGGCACGGTGCTGAATCAACAAAACGTTACAACCTCATTCTGATTTTCTCCCCCCTGCTTATATTCGTTATAAATTTTAGATTTTACACCCTAAAAAGAAAAAAAAAGGTTGCCAACCCATTATTGTAAAGTTTATTTTTGTATATAATTGGCAACACTATTAAAGGTCAAGATGAGTAGTGTGGGCCACACTATCCACTTAGATTCCTTGGCAGCAGAAATGGATGCAATCTGTTTAACTAGGCATATTAACTGGTATCTCTAAATGTAAAAATCATTCGTTCTACGTTACTTACAGTTTCATAGAGAATAATTATGACAAGTACCCACTCTACTAATGTCAGCCTACTTATTCTCTGTATTTCTATGAGTGTGATTATAAATACAACAACTAAAATCGTAAAATTATATAGTCTGTTGTTCTATTACTCATAATTAAATACTTGCCTCTGTCTAAAAGTATCGTTTGGTTTTCAACATTTCTAGAAAGTACTTCTTCAATTTTTCAAAATCTCTCCACAATACATTTGTTTTTAAAAAAAGGTAGAAACTACTACTAAACAATAGTTTCATTGGTTGGAATTCAAAAATTGCATCCAGTTACGTGCGTTTTCATTGGCTCCATTTCCCACCACTCCAATTCTTTAATTAACCCTGCGGGTATGATGGCCTTAAAAATAAAAAAAAATTAAAAAAATGCGTTTATTCTGCAGTTACTATAAACTCTATTAAATATAGCATTTATTTATTTATTTATTTATTATAGTAATTTCATTGTTATTTTCACTTAGGAATGCATTTATGAAGGCCTATACTTTAAACAACTATCGAAAGATTTGCTCCGGGCCTAGCCCTAGATGATGATAAACCTCCACCCATGAATGGTTAAGAAAATTGTCATTCCAAAAAAAAAATACGTTTTCAATAGTAAAAACACGTATTAATATAGTATGTTGCATTGTGCAATAAGCACTTGATACAGTAAGAAGGCAATATGTTTAACCCTTACAGTCCCGGGCGCGTATATAGCGGAACTGAAGGCAGCATAGACAGAAGTAGGTCGGTACGGGAAGGGTTAAGTAAGGAAAACGAATTGTTAAAGGTTTTTTTCTTTTCTTATTTTATTTCAAGTCTGCAAAAGAAACAAAAATAATTCTAGAAACCCTTAACATTTTACTTCGTGAAAAACCGGAAATTGGTGCTGGGAACCATCACACAATCACGCACCCACACACACTCACACACAAATGCGCACACAACGTTGCTCTGTTCGAAATGCTTACAGGTCAATTGACTCCTAGTTTAAAGTCCCCCCACCCACACATTCACACATACACTCAGAAGATGGCTCCCCATTCTGCAAGAAACACAGTCTCCGGCACACAAATCCAATAGAGTTTAACCCTATAAAATATTTTTTGGGGTAAAACAGAACAGTTTATAAAGAAAAAATCAATGTCCTGGACGGGTTGAGTTGGGGCAGGGCGGGAGGGGGGAGGGGGCAAAAAGCAGTTTGTGTGAGGGCCAAATCTTAAACCGATCTTCTTCTCTTTCTTTCTTCTTGTTCATCTTGGACTTCCAAGAGTTAAATTTAGAACTGACCTTTGACCTTGGTTCTGATTGAATCAGTGAGTTTCAAAGAAAGGTTTACGGGTAGAAGAAAATCTATGATACAGAAGTTCGCTAGAGCAGGGGTGGACAACCTACGGCACGCGTGCCATGCTTGGCATGCAGAGCGATTTTCAATGGCACGCGGAAGACTACCAAAAAAGACAATTCAAGTTTCTACTACAAGACATTGATTGCTAGAGCAGGAAGACTTGTAGGATGTTGGCACGCTGAATGAATTAGAAATCCCACTTTGAATGAATTAGAAGTCCCACTTTGAATAAATTAGAAGTCCCACTTTGAATGAATTAGAAGTCCCACTTTGAATGAATTAGAAGTCCCACTTTGAATGAATTAGAAGTCCCACTTTGAATGAATTAGAAGTCCCACTTTGAATGAATTAGAAGTCCCACTTTGAATGAATTAGAAGTCCCACTTTGAATGAATTAGAAGTCCCACTCTGAATGAATTAGAAGTCCCACTTTGAATGAATTAGAAGTCCCACTTTGAATGAATTAGAAGTCCCACTTTGAATGAATTAGAAGTCCCACTTTGAATGAATTAGAAGTCCCACTTTGAATGAATTAGAAGTCCCACTTTGAATGAATTAGAAGTCCCACTTTGAATGAATTAGAAGTCCCACTTTGAATGAAATAGAAGTCCCACTTTGAATGAATTAGAAGTCCCACTTTGAATGAATTAGAAGTCCCACTCTGAATGAATTAGAAGTCCCACTTTGAATGAATTAGAAGTCCCACTCTGAATGAATTAGAAGTCCCACTTTGGCGCACTATTATGAAAAGGTTGCCGACCCCTGCGCTAGAGGGTTGGTCTCTTGTACACAATTTAAATTTTACTTAATACAGAAATGTGTTATTTTTTCTTTCAATCTGTACACAATATTAGGAAATATTCAGGAAGACGTAGAGATAACAAACACTTATACTCATTCTAGATGCCTGGGTTAAGTGGTGCACAATTAATTTTCTTCCCGAGTGGTGTTCAGGCTTGGAATGGGTTACCTTTAACAATTGGAACAGACTAAGCATTGCACCTATGTTGGAGACTGAATTAAAATTGTATTAGTGATTTACTCCTCTTGTTCTGTAGTGACCTTTATTTGAGCTTGCGAGTCGGCGTGTGTAACTGTTTGATCTTTTTCTAGAGAGAAGGCAACAGGGGCAGTGTTCTCTTCCTTCTTTCTCTCTATCAATGGAATTATTCAGACACCATATATAGACAGTTGAAATTGCATTTCTTTCCTTAATTTAGATCTAGAATCTAGATCTAGAACGCAGTTCTATATGTAAGCATAAAGAGGAGAAGATACAGAGAGAAAGAGAGCGAGAGAGAGGATGAATGAGAGAGAGAGAGAGATGCAGTTAGTGGATCTAGTAAAAAAGAAGCTTATTGTTAATAAAATTATAAATTTCTTTGTGCGATATAATTTTGTGATTGAATTATTCTTGTGTGTTATAAACAAGGCCTGTTTTTTTTTAAGAAAAAAATATTTCCAAAATTATTTTTCCTACTACGTTAGTATTTACTTTTGATTTATTTTATTTAATTTTTTTATTAAAATTATTTAAATTTAATTTGCTATCATGTTTACTCTTGTTTTTCTCTGTTTTAAATATCTTATTATTTTCATAGCCATAAAAATTCATTCTTCTTTTCTTTCTTTTTGTTACAATTTTCTCAAAACAAGTCATTTCAAATTCGACAACAATAAAAAGATAAATAGAGGTCGTAATAACTGTTTTTGATATCCAGTTTAAATGACATGACTAGCAACCCTAGACATTTGCCAGATTCAAGAAAATGGATTTTAAAATTTAGAAAAAGACCCAAACAAACAAGGGACACAGAAAAACAGAGAAACAGATTTCAGTATGACGCGTCTATTGCGAGTACGTTAGTGTCGACTAATTGAGTGTGGGGAGAAACTGGAGGGGTCTGGTATAGAAGTGCAGGGTAAACAGCTTGTTGGAGGCTTTGACTAATGTAACTAATTGAGACAGACAGGAGTATGGTACGACGTCCTGGACGCACTGTGACCTACTTCTTTTTTTGTTTTTGAAAATACTAGACTACCAGAATCCCGCGGATGGTTTTGAAAGGCGGCCAACGCTATACAGCAGACTATACCCCCCCCCTCCACCCCTCTCTCTCTTTTCCCTTTTCCACAATTATTTGTGTTTGCCTCCTCCAAAGAAATAAAGGCACGGCTGCCCCATAGCAATACAAAATGGATGCAGTCAACTCTGCAAGTCTAACGTTGGCATGGTGTTCAGTGATGAGAGGCGACTATGGCGACTTATCGGGGGGGACTGGAGGCTGTCATGGCGTGCTTAGACTAGAAATTCTGTTTTTCTTCTTTTTTACTTCCTTTCTATTAACTTGTATTTTCTGTCTGTCTGCTTGCTTGCTTGGTTGCTTGCTTGCTTGATAGCAAAACTTTGCATCGATTTTTCGACCACTTCCCGTGGTCCAATCGAGCTGAAATTTAGGCAGCAGACTTGTCCAGACTAACAATACATTCTATTAAATTTTCAGTTAAAACAACTTAATTATACTATACTTGTGACAATATTCATTTCTTAAAAGGAAAGTATAAGAAAAATTTTGGTTTCACGTAAAAAAATCCTGGGCAATTTTTTATAGTTTTTCGGCGCAAAGCTAGAAAAAAAAAGGATGCACTAAGATTATTTTTAGAACAATTCATACGGAGTAAGGAGATATTTTTGAGATTTGCGACACAGATATTTTTCTGCACATGTTTTATTTCCAGTAGTCAATCAATTATTTAATTACATGATGGTAAACTTAGTTTGGAAAGAAAGGAAGTATAATAAAACCTACGTTTTTATGGGTTATTCTTTTTTGTAAATCATTTATATTAACTTAGCAAAACTGTGTATGTATGTTTCTGTATGGGTGCTTTGTATTGTCTAGCGGGCGACTGGATGAAAACAGATGCATGATTGATAGATGGTTCTGGCGTACAATGTCTCTTACAAAATGTAAAGATATGTGTATAAGCGTAAATATGTATGTTATTACGG
Source organism: Anisus vortex (assembly GCA_949126835.1). Classification (NCBI taxonomy): domain Eukaryota; kingdom Metazoa; phylum Mollusca; class Gastropoda; family Planorbidae; genus Anisus; species Anisus vortex. The sequence continues at coordinate 34,870,707 of OX421499.1, forward strand.
GCGAAAGATGGAGTATGCGTGTGTACATGCGTGTCGCACTTGCGAGTGCGTGTATTTAAAAGGAATATAGATAGATAGATAGATAGATAGGTGGATGTGTGGATGGATGGATAGATAGATAGATATATGGATGGATGAATGGATGCATAGATGGATAGATAGATAGTTAGTTAGATAGATAGTTAGTTAGATAGATAGATAGATAGATAGATAGGTGAAGGCTAGGATTTTTTTCCAGGTGTGGAGAGTGTCCCTGAGTCTACCCAGCTCCGATATGTACCTGGCAATACTTGGGGCAAAGTAAAGGCAGTTGGACGTTGTGCTGGCCACACAATCCCCTGCTATGACTTGGTCAACTGAATGCATGACCTATGGATCAAATAAGTCCGACGTTGTTACTTTGCTATATTTCGTTAAAGTTCATCATTTTATCCCATACATTTTATTTTGTACTTCAACCATTATATAATCACCCCCACACAACAACAGCCAACACTACTAATTATACAATTTTCCCTGATTCATAAATTCGTTCTAATGATTCGGCGGCCATGTAACGGCCACATATTTCTAGTACTTCCTCTTTGCATACAGTCGTAAAGTATGGCTGTTGATCGTCCGCAAGAACAAATGTGTATTCATGCTCTTTCTTCCTAGAGTGTCGACCGGACATGCGATGGCGCTGGCACGGAACTATATAAAACGGATTTCTTATTAGAAGCAAAGAAGGTAAAAAAAAAAAGACCCATGGTCCTAGTGACTCATAGTGCCCGTGAAGCAGCGTTCACCAGTTTCTATTAGAGCCCCACACTACTAATCTCACAGATTTTCTTTTTCTGCACTGTCTTTTGATCCGTTGGTAATTTTTGGTAATAAGAAAATCCTTAAGAAAAAAAAAACTACGAAGTACACATTAGCAAAGTTTTAAAAGTTTTTTTCAAAACAAAAGAAGAAAGGGGATTATAACGTAACACGACTTGTTTAACGATATTAGAAGTATAACGTAACACAACTTGTTTAACGACTATAGAATTACTAAGGAACGCTGTCTTTGTAGTTCGCCTTGTTTAGGGTACTTTTAAAAAAGGTTTTTGTTTGTTCATAGATATTGGTGTGTGAATTGGAACCTGTATTGGTGTGTGAAATGGCACCTGTATTGATGTGTGAAATGGCTCCGGTATTGTTGTGTAAAAAGGCACCGGCTTTGTCGCGTGAAATGGCACCGTTGTGTTTGTGTGAAATGGCACCTGGACTGTCACGCCAATAGTGCAGTGAAATTTAATCGGGAACTGTCTCGTGGAAATTCACTAATTTTTATTCATGTGAAATGTCATATTCCCGTGTCACGTAAAACGTCATCACCAATGTCTCCAAAACGTCATTGTTATGTGAAAAGCCGACAAGCATTATCACTATAAAATAATTATAATTATCATGTAACAATATCACTATTAATGTTACGAACACTGTGAAACAACATAGATCTTTATGAAACATCAAAGAATCAGGAGTTTTCTCTTAGAACCAGACTTGAACCCCACTTCTCTTCGAGAGAACACGAACAGAGATCAGTCTCAAAGAACGGCTCAGAGAACGAGTTCTGCTGCATCACGCAACTGTGATACATTCCCTTAAAGGGTCGGCGCAAACGGTTTGGCCGTCCCTGTCCACTCTACGATCCTGCAAAGCGGGGGCAATCTGCAAGCACGTGCTCGACCGTTTCTTCCACCTCCCAGCAGTTTCGACACCGCAAAACTTCTTGGGAGCCTAAACCTACTTAAGTGGGCCCCTATCGGCTATCGGACAACATGTTAGAACCAAGTGGATCCGAAAATGAGATCCCAAATATAAAAACATGATTAGGGTTTACGGGTGCCACCGGGTACAACACGTGATCTGTGAAGACAAATTTAATTGGCTGCTAGTAAAAATTTTTTTTAAATATTTTGGCAAAATCTGCACATCTTGCAGTTATAGTTATTGCGGCCATTACTTTGGTTTTCATTTTTTATGCAGTGCAGCTAATGTTCTATATATACGTTTGTTCCTATCTGGTTTAAAAGGTTATATATCTCAGCTTGTTATACTCTTATTTCTGATAGATACGTTATACGCTAGCATACGTTTACGATGGCACTATAATCATAAGGTTATTAATGACAGCTCGTACAGATCTGATTAGTCAGGGCCATTGGCTAGACTCTGCGGGTTGATGAAAATGACAGTAATTTGAAAATCGTTCCTGTACAGTCTCGCGCAACCCGACTATTATCCACAAAACCTCGCGCTTGCTAATCCCGTTTAGAAACAAGACGCTAATAATCTACTACGCAGAAACAAATTGTCTGGCATAAATTTTCCACGAAAACAAACGTCTTTGGTTTGGGGGTGTCTACGAAAATTAGACGTTCTAAAAAGTAAAGTCTAAGATTTCATTTCTAGAGATCTGTCGCCACAGCCGAAGAACATTGCAGGCAGTTGCAAATCGACGCTTATCCTAAATGTATGCAATTACAGAATTACCGTTTTAGAACATGGTATAGGCCAGTGCTTCTCAAACCGTTCTATTTTATCCGCGGAATCCTAAAAAATTATATATAGTAGTCCTATTTAAATTATTACAAAGAAAGGATATTAATTATTTTATTGTATAATTTAGTTTTTTTTAGAGGCCTGACAATGATTAAGGCAGCAAATTATATGTTCGATTCGGCTGGGCATTGTGCTGGTCACACAATCCCCTAGTATGCCGTGTCCAGAGAAACGGGTGCTTCACCAGCCCTAAAAAATCAATTTGGCCCAACGGAAATATAAAACTCGACTTTAGTTTGATTTGAAGTTGAATCAATGATAAAGAAGCTTTTTACTTCTCTTGTCAACAATCACAATTTTTTTCTCGCTTCCTTGGACTAAAAATGACGAAAAAGAGAATCTCTCTTTTGCTGAATATAGGCTACAAATCTGAAAATATCTATTGCCTGGACTCGAAAATCTCGCGAACTACCTTTGAGATTTCTCATGGAGCCTTAAGGTTCCGGGTAAACAATAATCGCAATAATCTTCTCTATAGAAGGAGCGTCTGTAATGTATAAGATAAGATAAACACCCCGCCATTTTGGGAACCACTGGTCTACGCTAACAGACAATTGATGGCCACTCCCCCGGCACGCAAATGAAATCAGAGAACAAGAAAACATACCGTGTTAAACAAGAGCCACTAAATGTATACTAAATAGGGACACGTAGGATCGCCCCCAGCCAATTGATGGTTTTTCCCGGGGCAAAAAACGCCCCCGCTTGATCCGAGAAGTAAATATTACATTATCGGGATCTACATTCTCTGAGCGTTTATTTAACGCACGGCATTTAATTGCCTCCCCCTGAGAGAGAAATTGTGGCGCCCTGGCGAGTTGAGCCGTTAAAGAGCTTTTATTTTTTTATTTTTTTATTGAATGCACCGTCCGGATGCATTTGGTTTATCTATGGAACATTAAGAAATAACCTTTGATTAAAGGATTGATTAAAGGATAGATTAAAGGATAGATTAAAGGATTGATTAAAGGATAGATTTTTAGGGAGAGGTGGGTGTATGGCGTGTGTGGTGAGCTTCCCTCTCTGACTATCTTTCTCTCTCTCTCTCTCTCTCTTTCTCTTTCTCGTATTCCTTCCTCGTCTCCTTAACATGAGGAGAGCTAATAGAATTATTTTATCTCGTCCAATGCATAGATCGATTTTTTTTTGTTTTTCTCTCTAAATTGATTCTGACACACATTTTTTTGTTTTTGTTTATCTTGTGGGGCTATATCCAATTTTCGACTTAAGATAGCCGTGTTGTTCTTATTAGGCGAAAAAAGAAAACAAGATAATAATTATAAAGTGCACAGTGTGTGTGTGTGTGTGGGAGGGGGCTTTTTAGGGAAGGGGCGGGGTCTTTTTGGACACGTGTATATTTATGTGTGTGTCTGTAAATCGTGAACGTTCGCTTCTTGCTTATAAACGGACATCGATTTAACGTATTTTTCGCCAGATGACGTAGATGCGATGCTTTGACGTCATCGCGACAACCCGCAAAAGACTATTATATTCATTACGAAATGGGGAAACAGCAGCTCACATAGGCGGCGCTTTTTCCAGCAGCTTGAAAGAGAAAGGTTCATTTGACCGTCGGTAGGGTCAGATGATTTCATAACATTGGTGTAAAAATAATCTCCGCAAACATACACAGAGACACACAGACTCTCTCTCTATCTATCTCTCTCGCTCTCTCTCTCTCTATCTCTCTCTCTCCCACTCAGACAAACACACACACATACACACACACTAAACGTACCGTTCATCAACTGATGCCTTATATCAGAGGTCGGGCAACCTTTTGATAATAGTGTGCCGAATTAAGATTTCTAATTCATTCAGCGTGCTAATAGCTTCATTTGGCTCCAGCACATAATTTCTTGTCGAAGAGACTTGAATTGCCGTATTGGGGGGGGGGGGGGGGTCTATCGCGTGCAAATGAAAATCGCTCTGCATGTCAAATATTGCACGCGTGCCGTAGGTTGCCGGACCCTACCTTATATCATATCAGGGGAGCACCACCTCCACCCGATCTACGACGGCCGCACACACGCCTTTCTACGGACGTCATGCTAATGTGTCAATTTCATAGGAGTAACCACGGGGGGATGGAAGGAGGCTTAGACATTTACACACAAAAAAACCCAGACACTCATACACAAAAAAAACCCACTTTATTTCCGAAACCGAGTTTGCATTAACAATAATAATAAATCTATACAGTAACGTATTTCCTTTGATAATGAATGTTTGTTAAAATATAGTAAAACACCAAACTGATCATAGGGCTGGTGAAGCAGCGTTCACCAGTTTCTGTGACCACGGCATACTAGGGGATGTGTGGCCAGCACAATGCCCAGCCTCCTTTAATTTACCCCAACTAATGTCAGGAACCCATCAGAGCTGGGTAGACTCAGGGACACCCTCAAGTCCTGGGGAAAAATCTTAGCCTCCACCAGGATTCGAACCTAGGACCTTTGGATCGCCAGTCGAACGCGCTGCCGCTCGGCTACCGCGCCCCATGGTTGAAACATAAAGGTCCATAACTCTCCTGGTTACAATATTGTAATCATCGCTTGCAATAAAAGAGCTGTGTGTGTGTGTGTGTTAGAGTTTTCTCCCCTTTGTTTTGTTTTCATTTCGTCCTGAGCCACTTAACCCTTTCAGCACCAGCTACAACACAAAATGTCTGTCTCGCTAATCTTCTTTGTGGAATTACGTTCCAGGAGACTTTATCCCCCTCCTCCCATTCTTGTTGCTGAGAAGAAGGTCAGAGGTCACTGTGTGAGAATATATAAACCTTCATTGCTAAGCAGAGATATGGATGGCTATTGAAACTACGAAAGTATGTCAATATAAAATATTATATTTATTATATGTTACAGAAGCTCCTTCTATAAAGAAGATTATTGCGTCCTACACTCATCCGTGGTTCCGTGGTCGATGTAGGCCAGTGATGGCGAACCTTTTTGAGGCCGCGTGCCCAAAGTGCAATACAAGACCAACTTATTTCTTTCAACGTGCCAACACAGCAATTAAAACAAAATACCGAGGTTTTACTATTGAAAAAAAAACAAAAAAAAACAGCTCATGCAGTTGTAACTTTAAGAGCGATACATGCTGCACTCAGGTCATCTGTCAGTCCGTTTCTGGCATCAGATTTGATATAATTTAAAGTTGAAGTGAAAACAGCTGCTCACAAGCATAAGATGACCCAAACAAAGTAAGAATTTCCATCCCAAGTGCTTTCATCGACTTGAAATTATTTTGCAGATAACTCCACACTTTCAGAATTTTATCACCACAGCTACTAATTGTGCTGTCCTTTGTCACCCTTTCACACTCTATCTTCTCAAGAGTTTCACGCAGATAATAAAATTTACTTTTGCAGATAGAGCTTTCTTGAAATTCCAACAGCTTCGTTTCCAGATTTTCTAAATCTAGCCACAAAGACAAGTTCTTCAAATTTGGCTTTATTTGTGAAAGTAAGAAAACAGAGGGTTTTGTCTCCATCTATTACTGAAAGTCTCCTTTGCAGCTGCTACAATGCTAGAAAATTCCTTGTACATTTCCTGATGGCTTGTAGGACAGTCGGTATATGTTATAGAATTTTGTAAATGCAGTTTTTATTCAGTTCATGGAAGTCAGAGCCGTTGATAGGGATTCGGGGGCCCGGGGGGCTTGGCCTCTTTAGGGGCCCCTGCATTTTGACATTCGACATTATGACATGAGAAAAAAACAATTCGAACACTTCTTTGGGGCCTCCCTCAATTAGGGGCCCGGGGGACTTTCGAATTTGGACCCCCTCCCCCTCCCCTAGCTACGCCGCTGATTGAAGTGTGCTGTGCAATATGCAAAAAAAAACATGAGGTTGGTAAGCCAAATCATATCAGTGAGCTGTGCAAAATCCTGCCCCTTTTGAATCATAAACAGCCTAATTTCATCCAAGCATGCTACACATCTCTCCAATACTCGTCCTCTGCTCATCCAACTGCCATTATTGCACATGAGTAAAATACTATACTTACAATGTTTTGCTATGCAGAGTGACATTTGAAAGCTTGCTTCTGACAGATGATTTGTTTAAGAAAGATAGTTACAAAAACTAGAGATGAGAGTGATACTATGCTAATTTCTCTTGAAGAAACTCTTTTCTTTCTGACAAAACGGCTGTTTTAAATCGACGATCCCATCCCTAACGGTGGGGCCATAACTAAGCTGTTCCATTTTTGGTAAGTGGCTCTGCGTCCCAGCTGTGGCACGCGTGCCATAGGTTCGCCATCGCTGATGTAGGCTATAGCGTTGCATCTTTATTAATGCTTTAAATGATGTTAAGTTACTGTTTTCCTGGTTTGTTCAGGTAACCCATAGGTTCTCAACGGGGGCGTTATCGCCCCCCGGGGGGCGGTGAGAAGCTTTAGGGGGGCGCTTACGTTCCCGGGGGCGATTGGGGGGCGTTGAAGGGCAAGTGGGCGATACAAACGTACCCGATGTAATTTGAACGTCTCGGCTATTTGAATCGATTAGTATATGAATGAAATAATATGATGTAAACGCAAGTGCTGCTAATTATCGGATATCCCCAAAAAGTAGGCATACACATTATTAAACTAATAACAAATTGGAATCTTCTAATATTAATGAGATTTTGATCTCAGTTTTACGGAGATGTCCTTTAATGCGTTTGAAAATTGAATAATCCAGAAATTATCAGAATGGTATCGTTAAGCGTTATGGATGCGTAGTAATCATACTAACGGGGTAGTTATTATAGTGCTTGGAAATATACATATACATTCTTTAGTCATATAATATTTATATAATTTTCAAATACGTTTTACGGTTTGATCATATAAAAGTTATAAATGTAAGACATTTCTTTTCTATAAAAGAAACAAAAAAACAGAAATAGTTCAAATGAGACGTGTTAATTATCTCCCTTTAAATAACAAATGTTTCCACATTTGATTCAATAGTGATGCCGAAAAAGTTATGTTTTGTAATATAACACTGATTATTATTATTTCTGTAGAACTATATACATTCAACTTTATGGTATTCATTACAAGATTAAATTATTAGATGATTAAAATAATTTTCTTTAAACAATTGTAAATACAAATTTCCTGCATTAATTGTTTTGTACATTTAAGGAGTTGTTATTTTAAAAAATTAATAATTACAGAAATTACATAATATAGTGCTATTAAATAATTCTCTTATTTTTCTAAATTAATAATACAAATAAATTTGTTTTTTAATTAATTATATTTATGTTTAATTAAAATTAAGTTGGGGGGCGGAAAGGGGGGCGCGGTGAGCGGAAAAAAAATGTAAAAGGGGGCGGTGAGCCGAAAAAGGTTGAGAACCTATGAGGTAACCTATTCCATGCCCGAATGCCACTTTCAGATGGTGTTTTAACAACTCTGACAACAACATCATCAAAGAAAAAGACTAAGAAAAGCCACGAATGACGTATGTTTGTCTGTCAAGCAAATAACGGTCATCCGTCACCAACCAAAACAATGAAAAAACAAACTCAAGAAAAAGAACAGTACATCTCAAGAGAAAGAACCTCCATTGCTGACCTCCAAAACAACAAAAAAAAAATATATAAAAATAGATAGGCTCCGGTCTCGGGAGATATCACCCTACAAACCTCCCCCTCCCCACATCCTCGTCTTCAAAACAAAACTTTATGGCAACCTCATCATAGCTCGAAAAATCCTCATTCCCCTTTATATTATATGTATCCTCATTCCCCTTTATATTATATGTATCCTCATTCCCCTTTATATTATATGTGGCACATGGCCACCGTAATATTTCCATCTGCTAGATTTAGAGACAGGCAGAAGAAAACAAGAGTTTATACCAAGGCACACACAACACGCACACACACACACACAGACATATACACACAACACACGCACAAACACATATATACACACACACATATACACATATACACACAACATACACACACCACATACATACACATACACTCACAACATACACACACATACACACATAATACACACAAAACATACGCACATACACACAGCACATACACACACATACACTCACAACATACACACACAACATACACACACATACACATGCATACACTCACAACATACACATGCATACACTCACAACATATACACACACACACACAACACGAACATGCATACACTCACAACATACACACACGTACACACACAACATACACACACATACACACGCATACACACACAACAAACACATGCATACACTCACAACATACACACACATACACTCACAACATATACACACACACACACAACACGAACATGCATACACTCACAACATACACCCACAACATACACCCACAACATACACACACAACAAACACACAACATACACATACAACTTACACACACAACATACACCCACAACATACACCCACAACATACACACACAACAAACACCTAACATACACACACAACTTACACACACAACATACACACACAACATACACACAACATACACACAACATACACACACATACACTCACAACATACACACACATACACACAACATACACACACATACACTCACAACATACACACACAACATACATACACACACATACACACACAACATACACACACATACACACGCATACACTCACAACATACACACACATACACTCACAACATACACACACAACATACATACACACACATACACACACAACATACACACACATACACACACATACACTCACAACATACACTCACAACATACACACACAACATACATACACACACATACACACACTCACAACATACACACACATACACACAACATACACACACATACACTCACAACATACACACACATACACTCACAACATACACACACAACATACATACACACATACACACACAACATACACACACATACACACACATACACTCACAACATACACACACAACATACACACACAACATACATACACACAACATACACACACATACACACAACATACACACACATACACTCACAACATACACACACAACATACATACACACACATACACACACAACATACACACACATACACTCACAACATACACTCACAACATACACACACAACATACATACACACAACATACACACACATACACACAACATACACACACATACACTCACAACATACACACACAACATACATACACACACATACACACACAGCATACACACACATACACAGGCATACACTCACAACATACACACACAACATACATACACACACATACACACACAACATACACACACATACACACACATACACTCACAACATACACTCACAACATACACACACAACATACATACACACACATACACACACAACATACACACACATACACACGCATACACACACAACAAACACACACATACACACAACATACACACACATACACTCACAACATACACATACATACACACGCATACACACTCATACACTCACAACAAACACACACATACACACAACATACACACACATACACACAACATACACACACATACACACACAATATACACACACAACATACACACACATACACTCACAACATATACACACATACACACACAACATACACACACATACACTCATAACATATACACACACACACAACACGAACATGCATACACTCACAACATACACACACATACACACGCATACACTCACAACATACACACACATACACTCACAACATACGCACACAACATACACACACACATACACATACACACACAACAAGATACGTCCTCACTGTTCATCAGCTATTTTTAATTTTTATTCCACTGTTGTTGTTAGTTTTAATGGTTTTATTTGTTGTTTCGTTTGTTTGTTTTTCAGTCCTTTGTTTTAGTATTGTACATGTCATTCTGACCTATTGCCATTGTATATTTTGTTGTTGTTTTCAATGTTTTTCTTTTTTTTTCAATTTCAGACCTGGCGGAGGCTAAAGTAGGGCAGCCTTTTAATCGTAATCCCATTAGGGAAATAATAGAATACGGATATACCAGATTGTTATGTTCTATTTAAATGGACGCAAATGGCTACGGCGCAAAAAGTTTATAGGGGAAATAAACAATGACAGACACACACAAACACAGATATCAAATTATACTATGGAGAGATATAAGAACTCTTTTGTACCACAGTCAGTGTTACATTTTTTAACAGAATCGCCAGTCAGCCAGAAATACAATAGCCGAGTCCTAATGATACTTTTACTTGTATGATAAACAGTATGATAGTGTGCGTGCATGAATATTTCATAAGTCTGTTTCTATGTTTGAGAACTAATAGTTTTTTTATATTGTTTTAAAAATGCTGATAGACGGAAAGTTTGTAATCAAGTCATATTTCCGTATGTTTGGATCAATAAAGCATTTTTATATTGTGATATTGCGTTTGATTATTATAAAAATACAAAGATAAAAATTTTTTCACATACAAGGGAGATAATGCTTAGTCAGTAATGTCAAAAATACTTTTATGTATTAAACAAAGGCTGTCTGAAATCGAACTGGCGAAGAAACATAACATCTAACAGCACAATATACTGGCATCAGACTTGAACCTCACTTCACCGGAGTGAGAATACGAACCGAGATTACTCTCTTAGGGCTCGAAGGACAAACACACTTGTGCTACGCAGTGTAGCCAAGTCACCATATAGGTTCAATGCAAACAGTTGACCGTTTCCATCCACTCTTTGCTCCTGCGAGGCAGGGCAGTCTAAAAAGCACATGCTCGACCGTCTCTAATGCTTCCCGTTCAGTTTCGACACCGCGAGTCCAGGTTGGTCCTAAACCTTCCGATTTAGGCACCTATAGGGCAGTGACCTGTTCGAAACAAGACTACTGTTGCCTGATCCTTTCTGCGGAGCTTCCACCACGGGTCTGCTCGATTAGGTTGTTTTAGTTGCTGCCACACACCTTGGCCCATGTCAGATTCGTCCCAGTTCTTAACACTATTGTTCTGGCTACCACGCACGATTGGATCTAATTGGTCCAATATTTTGCCCATAGTCAAATCTTGGCCAAATGTTGGGCCAATATCGGGCCAATATAATTTTGATAAAGTGTGCTGTTAGGATACACGATGGACGACAGATGTTATTCTTGGAGGCAGGATCAGAGTTCTAGCACGTGACCTATGAAGAGGAGAGAATTTGTTGCTGCCTCATGTGCCAATGGCGTTTTGGCGCAGTAAGTTAAAAAACAAAGACACATTCTTTAAAATTAGACCCATTTTTTTTTAAATCGCACTTTGGTAGGTTTCGAGTAACAAGATCCCATATATTCACTGAACGATTTTAAATAACCTTATTGCATCAGCACAGGAACAAAAGCAAGTCTATTAGAAATGATGGGATACAATTTATAGAACAATAAAGATAGACAGAAAAAGATAGTGAACTCTTACAGAAAAGGCCAAGGTGAATTTTAAAAAATCGGAATCTAACTGGAGTTTGTCTTTTCACCCAAAAATGTGCCAACTGTTAAGAGTGTCCAAGAAAAAGAAACAAATAATTACAAACTACTTCATTCATGGTAAAGAACTAACCCAAACTAAAAATGCAGAGTACTTAGGAGTAATGATAAATGATAGGTTATCTTGGAATCCACACATTGATGAAGTAATTAAAAACAAATCTAAGAACAATAGATAAGTCATCTATTAAACCTATTAGTTGTGTTTCACATGATCTGTTTTTCCTGAAGCCATGTTGGTGTGGGCACAGTGCATTATGTTTGTCTAGGTGATTTACTATATTAATCTATACTTTATGGAGTGTCTGTAATATATAAGATAAGATATATTAGTTTTAAAACACAGTAGCCTTTCCCCAACTATAAGCTCTCAGTTACAAGTTTCCTGTATATTGATTTACACTTGTCATGAGTATTTAACCCGCTCACTGTTTACCATTATAACCATTTCACTGTTTACCATTATAACCATTTCACTGTTTACCATTATAACCATTTCACTGTTTACCATTATAAACATTTCACTGTTTACCATTATAACCATTTCACTGTTTACCATTATAACCATTTCACTGTTTACCATTATAACCATTTCACTGTTTACCATTATAACCATTTCACTGTTTACCATTATAAGCATTTCACTGTTTACCATTATAACCATTTCACTGTTTACCATTATAACCATTTCACTGTTTACCATTATAACCATTTCACTGTTTACCATTATAACCATTTCACTGTTTACCATTATAACCATTTCACTGTTTACCATTATAACCATTTCACTGTTTATCCTTTCTTAATTACTATTTCACTATTTACTCTTTATTTAACTTTTTTTTACGTTTTACCGTTTATTTTAACTATTCTACTGCTGGACCTGTATAATCTGTTCACTGTTGTTTCTTTTATTTAACAATTTCAGTTTTTAATCCTTTTTTTAAATCACTGTTTACTTTATATTTAAATTGTTCAGGGTTAGAGTGTTGATCCTTTTATTTCACCTTTGTATTATTTACCTTTGTATTGTTTACCTTTGTATTGTTTACCTTTGTATTGTTTACCTTTGTATTGTTTACCTTTGTATTGTTCACCTTTGTATTGTTTACCTTTGTATTGTTTACCTTTGTATTGTTCACCTTTGTATTATTTACCTTTGTATTGTTTACCTTTGTATTGTTTACCTTTGTATTGTTTACCTTTGTATTGTTTACCTTTGTATTGTTTACCTTTGTATTGTTTACCTTTGTATTGTTTACCTTTGTATTGTTCACCTTTGTATTGTTTACCTTTTTATTGTTTACCTTTAAAAAAACTATCTCACAGTTTATCCATTAAAAACGATTTCACTTGTTAACCATTTTATTTCTTTATTTTACTTTTTTCTATATACAACCTTTGACCTTTTCAATGATGTCTAAATGTCTAAATAGATATCAGGAGCTAGATGTCATGGCGTGCTCAGTAAATACATTGACATTTTCGAAAAATGTCATTTAATTGAATGACAGGCAACATCAAACAAATGACATTTAACTCTTTTGTTTTTGTTTTTGTTTTTTCCACGTACCTTTCTCCTCTTTTCATTTTCATCCTCCACGTCTGTCCCTTTGAAGAACTTGTCCGTTGCGTCAAGGTCAGGGAAATAGAAGCCGGCCTTACAGGTGCACTTGTAGGAGCCTCTCCTGAACCCCAGGCCAGGGATGTGCTCACACTGAAATTATTTTTACATATAGACAGAGACGCATCAGTGCGAGTTTAAACTGATCAAGAAATATAACCCAATGACAGCCTGTTGCAAAGCTCAGATAAACATAAGGACAAAAAAAAAAACTCACTGTCCTTATCCCTTATGCGAGAACAAATGCATATAAGTATTTTTTCCCGAGTGGCATTCGGGCATGGAATGAGCAAACCAGGGAAACTAGTAACTTGACAGTAACTTTAAAACATTAACATAGATGCAATTCTAGATTCGGACCACGGATGAGCGTGGGACGCCATAATCGTTTTTACAGAAGGAACGTGTGTAACATATAAGATAAGATAAGTACAATAGACAGAGATCTTTTCAATCTAAACCGAAAAAACAACAAAAACGGACTTTTGACTCCAAGTCCAGGCACGTCGATGATTCCTTTGGTCTTATTACGTTCTCTCTGTGTTTTTTTTTTTTTTTTTTTAAATACGAATTATTCTATTAATTGACGCATTATATGTCTAAGATCAGCTTGATCTCTGCCAGTCCAAAGCGCATGAGTTCGAATCCAGATATAATAAATTAAATTGGTTATTTATATAGCGCTTCTATCCATGCTATTTTAGCATGCTCAGTGCGCTCTGAAAACACACTGCTGCCTGCTGGCGCAAATATGTTTACAGGCCCAAAACTCCTGCAGGGCAATATATAACGACTTAATTTTACTGAACTAAAAAGATCTTCGTATGATGTTGATGTTTCATTTATATATTGAGCGAGGCGGTGGTGTAGAGTTAGCGCGATTGAACAGCAACCAAGAGGTCTCGGATCGCCACGACTTGCTCAACGCCCCCCCCCCCCCCCACTCCCACTATGGAGAGAGTCCCGGTTGTAAATAAGTAAATTTGACACGACCGTACCCCCCTGACCCCCATCCCGTAAAACGCCCCCCCCCCCGTGGTTTAGTGGTTTAGTGTTAAGTTGTCCCGCGATCGATCGACCCGCAACCCAGTATGGGAGGTAGCCCACAGAACCTGATCGACGAACTCCCCTCTGCTCCGCCTTCACTCCCCCCTGCCCCACCTTCACCCACAACCCTTCAATCCACAGTAAACTTGAGCTCAATGAGTTATTAATCCAATGAAAGTTTGAAGTCAAATTAACTGTTATCACCCTATTACTGGCCACACAATCACCTAGTATGCCGTGGCCACGGAAACTGGTGAACGCTGCTTCACCGGCCCTATGGATCAATTTGGTCCGACGGGATACTTTACTTTACTTTTTTACCCTATTACTGCATCTTCAAAATAGAAGAATACCCAATGTACTCAGTTGACCAAAGGCTTTAATAAGATGGACCTTTTGCTTTAATATTTCTGCTATTTGATGACACGAATGTACACTTCCGTTTTATTTAATCGATATGAATTTCTCAATGAAAAATTTCAATTAAAATCGAAAGTTGTATACAGCGGAAACATTTAGGCAAACGTAGGAGCGTAGAAGTCATTTAAGACAGCGTTATTGTAGGATGCGCACGGAAAAATAACATATAATCTCTAAAAATAGAGCAAGCGGTCCATCTTATTATAGTCTTTGAGTTTACCTAGATCTTACCTAGATTCTAATTGTTTTGGATGAACTATGAGCTTTAGCCTTTCATCACTTCCGTTTTGAATACCCGGCATTCCTTTTCTCCCTTCTGCTTCCTTCCCATCTTCGATACTCTCTCATTCTAGGCGCAAACATAAAAAAAATAAAAAATTCCAGAATCGAAACGACCCTCTTCCTCTACTACCCCCCTCTTCCGCACTCCCCTCTCCATTTCCACTTCCAAAAGATCATTTAACGGACAGTCGGTGACGAAGGGCCTCTGGAAGAGCTAGAAGACAATTCTAATTTAGTTTTCATTTGAGACATCACCCTAGACCCCTAGACGTCGCCCAGCAGAACCAATGGCAGTTCCAAGGAGAAGGAGAAGAAAAGAGAAGTAGAGAGAGATAGAGAGAAAGAGAGAGAGAACGAGAGAGTTATTAGCCACCACCAACATCCACAACAACAACAACAACAAAGGGTAGCTACTCTAAATGAAAAGGCAGAGAAGCAGACTGGAACTGAGAGTGATCATCAATTGTCCACTTCATTATAGTGTCATCTTGGACTGACTTGACTTTCAGACAAACCAGAAGATGTCCATTTGATCCAGCCCCCAGAATGCCACCCCTCCCTCCCTCCCTCCCTCCCTCCCTTGCCCCAGGAAGTGACTTGATAAATGACTTTAAGACCCCAAAAAAAATTAAACATCCCCGAAAAGATTCGATGGTGTATGTGTCTGTGTTTAGTTAGATGGGGGCCAGGAAGTAGCCCCCCCCTCCCCCCGCACATCTTCCTAAAGCAGTTCGTGTTTTTCCGCAGTTACACAACCCTACTCTTCGCTGCCAAGTTTTCCATGAACGACTTGGAATGTTTGTTTTGTTTTTTTTTGTTTTTGTTTTTGTTTCGTTATTTGTTTTTGTTTTTTTTATTTCTGCCTCCATTCAGGTGCTAGAAGTGCTAGGATGCTTTCATAAAATGTACCAGCACGATCGGAGCATGGGTTTGTCGTTAGACTGGGTGGGCTAGCTTTCTGGTCTGAACCTCCCCAATACTCCCCTTCCCCCCGGCGCCCGCCTCATGTACGCACGCTTCCCCTCCCCCTCCCCACAGAGATGGATTTCCTTTGTGCATGATGGCGCCTCAAGTCACGTGGCTTTAAATGTTTCGCTATTTTACCTTAGACGTAAAGACGTACAATCCGTATCCAGCGGATACTATAGTCAGCAAAACGGAGACGCAATGTGCCGCACTCTGAACGCAATGTGCCGGCACTCTGCAAGTCATGGATGTTGATAATAAACAACCGCATGTATTCACAAAGAAATTCTAAATCGTACTATCAATAAACAAAATAATTTAATCCTAGTTTAAAAATAAAACAAGAAATGTAATCCTGTCGGACTAAATTGATTCGTGGGGATTGTTTCCATTGAAGCAGCTTTCATCAGTTAGTGTGGCCACGGCGTACTAAGGGATTGTGTGGCCAGCACAATGCCCAGCCGCGTTTAAAGACTTTGCCGCAAATAATGTCAGTTATACTATCTTATACGCTCTTTCTATAAAGAAGATTATTGCGTCCTACGCACATCCGTGGTTTGAGTATAGTCTTGCATTTCTATTAGTGTTTCAAATTATGTTACTGGTGTTCCTGGGCATGTTAAGCAACAGAGCTGGGTGGAGTCAAAAGATACCCTCCACACCCGGGAACAAATCCTAACCTTCACCAGCCAGAATTCGAACTCAGGACCTTCGGTACGCCGGCCGAAGCCACATGTGCCCACATAGTTACAAATAAAGGAAATCTCGAAGCACATGAGCAAACATAACTAGTGACGTAACATATTACGCACCAGCTACTTCAGGCTACGTAATGGACCTCTCATGGACATCTAACTTTCAGTACATTTAGGGATTGATGCTCATACATTGGATAAGGTTGAGGCGGTATGAGCTTGTATCGTCAGTGAAGGTGTATGGACTCGTAGTGCTCATGGAAGCAAGCAAGTTGCGCCTTTTATCGCCTTGCCACGATCATTGTTTCGAATCCGGGTTTAAATTGAGGGGGGGGGGGGATTATTTTTTTCACGCCCAAGTCCCAGATGATGTCTTTGAGTCAAACCAATATACCTGGCACCAGTTAAAGGTGAAGTTGTCGTGTTTGTGCAGCTTCTGCTGGGGACCACACTATCGCAAAGAAAGTGCTCTGAGGGGTAAAGGCAACCATTCATTACGGATCACTTACCTGTGTCGTCTGGTGCCGGCATTTGGAAGAGTTTGCAAAGACATTCTCCTCGGCGGCGTTAGTTCCTGGACACTGGTCAATGTCCACTTTTTGTAGATCGATGTCGATACCACTCGTCCCTCTAAAAAGGAAACAAAAACGAAGAAACAATAGTTCATTGATTTTATTACTATTAGTCAAATTATTAGTATGTATACGATTTTGAATATTCAAATATAAATTTTAAGAAACAAATATTTGCTAAAACAAAAAAAAGGTCAAAGCGATATAATCTTCATTGTTCTTTTGTTTTAACTCTTTCCAAAACGGTTTACATAATGTATGCCGTATGCCTGAACTCGGTTTGATTTTACTTATGGAAAAAGTTAATTAATCATTTAATTGGTCATTTATATCGCGCCTCACTCCATGCTAATGCAAGCATGCTCAGCGCGCTCTCAAAAACGAAACGACAATAACACTCTAAAATAGTTTTAAACAAGGTTTCGGCCGATGGAGGCACGAAACGATAATAACATTTTAAAATAGTTTCAAACAAGTTTTTTGCTGATGGATGTGAACTTGATCAACTTAGTTGAAAAGAAAAGTCTTCAAATTCTTCTTGAATGCTTTTTTTGACACAGAGTTTTTCAGTGTCTCAGGTAAGCCGTTCCACAGTGAAGGCGCCACAGATTCAAACGAGCGTACACCAAGTCTTTTTCTGTGACCTTCCAAACATGGAATTTCCAGGAGAGATTGTGTTGAAGATCGCAGCATCCTTAACGGGACATGCTTCGGTATAAGCTCTTTGAGATATGCAGGTGCTGTGCCTTCCACGCATCCATAGGTAAGGGATATAATCTTATGATCGATGCGCTTCGTCACAGGGAGCCAGTGGAGCTCTTTGAGAATCGGAGTGATATGGTCATGCTTCCTTACTCGTTGCTTAAAAATCTGTTGCTTGTCATTTGGGCTCAACATGATGTAATGTAAATCTCAGCTTTATTTAAACGTAACCTAAGCTTAACCTACACTTTTTTAAAAAAAGATTTACTTGATCAAAATACAAATTAAAAATTACTATCAGTTCTGGAAGGGGGGGGGGGGGAGGAAGGGGTATAAAGGTTAAAAATTGAATTACTAAAAAAAAACATAAAGCATTAAATTCTAACTTATATTTAATACAATTTTTTTTCTAAGAGAACCGTCTACATACCCGCTTAAAATCAACTTAATCTAAGACTACAGACATTGTGATTAAAATAAATAATACATTTGTTATTTTAGAAGACATTAAACATATCTATACAGTAAGTATCCCGTCGAACCAAATCGATCCATAGGGCGGGTGAAGCAGCGTTCACCAGTTTCTGTGGCCACGGCATACTAGGGGATTGTGTGGCCAGCAAAATGTCAGGTACCCATCAGAGCTGGATAGACTCTAGGGGACTCTAGATAGGGACACCCTCCAGACCCGGGAACAAATTCTAGCCTCACCAGAATTCGAACCCAGGACCTTTGGTGTGCCAACTAAATGCGCTGCCCCACCGTGCCTCTAAACAAATCTATACGATAAATAAATACACAGGCTCACAGACACACTACCGCAAAGAAAGAAAGACACACAAAGACACTCTCGGCCACTTGTATCTATTAACAACTTTGTACTTTTTTGTCTGGCAGTAAAAATAGGAAATGTTAACCAAACAAAAAATAAATAAAACGAAGTAAGCCATTAAAAAAAACAGTGTCTGAATGGCGGGAAAGTCGATTCTCTAACTTCCAATTTCGTGTGTATGTCCTCCAAACGTGAAGAGTCTTCAATTAGGAACAAATTATACTTTACACTAACACCCACCACCCATCCCCACCTTTTTAAGGAAATGGTACGAGCAATGAAAAAAAAGTCCACTTATACATACACAAACATCCCACAGTTACAGTTCTGGGAAACTCGGGATGTTTATAAATAACAAGTTAGTTCCAGCATAAATACATTAGAAATGGACTTTTCTGAGTTGTCTTTTTGAACGTCAAAAGCGGTAGACTTAAAAAAAAAACAACCTTTTTTTAAAATTATTTCTAGAAATCTCTTTTTTCTTTTTAATTTGTGTAATTGCACTTTAGCCAAATAAGATAAGATAAGATAAGATAAGATTGCTTTATTGATCAATAAAGATCAAATAGATCAATAAAGTGAGTTTAGTTTCAGTGGGTCGTTTTTTATAAAGGGATAGTGCGTCCATCGAAATGTGTGTAACGCAGGTCTTTCATAATATCTTTGATTTGATTTTTTGGAATATTATAGTGAACACGTTTGTTTGTTTTTTTACACATGCAAAAGCAAAAAAAGAAAATTGAATGTGTAAAAGTAATACTGTAATGGTCATAGATCAAAAACATGTTTAGTTAATTAATAACATTTCTTGAGAAAGTTAAAACTCCTTGCTACTTTGTTTAATTAAAAGCTGAATGTATTGCACTTTTATAGGTTAAGCAAAAGTGCTCCCGTCTATTGTTGCTTGTTATAGACATGTCACACTCATGCATATTTATGTGTTGTTTTTTTCAAAATAACATGTTGGTATTAACCCTTACAGTCCCGGGCGCGTATATTGCGGAACTGAAGGCAGCATAGATAGAAGTAGGTCGGTACGGGAAGGGTTAAATAGGTATTTCAGGAGACTCTCTATATATATGTACAGAGACACACACAAGGACACACAGGCATAAGCACATAGACACACATACAAACACAGACACACACCCACACACACAGATACACACACACAGACACACACACAGACACATACAAACACGGACACACACACGTGTAGAGTTCATGCAGTAATAAATAAATACGCGCGCATAGCAGAGAGACCCACATATTGAATTATACACACACAAACACTTGTAAGTACCCAGAAGTCACACAACTACACTGAGATACACACATACAACAACACACACACATACACAAAGACACACAGATGGGCTGGTTGTAGACTTTCCACTGTGTTCAACAAAGCATGGAAATTGCACACACAAAAAAGTGAAGTGACGTCATGTGACGTCAAAACCCATTTGGTTATTGAGGATACTTGAAAGTACTTTTTTCCCCCGAAGACTTCAGCAATTGTTATTAAATATATGGGAACTAAGGTGAACTGTCGGTATGGCTGTGGAGAGGGAGAGGGTGTAGCTGGTAAATTGCTCCTGGGGCCCATGAAGTTGACAAGAGGCCGTGGAAGGTGGCATTGTTATATCAAAAAAATATTCGTAAGCTTTTAGATTTAAAGTGGTCCAATTTCAGCCTTGCTTCAGTAGTATACAATCCTCTAGGCCAGGGGTCCTATAACTAATTGATAATAGAGTGCAAAATAGGATTTGTAATTTATTCCGCGTGCCAACTTTCTAAAAGTCAATCTACTCTAGCACTCAATGTCTTGTAGATGAGACTTTTGGAGGTTTCTTCTGCGTGCCTTCGAAAAGTCTGGCACACGTGGCGTACGCTGCCGACCCATGCGCTAGGCGGCCCTGACTGTATGGGGCACGATCGGACGGAACCACGCCGACAAAAGCGAGTATAATTTTATCACAATTTATAGGATTTTTAGAGGTTTGCGATCTTTCGCTATGTTTCATTGCCCTGCATCGCTTAAAGGTTTAGCGAATTCTCACCACACAGGTGACCGAGATAGAAATCCCAAATGAAGGTCACACCTGATTCTGAGAATTTTTTTTTTTTTTAATGCTGAACCATTTAGTAAAAGTTTACACAAACATCATGCATACATTCTCATTGCCACCTTCATAAAAAGATTATTTTTTTATAATGCAACATTATTATTGAAGGAATGTGTTTTTACAAAATATGAACATCACATCGATTCATGCTGTAAAGTTTCCACACACGTTAGCTCCAATAAATTCGTTTCCTATTGCCTAAAAGGATTGTTCTTAAATGAAAACGCACATTCTTGTACACTAAACAGCTGTGCACTAAAAGGAGTTGTATTTTTTTACACCAACTGAATTGCCCCAAGTAAGGTTAATAATAATAATATTTGTATAGCGTTGCCAAAAAAAAAACATAATGTAAGCTCAGAGCGCATTTAACATACAACTAAGAACAACTAAGGTTACTTGTTGTAATGAGCTAGTCTATAACTAAACAATTTTAGAACAGATTATAAGAGTAAAAGGAAGATTTTATTCATAGAGGAATACTTTTGCCTTCGTACATTGAGTAGAGCGGAAGCGCGTTCTACTGGCGTACCGAAGGTCCCGAGTTCGAATCCTGGTGAAGGCTAGGATTTTTTTACCCTGGACTTGAGTGTGTCCCTGAGTCTACCCTGCTCTGATATGTGCCTTACAATAATGGAGGTTATCATTCGACACAGCCGAATTGTCACATTCAACCAATGTCACACTCCACCAATGTCACACTCAGCCAATGTCACATTCCACCAACGTCACACCTAATCAAGTTCCCACCCAATCATCAATGAGATACTGTTATATATTTTTTGTTAAAAGGTATCATTTAATTGTTGAAAATGTCAACGCATAAATCCTAGACTCGGGATACAGGTGATAACAATATTTCTATAATATAATATTTCTATTACCAATGTGAGACCCCCTCCCCCTAACATTCCATCCGCTGGACATCGGTAAAGCAAAGTAGGACGTGGTGCAAAAAACGGACATCAAATCAGAACCGAGAAAAAAACAAAAACAAAAAAACAAACAAATGACGTTGAGAAGCCATTAATCCTTCCCGTCTTGCAACGCGAATCATCAACGCCTGGTCGCGTTCAACAATA
Source organism: Anisus vortex (assembly GCA_949126835.1). Classification (NCBI taxonomy): domain Eukaryota; kingdom Metazoa; phylum Mollusca; class Gastropoda; family Planorbidae; genus Anisus; species Anisus vortex. The sequence goes on from OX421499.1 coordinate 34,893,184, forward strand.
TGTAAGTAATTTGAATATTGATTGAATATTGATGCCCGTTCTCCCCGGCAGATGGCCCCGGAGAAATAACTTTTGATTGCACATTTTTCTCTTGACTTTCTTATCTCCCTCCTTTGTGTGTGTGTGTCTCATTTTGGTTGCCTATGTGTATATATGTCTGATCAAAGCGCGTGGGACTATTTCAGCTCCATCCTTGCGCAGTAAATACAAATACGTGAGTGGGAGAAATTATTGCGTTGGCTTTGCATTTTGGGAAAGCAAAAAAAAAAAAAAAAGGAGTGGGGGTGGGGAGAGAACCAAAAAGCACCATGAAAGCACTTGTAGGTAGATGTGCTAAGAGAGCCGTGGGCAGATTGTTATTATTGTTATTATTGTTATTATTTAAATTTAGTTTGAATGAATGGGCATGCGCGCGACGGCGGTGGATTTATTCCGCGTCAGCTGACACTAAGTAGGGATATACAAACAAAATATTGACTAAGAAAGTTTCAGTAGTGGGCGACGGAGGAGTTGGTGGGGGTGGGGGTGGGGTGGTGGGGTGGGGGTGGGGGGGTGGTAAGCTTTAGGTCAACTTGACTTCTTCCTTGCTGGTCACTTTTTTCTTTGCTCAATATTTTACAACTGCGAAAACATTTAATAAAAAAAAGCAACAAGTTTTAAAACTTGACCACATCGTGTAAGTCAGGTGTTGGCAACCTACGTAACGCTTCGTACCAGGATTGGCACGCATAGTAATTTACAATGGTGGCACGCGGATGATGTACAACCGTTTGATAAAATAGTGTGCCAAAGTAAGATTTCTAAATGAATAACTCAGTAGTGGAAGCCAACCTGCTCTACAATATTTTATATTTTAGGAAGAGAATGTACATAGCGCCGTAGAGTGAGCTAGGCGAAAAGCAAAGGAGATATAAAGAGAAACCATGCAGAATTTAACACAAACACTGTTAGATTTAGATATTACGATCATAAAATGTTCTTTCAACCAGCTACCTGAGAAACGGATATGCGGGCAGGCGTAACCCGGATTTGGATCAAGAATGAGAAACAAAATTCTACACGCTTCTTGTTCCGTTTGTAAGATCCAACATTTTCAGCAAAGTTTTTTCAATACGACAAATCTCCTGCCCTAATCAATATAAACCTATAACATTACACTGTTTCATTTTAAAGGCTTTTAAAATGAAATCGTGTTAAATTCTAACAGTCAATCCAGAATTATTTGCCATACCCAAAAAACGCGAGATTTTTTTTATGTGCACGATAAAAAATAATGCTTGATAAATAAACAAATTGAAGAAAATCGTAAAAAAAAAAAAAAGAGTTTTAAGTGTTTGTTCTTATCTTATTTATATTTCGTTTTTGGTGTCTTATAGCCAATACAATGTTTGACTTGATCTTAATATTTTCAATAAATGTCCAACCATTTTAATTTAATGGTGCAGATTTCGTATTACAGCACCATAGCAAACTGTTCTTATTCATATGATAATGTTTTGGTCACAACTTAACTTTGACTCGTAAAATTTTTAATCACAGGTTTCTAGGATAAATAATGCAGGCAAATTGTGCAATTATCGCACATAACATAATTTCCATGACTTTATGCTTTATAACTATAAAAGCTAAAAAAAGATTGTAATGTTTATAAATATACATATAAATTGTTTAGTCACATAACATTTAAATGATTCCAACTATATTTAAATAGTTTGATCATATAGAAATTACAAATTGTAAGACATTTATTATATTATAAAGTAAAAATGAAAAAAAATCTTATTAAAAATATTAAAGCACAAAAAACAGATTGTTTATCTCCGTTTGATCAAAGTATTTCCCAAATTCTTCTAATGATGATAAACATTTGTATGTATTTTATGTAATGTTTTCTACACAAATCCAGTATTATGGTATATATTTCAATCTAAATTTATATACGTATAAAATTATTTTTGTTAAAGAATTGTACACAAAACTATCAGCATTGTTTTAAGTCGATTTATGGATTTTTTAAAAACATTAATAACTACATTATTTACATTAAGTAGGAAAGTATTTAAGATTTGTAAATTTAAACAATGGTTATGGAATTAATTATAGGTTTGCTTACTTAAAGAAGTTTATCACACAAATTCGTTGGACTTTCATTAGTCATAAATGTGCGTCTTTTACTGTCACCATTGTCACCCCTGCCACCACTCACATTACAAGACCACTGACTTAGTTAATATAAAACTTAGACAATGCCATACATTAAAAGAAAAAAGAAGCATATAATGGGAATTTCTTTATTAGCCTACTATAGACTAAACGTCAGTATGTCTGTGTTGACCTGTTGTCATGGTAACTCTTGTTTTAATTAGGCCAAATTATAACGAATATTATTTATGTTTTTTTTTTGTCTTGTTTTGTTTGAGAGGCGTTGATAATTGAGATAATTAGTCGTAGTGTTGAAGGCGTTAAGGAGATGGTCATTATTACTAAATAGTCACGGACGTGTGTGCGTGGGAGTGTGGGGGGGTAGTGATAAGAGTGACATATTATGAATTATGACACAAGAAAATGTCAGCTTTGACATGGATGGCGGGTGGTGGTGGGCTGGCTGTGGGTGTGTCTATGTGTGTGTTGTTGTTTTTAACCTCTATTCAAAATCTATTCAAATTTTTTTCCGAACTAAATTTTGCAGTTTGCTTTCTTCTTGTTCTCCAAAATAAAATCAAAAAGTCATGACTGGACAACGAACTTTAGAAAAAGTCATACAGATTTTTTTTTTATTGTTCGTGCCGATCTGGTTTTTTTTTTTAGTTCGAATACGAAAGGAAAGCCTGGATTCTAAAGTACACAATTGGGAATGCTGGGAGGAAACTGTTAATTATGGTTAGGACAGGAAAATTGGCTCCAGATTACACGTGGAGCTGACATGTTCAGTGCTGGAGGAGCATGGATGGACAGACTACAAGAATCCGGAAGCGCTAGTAGTTTTAGACACTGATAGCTATATGTAGTTATTTAGAAAAAAAAACAAAAAAAAACAGTGGATTGATGGAAGGAAATAGAGTCGGTGTAGATAGACAGAGAGGTGTAGATTGGTGGACGAGGGGGATAGATAGATTGATAGAGAGATAGATGGGTGGGTGGAAAGATGTGGGGCTATATGGATAGTTGGATGTGAGAATATCTGGATGGATGGACAAGTAAATGGATAGATCGATAGGTAGCGGAATGGATATAACAATAGAGACTTAGATTGATACACTGGTAAATATATGCTTCGATAGATGGATGGATGGATATATGGATGGATATAACAATAGAGTCTTAGATTGATACACTGGTAAATATATGCTTCGATAGATGGATGGATGGATATATGGATGGATATAACAATAGAGTCTTAGATTGATACACTGGTAAATATATGCTTCGATAGATGGATGGATGGATATATGGATGGATATAACAATAGAGTCTTAGATTGATACACTGGTAAATATATGCTTCGATAGATGGATGGATGGATATATGAATGGATATATCAATAGAGTCTTAGATTGATACACTGGTAAATATATGCTTCGATAGATGGATGGATGGATATATGAATGGATATATCAATAGAGTCTTAGATTGATACACTAGTAAATATATGCTTCGATAGATGGATGGATGGATATATGAATGGATATCTAGATAGATAAATTGATTAATATATGTTTGGAAAGATGGATCCATGCTTGGGTCTATAGATAGATAGATTATTAGATTGATAGATAATTCATTGGACCTATTGATGGTTGGGTATATAGATGATTCGACAGATGAGATTGGTGGTTGGTTTATGGGTGAAAGAAAGGAACAATGGAGGGATGGGTCTACTGATAGATAGATGGATGAGAAGATGAATGGAACTGTCGAACGCAAGGAAATATGCATAGATTAAACATATATATTGATTGGTGCCTAGTGCCTGCTGTACCATTCAATACAGTTTAATATTGAATAACTGTATTAAAATTAAATAGCACAACTAACACAAATGCTGTAGAATACAATAAAGTTCAAACTGTTTTATAAATATATTTACTACCTTTTTTACGCAACAACCGAATAAATATTCAACGTAGTGATTTTCACATTATATTTTTTTAGTTTTCAAATTTTATTCAAGTACGTAATGAAGAATTTATGCAAAAACTTGCAACAGACACACACAAAATCGAAGTGTTATTTATTGACTTCCGTTACTCGTGATGTAGATAAAAGGGTTCAATTTGCATATCAATGGATACGGTGAAGTCTTTCAACTTGACTCTCTTCTATAGTTCCACTTGCACGTTTTTAGGCATTGTCGAGTGTTTACTTTAATTTAGTTCCACACACACACCCTCCCCACCCTAAACCCTAAAAAAAAAAACCAGTTCCATAAAACCATGTCGTCATTGCAAGTGTTGTACACAAATTTCAACTTTGAACTTTATTGACTTCCAGGGGGGAAAAAACTGCATTTTTAATGTCTCTTTTGAATGAACCTTATAATGGCACTTCCAAAATTTTGTATTCATTTGTGTTGATGTTTTGTTTACGATAAGTGAATCTATGAGAGTGTTATATTGTTTAACGCAGAAAATCTAAGAGAGAGAGAGAGAGAGAGAGAGAGAGAGAGAGAGAGAGAGAGAGAGAGAGGATAACTGTTGTACTAAATTTTATGTGCTTTATAGATTTTTGAGGCTGTAAAGGTAAATTCTTATTTCAAAATGAGTTTAAATTACCATCTAGAAAACTTACTGTCGTGGTAATCACATATTATGGGGTGTTGGTGGACTAGTGGTATTTCACTGGGGACTTGTCTGTGGTTCCAACTGCCATTTGAAAGAAACGCTGGCATTTTCTAAGATGGGTTGCCCATCCAATGAGTGCATCTAGATACGATGGGCACCAGACATCCTATTGGATTATTATCAAGAGCAGGACGTGATTCTACTAACTAACCAGGGCCGGCTCATCCATATAGGCGAACTAGGCGGCTGCCTAGGGCGCACAATTTTGGGTGGCGCAAAATTGAGGATTTTTTTAAATTTGGGGATTTAAAAATATAAAATATATTAAAGTTTAGTTCATCTGCTCGCTACTAGCATAGGCAGATGAATAACTATGTAATGAAAGGCGAAGGGTATTTTATATAAGTTGTTTTAGAAAATAAGAAAGTATTGATGCACTAACACCTCTGCCGGTACCAATTATCTCATGTTTGTGATGCTTTATAAGAGATTTCTAAAGACACTAATTGGATCTATCTCAGACTTCAAGTTTATTGTTGCACTTGTCAAATAGCACACCATTTTATTTCAAGTAAACATAACTATTAAGACACAGCAAGAAAAGGACTTGAGTCTCCAGAGATTGTTAGTCAGCTGAAAAAAAAACGAAGAGCTTTTTTGTTACAGCTGGAAGTGATTTAGAGTTCAATAGAGTTCTGCTTGATGCTAATGAAGAAGCATAAGAAGTTGCACGGAGTAGAACCAGTATTTGAGAAAGAGAAGGTCCGAATTAAAAAAATAGAAGAACATGGTTGATTACACATCAACAGCTGAATTAGTAAATATTGCAGGATTGCAGGTGACCCCTCAGAAAGTTTCAAGATCCACTTTTATGTTGCTGCTTTAGACACAGCTGCGTATGTATTAGAAGAAAGATGTTTCCTGGTTAAATAAAGTATCTGGTGTCTTTAGATTTTTGTACAACATTCCGAGCCTTAAAAACAAGACTACATCAGAGGTTAAGTCGATGTGCAAAAACTTGGAAAAAAACATTAACAATTGAAATGATGAAGGTTTGAATGGATCGGACATTGCTACTGTACGACAGTGTTCTGAACTTAGAGCAATTTCTCATCATCTCCATGACTCAGTATCAAACCATTAAGAAGTCCTAAACTACATTTACCAACAGAATCTTGAAAATGGATTTCTTATCATTTGTATAGCCCTTCGTATTTTGCTTACGTCGCCACTTTCCTCAGCTAGTGCTGAACGAAGTTTTTCAAAACTTAAGCTAATTTAAACGTATCTGCGTAGTACAATGTGCCAGGAGAGACTTGTGGGTCTGGCGACAATTTCTATTGAAAGTGAGATAGTAATACAGTTAGACTCAAAAGCCTTCATACAAGAAGTTTGCTAAGCAGAAAGCAAGAAAAGTACCATTAGGGTTTTAGTCTTGAGTATAATTACTGGTGATCAGTATTTAAAAGTGACTTTTGGACCGTAGTTTAGAAAAGAATTATACAATATCAAGTAGACTTTGTGAATTTTTTAAAGTGTTATAATAACAAAATATCTATAATCTAACTGTGAGTTTAGGTTTGTTATTAAGAGAACTGTCCATAATGCAGGTATAAGATCTATATACCCATATGTGTAATTTAAAACTGTGTGTTATGTATATTTTCTAATTAGGCCTATAATTTAGATTTCTATTTATTAATCTATAATGCAAAGTGATTGTTACTTTTCATTCAACTGTTTTATTTACATTTCACAGTCATCAATCAAAGGTTTTACAATAAAATTCTTTGATGGGTTATAAAAATTATTAATAAAAACACATTTTCGAAGATCCATACCAGGCAGACCTCGCCGAAGGCACTTTAATGAGGGCGCAGAATTTGTTTTCGCCTAGGGCGCCCCAAACCCTAGAGCCGGCCCTGTAACTAACTGTGTTGTAATAACATTGGTTGTGTATGTCAGTGCTGTTTAATCTCCCCCCCCCCCCCCTCTCCCTTCCTTCGCCAAAAAAAAACAACAATATCTAAGAATTACACGAACTTAAACTAAACTCTCAAAGTGAACCGGAAAACTGGCGTCAATATAAAAGGTAAATAGATGTAATTCCATTTTAAAAGATCAATATTTAGCTCCCATGGCCCTTGGATATCAATGTGATTTTGATTTAAACTGTCAGAATGTATTTTAAAATGTCTGTTCTTCCTGGGCATGCTAGTTGAAATGTAACATGCTTTGGGCGTCTTAACAATCACCAAATGAAGTGGTGGACAGCCCTGGCTTATAAATGACATTTTTGTTTAGAACCTGGGACAAAGACAAAAATGAGAGGGAGGGTACAATTTAAAGATGGATGTATTTTTACCCCTCCCCCCCCCCCCCCCCCCCCCCAACTTGTTAGGGGCTCAGTGGCAGAACGACGGACGGGTTTGTGGTATGTATGCCTGTCCGAATGATCAAGGATTCAAAAGCAGAATTTTCTTTTCTCTTATCCCGAGGCTTGTGGCCGAGTCTCTAATGGGTGCATGTTCGTATCGGATAAAAAAGTACAGACTGTTGGGCATTGTGATCGACACACAATCTTTCTGAAAGTCATGGACAAGAAAACATGTCAAACGCTGCTTAGCTAGTCTTGCAAACTTTTAAAAAAAGCAATAATTAAAGGCGTAAGTGCCTCTCTTTGTAAATACTTTATATATCGCATAATGGAAAGGGAAAGTTTTTTTTTCTCATCATGTTTATCTGAGCATTGTAACAGGTTCTTATTGTGTTGTATTTCTAAATTAGATTTTAATGCCTTAAATTATATTATTACTACTTTACTCTTTGCCCTTCTGTCTAATGTTTCTAGGTTTAGTGATTGAACTATTGGTGTTACTCTTGTCAATTGTGAATATTCGCTAGTAATGGGCCTTGCAGCTGTTTTCTAAATTTGTTATACTATTTTAATGCTCTCTTTAGTTAATGGGTCCCATACAGTAGATGCATTTTCTTGTGTGTCTTACTTCCTTTGTGTGTAATGAAAAGCTAAAGCATCGGAAGCTTAAATTATAACAACAACATAAAATGGATTTATATAAAAGGCTTTGTTTTTAGAGTTGGTTAAAATTTGGCTGCTGGATTTTGGTAAACTTAAGACTTTAGTCTCCTATTCACAGCCTCTAATGGTAAACGTCAAAGTGTATTATCACTTCTACCATCCGATTATTTACACTGCAGGGAAAAGTGAAGGGGGGGGGGGGGCTTTAGTGACACTCTTTTTAGGCTACGGTTTATGTACAGTGACTAATTAAGTTATGTCATATTCATTTATCTTTTTAAAAATGCGTCTTTTTATTTAAATACTATTTATGTTACTGTAAATACAAACATTTCTTCTATAAAAAATAATTAAAAGATAACTGTTATTTGCTTTTACTTAGACATCTTTGTAATTGAATTAAATAAAAAAGAACTCTTACAGTAATCAGGGCCGTATTTAGGATAGGGGGCCCTGTTCCCAAGGGCCTATTTTTGTGGCGGGGGGGGGGGCCCTCGTGGCCTTGCCCTTGCCTTCCAACATTGCTGCGTTAGCCTGTGCCTGACTGCCACATTCGCCATAAAAAAAGAATACAATAAAATTTTTGGGATGTGTGGGGGTGGGGGCCCTTTTGTGTCGGGGGCCCATGTTCCATGGATCATGCTTAAATACGTCTCTGATAGTAATAATGATAAAGTGAAACTTATGTTTATGTATTTGGGAAACTTAGATTTTGACCTCAGTCTCAATTAATTCCAAGCATTCGATTGTTTGGTTGAGCAAATACTTTTCTTGGCTGACTTAGCTGCATAATTTGATACTCCTATCTCAAGGAACTAATTAAACCCTATGTTCCACAAAGAACACTTCTGCGGACTCCTCGATTCTGGGAGTGCCCCGTTTCTCTCTGACGAACGTTGGCCTTAGAGCCTTTTCAATATCCAGTCCGAAGGTGTGGATTCAATTTCCCATTCAACTTAGGCATTGTTACTTTCAAACAGAACTTAACTCATCATTTAAATTAAATTGGTTACTTATATAGCGCTTCGATCCATGCTATTTCAGCATGCTCAGTGCGCTCTGTAAACACACTGCTGCCTGCTGGCGCAAATATGTTTACAGGCCCAAAACTCCTGCAGGGCGACAGAGATCCGTCGGTGGCCGGGCTAGAACCCGCGACGTGTCAGATGGTTTTTGGTTGACAGTCCGGTGAACTAACCGCTAGGCCAGCCGGCTTAATATTTCAATATTTCAATTTCAATATTTACCTTAGATAACATGCTTTAGACCCCCACTGTCTTACTTACATGTTAGGTCGGTTAATGCTTCATTTATTTGATTTGTCCAACGTTTGTAAAGTTTTAAATCATCAATTATCTTTATATTTCTTAGCCTGGAGATTATATCCGTGTTCTTAGTCGTATGTTAAATGCGCTCTGAGCTTACATTATGTTTGTTGGCAGCGCTATACAAATCTTATTATTTTTATTACTTATAAATATAAAACATGATAATTTTATTTTTCATCGGTTTAGGTTAGAATTTATTTGATTTCTCCCATTAAAGGTTGCGCTTCTGAAGCAGTCAGGGGAGACGAGGATAAGGGAAGGGGGGGCTAGAATGTTTGTCCGCGGTGTGTGGTGATTTAGAAGGTAGAGCGAAGAGTCAAATTCAATTACATATATAGAAAGTTTCACGTTCATATCCGAAATAGGGTTTACACTGTGCTGTTTCGGATAGAAGCCGACCGAAGGCCGAAAACGAAACGGTAACCGAAAGTCGTAAATTCACTTTCAGCATAAACCGAAAAACCAAAACTGAAAGTTATAACTAGCTTCGGCCGAAACCAAAAAATGATCCGAAATCGCCAAACAAAATATTTAAAAAGACTGCACATTTTTTAGTAATATTAACTCGTTTTTGGATTCTATAAACACACTATATATGGACATATATATATAAAAAACGTGTCCTTAATATCTAGTGAAGAAAAGTTTCGCACGTTTATCTCAATCATAAAAACTTTAAAAAAAAAAGATTATTCGAATTATACCAATTCTGTGTTCCATCTCAAGCTTCGCTTCTTTCCCTAGAGTTTAATTTTCATTTCGGTGAAAACAATTTTTAAAAAAAGGTTTTCGGTAATTAGAACTCGAAGCAAACTATGGAGAGAGAGAGAAAAAGAGAGAGAGAGAGAGAGAAGAGGAAAAAAAAGAAGAATGAAGCGCTAAAGTAGAGTCCCACCTCATTGACGACCTACCGATTGGGAGTATGGTGATTGTGTGGCAGTGCTGTCGAGCGCTAGAGTGTCGAGGGGAAAGTGGACGCTGGGACCAGAGGATGTCGTTAAGTATTGTCGGCACAGCTTGTCAGCAACGACATCTTGAAACTAGTTTTTTTAAAGTATTTTTTTACAACAGTCATCAATAAAACAAAACAGTAAAAGCTTAAAGTCTGTCAAGTGGACTGTGTGTGTGTTTATATGTGTGTGTTTATGTGTGTATGCGTGTGTGTTTACGTGTGTATGTGCGTGCTTATGTGTTTATGTATGTGTTTATGTGTATGTGTGTGTTTATGTGTGTGTGTGTGTGCTAATGTGTGTATGTGTGTGCTTATGTGTGTATGTGTGTGTTTATGTGTGTATGTGTGTGTTTATGTGTGTATGCGTGTGTGTTTACGTGTGTATGTGTGTGTTTATGTGTTTATGTATGCGTTTATGTGTATGTGTGTGCTTATGTGTGTATGTGTGTGTTTATGTGTGTATGTGTGTGTTTTTATATGTGTGTTTGTTTGTGTATGTGTGTGTGTTTATGCGTGTATATGAGTATGTGTTTATGTGTGAATGTGTGTGTGTTTATGTGTGTATGCGTGTGTGTTTACGTGTGTATGTGTGTGTTTATGTGTTTATGTATGCGTTTATGTGTATGTGTGTGCTTATGTGTGTATGTGTGTGTTTATGTGTGTATGTGTGTGTTTTTATATGTGTGTTTGTTTGTGTATGTGTGTGTGTTTATGCGTGTATATGAGTATGTGTTTATGTGTGAATGTGTGTGTTTTATATGTGAGATGTTAGTCTTTGTGTGTATATGTGTGTACATGTATGTGTACATGTTTATATGTGTATAATATGTGTGTATATGTGTGTTTATGTTTGTATGTGTGAAAGTGCGTGTAAATGTGTATATGTGTGTTTTGTATGTGTGTTTATGTGTGTGTATTTGCTTATGTGTGTAGGCCTATGTGTGTGTTCGTGTGTGTATTTATGTGAAAGATGCTTTTTTAAAAAATAGTATAAAATCACATACAATCTATTTTGGCCTACTTGAAAGAACTCGCATTACAATTGTCGATTGGTTGCCTGTATGTTACAGAATTTCAACCAGAAAACTGATTTGTTCAGGTAACCCATTCCATGCTCAGGTGCCATTCGGATAGAAAGAGTACTTAAATGCACTTGTTGTTGCGTAAAGGGTAAGAAATTTTTTTTTGTCATTATGTTTGTTTATCTGAGCACTGTAAAAGGTTTTTTTTTATTGGGTTGTATTTCCAAGCTAGAGTTTAATGCTTTATGTATTATTACTAGTTAACTCTTTGCTTATATTTTAAAGCGTGTAATCTTAAAACAGTTTCCATGTCTTTGGATCAATAAAACAGTACTTTCTTAATTCTTTTTCCTAACGAAAAACCGTAACTCCGATTTTGTGGACATCCAACTCCATTGAACCCTGTTCGGGTTATACATTAAAACAGCTCCATTGAAACAAACGTTTTTCTTAGAAATACTTTATAATAAACATTTTTAATTAGCCAACCCAAAAAATGTTGCCATTAGCCACCCTCATGGTAAAAAAAAAAGTAAAAGCGATGTAAATATAAAGGCAGACAATTGAGTTTTCTAAATGAAAATATCAATAAAAACCTATGAATGCCGTAGTGATGTGATGGATTTTTCCAATAAATATAAATAAAAAACACATTCATTATCTATATTGCAAAAGAAAGAAAGAAGGACAAGTAGTAAATGTTAGACGATATGATTTTTATATTATTTATATGCATTTTTCTAATGAATCAGCTTACCGAACATTTTGCCCATTGCCACAGAAATAAAGAAGCGCCATAGAGCAGTAAACACACAAAAAGCACGAATAATTGTGCGCGTTTATAACAATTCACACCATAAAGTGTACAGGAAAAAAAACACAGTTACACAAGAGGTTGGCGTGGAAAATGTGGCTACACATTTGAAAGACAATGTTGCCCAATGCTTAACGTTTATATGCCAAGTTTCATCTCGATATGATGACGGTAAATGGGTCAGCTAGCCTTCGAAGTTTCGGTCGCTAGAAACAGAAATTTGAGAAGTTAATATGGGCATTCAACAATTTGACGATTGCTGTATGAATGTGGGACTTGGCATCGGAAATTACGTAACTGCAAATTTTTTTCTCTCCTTAGATCTATACCTAAACTCTAAACAGGTATCCAGACAAATTTGGAAAGTGTAGTGTCTTGAGTGGTGTCAATCTTAACCCTTCCCGTACCGACCTTTTTCTATCTATGCTGCCTTCAGTTCCGCTATATACGCGCCCGGGACTGTAAGGGTTAATTCTACCCACAGGAGCTCTGTCAAGTCAATGCAGTAGACATTTTATTTTTTAACCCTTCCCGTACCGACCTACTTCTAACTATGCTGCCTTCAGTTCCGCTATATACGCGCCCGGGACTGTAAGGGTTAAAAGGTTGTAAGAGTACTATCGTTTGTTGACGTCACACCTTTTCTTTCCGTTTTGTAAAGAAGATGTACTATTCTTGTATTGACCCACCTTCGTTGGCTTAGTCGGTAAACACCTCTGGTGTGTCTGGAGCAAAGATGACTTCCCCAACCATTGCCTGCAGAACATTGCATGGCTTGCTACCGCTTATCTTTAAACCTTGTTCTAAAGGAGAAATCTCAGTCAAGGGGCGGTAAAAAAAAATGGCTATCGGACGGTGTCTCACGGGCATTTTCCAGGACTCAAGACTACACTATTGACACCTGTGAAGAAAGCTGTCAGACGGATTGACCTTTAGAACGAATGTCTTCAGCTTGGAAAAGAACTAATTCACTGACTTCGAAAACAATTTTTCTCCATTGAAACTTTTAGATGTAGTAGGCGTGTATGTGTCCTTTGTTCTTGTTCTATGTTACTGTTTGCGTGCGTCATTTGTTTGCTTATTTTTTAAACACCAGAGTAAAAGCAAGGGTATTTAATTCACAAAACCACTGGAATTTTTAGCAATATTTTAAGGGTGTATATTATGAATCAAATCAGAGATTCGAGCATAGAATAGCCAGGGAAGTTAACAAATAAGCATCATTTAAACCCAAAATAAAAACGCAAGACTAGACTCTAAAACTCCGATAAGCGTAGGACGCGTTGATTTTCCGTACAGAAGAAGATATTATCTCTAGAATTAAGAGTGCGTAGGGAATCTTTCGCACTAGAATCTAAACACGCTTATTGGCTATAACTAAGAAAGAAAAGTTGAGCTTCTCAATAATCAGCTTAAATTTCGACAAAAATTACTACAGATGATATGATAAGCTGTAACATCCAGTGCATTGAACTTTCCTTACATGTGTATCTCACACCACCGTTGTGCCACCATGTTTATTATACCAAAAATGAACACTTTCTAAGGGACGCGTGGGTTTAAATAACGACTTTTTATGCATTTATAGTTTTGAATACAGCTTAACAAATTGGTAAAGTACGCGATAGTCACAGGCTATAGCACTAGGAAGAGCAGTGTACATACAAATTCCATTTTTTTAAATATAGAAAGGGTTATATTAGACAAATGTCCAGTCTGGTTTCAGACAATCGCTCCTCTATTGGTTTCCCTATTTAAATGCAAATATCAAAGGTCTATAACTCTTGCTGTTATTGTAAGTAAAAAAAGTAAGTAGATAATCCCCGTCGGACAAAAATGATGCATGGGTGCCGGTGAAGCAGCTTTCGCCAGTTTCTGTGTCCAAGGCATAACTAGGGGACTGTATGGCCAGCACAATGCCCAGCCGCCTTTACTCTACCCCCAACTAATGCAAGGTCCCATCAGTGCTGGGTAGCACTCAGGGACCCCCCCCCCAAAACCCGAGAACGAATCCTAGGCTTCACAAGGATTCGAACCCATATCCTTTGGTACGCCTGCAGAACGCTCTGCCGCTCGGCCACCGCGCCCCCCCCCCTCCCATGCTGTTGTTGCACGTGAGGCTTAAATCATTTAATAATAGTGTTCCGATGTAAACATTTCTAATTTCATTTAGCTGACCAACAGCTTGAAAGTCAACATGCGCCACCATTCAATTTCGTGTAGAAGAGACATGGATTGCCCATTTTTGGGGGCTCTTCTGCTTGCCATTGAAAATCACTCTACGTGCCAAGTCTGGCACGCGGCGTGCAGTAGGTGGCCGAACCCTGGCTTTTAATCATTTACATTTCACTATAGCTAGAAAGCAGTTATTTCGCTTAACCTTCCCATGAATATATCAATATTTAAGTACTGGAAAGCAAGTTGTTTTTTTTAAATGCCAAAACAACAATTGCTTTCTGTGTCATTTCTTTAAGTTTCGGTGTTTCGCTACTGAAAGTCTGAGACCTGGAGAGCTGGCCTGGAGAGTTGGCATCTGTCACTGGAAACAGTCAGTGCTAATAGGAATTTATGGGTTTGACCTGGTAGAGACAGCCGGGGCACAGGGAAGAGAGTGCCAGGTTCCTGATCCGGAAACCAGGTTGCCAGACAGTTTGATGCAAAACAACTTTGCAGAGTGCTTTTAAAAAAATTACGAGTACAGCAATAAAAACTATATAATGACGTAAACTCGGTACAAGTAAAATGGACTATGGAAACTAAAAAATTAGACAACATTGTTTAATGTGAACTAAGTCCACTAGTAAACTAGACCAGTACAAATAGAAATTTTGACTTACTTGTAAACTAGACTAGAGCAACTAACATTTTGAACTACAAGTAAACTAGACTAGAGCAACTAACATTTTGAACTACAAGTAAACTAGACTAGAGCAACTAACATTTTGTACTACAAGTAAACTAGACTAGAGCAACTAACATTTTGTACTACAAGTAAACTAGACTAGAGCAACTAACATTTTGAACTACAAGTAAACTAGACTAGAGCAAATAACATTTTGAACTACAAGTAAACTAGACTAGAGCAACTAACATTTTGAACTACAAGTAAACTAGACCAGAACAGCTAAAATTGATTTCGATCATGAAAAACAGACATATGTCACCTTGAAATGAATGTATGAGCGTGTTTTGTTTTTTCAATGACAGCTCAGACTAACAAGACATGTTAATTGGTGTTTTTGTCGAGCCTTCGTATGTTTGTGTGTTTTATTTATTATTTATTTGACTATGTTTTTAAATTCATAAATATCTCTGATTAGATTTACGACCTTGTTGTTGTTGTTTTTTAGTATTTTTTTTCCAATTCTTTTATTTTCACTTAGACAGTTTTTTTTTTTTCAAAACTTTAATTAGCTGTTGGTCTGTGGTTTCTTAATTTTTAGTGATGCCAAGAGAGATAAATAGTTATATGGATAAATAGAAATATAGGTATGTAAATAGATCGATAGGTAGGTAGGTCGGTGGGTAAGTAGGTAGGTAAGTTGATAAGTAAGTAAATAGGTAAGTAGGTATGTAAATAGATAGATATATAATAGATAGATGCAGTGGCGTAGCCAGGTTTTGACGCTAGGGGGAGCGAAATTTTAGGAAAAAGGCCCCACTTTTAGCAATTTTTTCAGATTAATAGATTAACTACGAATTAGTACATATCAAGTGTTATAAGAAAAACCTGTGCCTCGGGATACACACACAGTATAATAGCGCAGTTTTTATTTAACCATTCACGATTCCTTTTCTAGCGGCTAATATTGATGGGAATTTCTGCAAAATTTATTACATCTACTGCTTTATTTTCGGGATGAACATCTAGTATCGAAAAGTATTTATAGAATCAACGTGAATGCTCTATAGCAAGGATCGGCAACCTAAAGCACGCGTGCCAGACTTGGCACGCAGAACGATTTTCAGAGGCACGCGAAAGACCCCATCATTGGACTTGCAACATCTGTGGTGAATCTATTGTCAATTGTATAGTTTCCCAAGACTCTTCTAGAAGAGAGTCAGTATATGTAAAGTCTTGGATAGATTATTTTCTTGTCTGGAAACAATTTAAGGTGTATCTTAATGGAAAAAAAAATCCATTTTTGAATGAG
Organism: Anisus vortex; assembly: GCA_949126835.1. Lineage (NCBI taxonomy): Eukaryota > Metazoa > Mollusca > Gastropoda > Planorbidae > Anisus > Anisus vortex. The sequence goes on from OX421499.1 coordinate 34,909,275, forward strand.
GAGAACTGACAGTTGGAGCCAATGTTTCTGTATGACTTGGCGACACGTTTCAACTTCCATTTACAAGACTGGGTCCAAAAGCACTTGAAGTGGTGGGCAACTGGAATGGATTTGCATTGAAACTGTGCATATCTTTCAGTGAAATCCATTTCAAAACATTTAATCTTTCCATAATTTAAGGCAAATTAAGATAGATGACCATTTTCTGAAGTACACTAGTTAAATTAAAAAAAGTAACTCGTTTGGTTTCACTAGCATCAAATTTTGAGAATTTAATTGAAGGGAGATAATTAACCAGTTTTCTTAACATTAATATTTCTAAACTGTTTCTTTTTTGTTTCCTTTAAAAAAAATGGTTTACAATTTATAACTCTAAAAAGATCAAATTACACAAGATATTTGAAAAATAATATAAATATTTTATGACTAAAGAATGCACATGTAGGCTACATTTATAAACATTAAAATAACTACCCAGGTTGTATGATTATTACGTATCTCTTCCACTTAATTGCAATTCCCTTCTGTGACGTATTCTTCGGGTTAAAATAATGTTACAGTAAATCTCAGTTGTTCTGAGATCAAACATGAACGACATATCTATTAAACTAGAATCATTTCTTGACAACTAAATTCAAATGTTGATAAATATTAATGTGTAAGCTAAGTAATGAAATTGTGTATTTGCTATGGATGGATTTTTTTTTTAAAGCTGATAATAACAAACAGGTTAACTTTTTATTAAATGTAAAACGCTTTAATGATTTTCTCAATTACGCCCCTTTTCTTTTGGTCTTGGTCTTGCTACGGCACTAAAAAAATTGTCTTATAAAAATAATATAGTTGATCAGTTTGAATTTGAATTTCATATCATACGCTGAATGATTCAAAATGATTGTAATAAATTAAATTGTTGAAATGCAAATAAAAAAAAAAAATTGAAACAGCAGAAATTGTGATTCGTGGCTTCTTTATTTTTGTATTTGTTTATCCCCGAAAAGGCCTTTTTTCGAAAATGGTCGTAGAGGGAGCGGCCGCTCCCCCTGCTCCCCCCCCCCCGGCTACGCTACTGGATGAATGGACGGAGACGTGAGTGGATGGGTAACTAGATAGATGGATGAAATGGATGGATGGAGTGGATGGATGGAGTGGATGGATGGAGTGGATGGATGGAGTGGATGGATGGAGTGGATGGATGGAGTGGATGGATGGAGTGGATGGATGGAGTGGATGGATAAAATGGATGGATGGAGTGGATGGATGGAGTGGATGGATAAAGTGGATGGATGGAGTGGATGGATAAAGTGGATGGATGGAGTGGATGGATGGAGTGGATGGAGTGGATAGATAAAGTGGGTGGATGGAGTGGATGGATGGAGTGGATGGATAAAGTGGATGGATGGAGTGGATGGAGTGGATGGAGTGGATGGATGGAGTGGATGGATAAAGTGGATGGATGGAGTGGATGGATAAAGTGGATGGATTGAGTGGATGGATGGAGTGGATGGATGGAGTGGATGGATGGAGTGGATGGATGGAGTGGATGGATGGAGTGGATGGATGGAGTGGATGGATGGAGTGGATGGATGGAGTGGATGGATGGAGTGGATGGATGGAGTGGATGGATGGAGTGGATGGATGGATTGGATGGATAAAGTGGATGGATGGAGTGGATGGATGGAGTGGATGGATGGAGTGGATGGATGGATGGAGTGGATGGATGGAGTGGATGGAGTGGATGGATGGATGGAGTGGATGGATAAAGTGGATGGATGGAGTGGATGGATGGAGTGGATGGAGTGGATGGATAAAGTGGATGGATGGATGGAGTGGATGGAGTGGATGGATAAAGTGGATGGATGGATGGAGTGGATGGATAAAGTGGATGGATGGAGTGGATGGATCGAGTGGATGGATGGAGTGGATGGATGGAGTGGATGGATGGAGTGGATGGATGGATGGAGTGGATGTGTTCAATTTCTATGAGAACGCAATAAAAAAAAACTACCAATATACCAGGATATAAGCCCAGTAAACAAAACCCAGAGAAAACTTCTTGCCAACTGGGCGTATATAAGAATTATACTCAATACATTCAACTCAGGGCGGTAAGTGGGGGGGGGGGGACTAATAAACAATCAAAAGCTTTATGTTTGTATGTCTCTATAATATAAAACAGAAAAAAACAGAAAAAAACATATTAAAAATAAATATAGCACAAAATGCTCATGTACTTATAAGATAGTTTTTAAAAATTTGTTTAGTTAAATAAATTATTCATTGGGGTTTATTTAAATTACAATTAGGTCAACGAATCCTCCATCGGTCTGATTCAATCTATTTTTAGTTTTTTTTGTTATTTGTTTCCCTAATGTACGATTATTTCCACCGCTTATGTCCAGGAATAACCGTTTCCCTTTGACCACCCAGCTCCCAATATTGACAATATCCAGAACAAAGCCATCTCCGTGAATGCCTTTGAGAAAATGAAATTCCTTTTACGTCCGTTCATTTCATTATAACAAATCTCCCAGTTCTGACATTAACTCTCAATAAAATAAAAGGTCTCAGTAGTTGTTTTTTTTTAAACTTTATTTAGCTGTATTGTTTACATTTTTGTTACTGTTTTGTTTTATATCAAGAAAAATAGAAAAAAAGAGAAAAAGGATTAAAAAGTAAAGCATCCCATCGGACCAAATGAGTTCATCAGTTTATGTGGTCACGGCATACTAGGGAGTTGTGTGGCCAGCACAATGTAGCCTTCACCAGGATTCGAACCCACGATCTTCGGTACGCCAACAGAAATATTTAAAAAAATATTTTATTTGAAAAATATGTAGATCTATACGTTTTGACTTTTCCAACAGACCGGCCATTCTAGAAATTATTGTTTAGTGCATTGGTCGGCAACCTACGGCACGCGTACTAGACTTGGCACGCAGAGGACCGCGAAAAAAAAGAAAATCAAGTCTTTTCTACAAGAAATTAAATGTTAAAGCATGGTATCATTTTAGTTTGCTGGCACGCTGAATGAATTGACATTGTAAAAAGGTTGCCGAACCCTGGTTTAGTGTATAAAAAAAAACAACAACATTATATCTGCAATGTATTTCCTTTGACGACGCGACATAAAATAGTCGAGTCAATTGTTTAAGTAGACTTTATTTCAGTTTTGAGAAATTTTTCTGAAAAATTGCAGAATTTCTAGAGTGATACTTATTCTGAAATAAATGTAATGCTTTATAGTTTTTATCTATATTGTGAATGGTGATTGATGTTGAACTGGAAGCTATTTTGTATTTAAATGTGAACTGATAATATTTCGGACTGGTTTGATGAATAGTTAGAGCAAAGAGAAGTTACTATAAGACCGAAAGAAATCTGTCTTGATCTGGTCGATCATAAATTAGTTTCAATCTTATCGTTGGTAACTCCTGACGACATATTGTATTCAAAAACTAATCTAAACTCCTTTTGTATAGAAAGATTAAGTCCCTCAAAGAGACCAATGAAAGTTCGGTTCCCCGACATATACAGTCTATGACCGGCGAAAACGGGGTGGAGTATTAGTTACATTATTTTCTCTTCCTCTTCGCAGTGGCGGCGTCTAGAATCAATGTTTGACTTGAACCTAGCGACGTATGCCCTGGGCATGAGTAATTTAACACCCATTAAGGTGCCAAATGGGGAACTATTCACATATTTCTGTGCTTTCAATGACCTGGTTATAGGAGGTAACATATTCAAACACAGGGACATACACAAGATAACCAGGACCTCACCTGATAACAGAACCAAAAACCAGAAGACGGGATTAAGACCATTAGAGGTTTTAAACTTTTAAACACTCAGAAGATTATGGCGCCCCATTCCCTTACGTAATGTAATTCAAATTTCTGAAAAATAAATAATTCATAACAATCTTTCCTTGGCTTTATTAATCACGAATCAATACAGTGACACATATTAACTGCAGAACCATATATACAGATGTCGATTTCCGGCTTTGTGTTGGCGGTTTTGTGTTTAAATACGCTGTCTGCACTGTCGTACCATACGGTCGAAGTGTTCAGAACTAATTAACATAATTCTGAACACTCTGCAATTGCAATAACGCACTGATGGGTCATAATTCCTTGAATATATCAAACAATCAGACCTACAGAACCAAGATTCTAATCTAAAGCATTCATTTCAACTTCTACAAATAAAAGGCCCGTAAATAATAAAAAATTCATGAGCATAAAAGCTCTGTTAAACTTTGAATCCCTCTTCAGAAATGGCGGAAGACGGCCATAGTTTGTTTTTCATTGGCTGTAATTAACGTCATAGAAATGATGTACAAAAAAGAAATATATAAATTAATAGTTCAAACTGTGGTATTTAATCTTTTATTATTTATACATTTTCTATTTTCTATTTTCTATATGGAGTAACTAAATAATATATAGGTAGTAGCTATATTAATAATTAAAAAGTCGAAATAAAACCCATTTTTGGATATTAAGGAAACCTATATCGGAAGTAGAGATAGTCAAGTGACTGTCCATGCGGTCGGCAGTCTTTTCTCATAACTCACAAGGAACGCCGGCATTATAATTAGACTCAGGAAAAATAAATAAAATTGTGTATTATGTTGATACTATAAAGCTATATTTGTTCATTGGATGTGAAGTGTCAACTGTTAATGAATTGTTATTAAATAATATGCTGCAACAAGTCGTTCTTTTATTATTTACAAGTTTGGAATTTATATTGTGGTGATGTCGTCTATTTTGATGTTCAAATCAATCAAATAATTCAGCTACTGCAACTCAAATACTCTGAAAAGACTGGTAGTAATGTTTGATAGTCCAATAATAATAATAGGACATCAACAGGTTTGGTGGCAGCTAACGGAGAGAGAAGCTGAAAAATATAAAATTCGAAACTTTTTGAACTTTTTGAAGACGTACTATAAACCACATGGAAAATTATGTGAGTACCAGTTTTTGAACAAAACTGAAGCCTGAGTCAATTATTTCAAATACATATACTATTTATATGATTGAGCACTATAATAGCTCTAAGAAAATATAACGTTTGTACACCGATGACAAATATTTCATCATTGGAAAATTCGATACAAAAAATCGAAAAAAAGTGACTATACGTAGATCATTATTTGCAACCGGAAAAAGTTTCGTTCCCACATGTTATCAACAAGGAACCTAAACTATATACATATGTTCAAGTCCGATGTTCAAATCCGATGTGACACAACCATGTGTTGAATTTTATGTAGCCTACATAACCATATGTTCAAATCCGATGTGACACGACCAGGTGTTGAAATCTAATGTGTTGAAGTCCGATGTGCTTATCGGAAGATAAATAAATAACATTAAATAACTTTAAATATAATTAATATTTAATCTGTATACCAAAGACATTGACATTAATTTTAATTAATGGTATACATTTTTTTTCTTGTGTTCATTCTAAAATTGGATTATACCATACTGAAGTGGAAACTTGAAGCAACTCAACTTGATACAGTGTGAACATTCATTGGATTATTAAATAATTAATTAAGTTTCTTCTGGATTTCTACTCTGGATTTACATTGCAGTAATTTCATACAGTGAATGTGTTTTCATTTGGATTATTAAGTAATCTTTAATTTAATCATATTTTTTACATTCATTAGTATGAATTATATATATATATATGTATTATTTATGTATAAAGCGGGCTCTGGTTGGCGGGAGTTTCTAAAATAAATCTCTTGTCTATTCTTATTCTGTCTATCATCTATTTCTATTTCTTAAAAGAGATTGATTAGAAATGATTCTTTGTTAGGGTTATTTCTGTTAGTTGTCTTGACTTTGTTTGTTATTGTTAAGAATTATTAAAGTAAAATTACTATAGTCTTGTCAATGTTATACATGTTGTGATTCTTTGTCAAAAATTCCTCTATCATTTGTGGTCCAAGCAGCATTAGTGTATTGTGATTGTTTTTTTTTCTATTGTTACTTGATATAATTTTTTTGTTGTGTATTTTTTGAAATATCATTAATATGCATTGGTTAGTTTTTGCTCTCTGAGTATAATGGTCTATGGTAAGAACATTAACAATAATAAGTTCACCAGGATAATAATAATATGAATATTCAGATTCATAACTATATGATTTAAGTAGTGCCCAAATACATGTAACTACAATTAACAAAATAATAATTGATATCTAATACATGTAACTACAAATGTACAAAATATTCACAATATAACAGGTAAAATAACCTAAATAAAAATAATATTGTGCTTTGCAGTGCTACTGTAATAATATTATCTAGAATTTACATTGCTATTAATTATAGTAAAATTATTGTGTATTGGCATTAATGAAAATGAAAATGTACTTCCAATACTGATAATAATTTTATCCATTCCAATTGCTAATAAGGATAATATCATAGTGGCTTATGATAACATTAATCTAATTCTTATATGCCATCCTCAATAATAATAATAATATTGTATATGTGCTACCATTGGTAATAATAAGATTGTACGGTGCTTTGCGGAAAATAATTGTGCAACCTATATAGTAATAATAAGTCATAATAGCAAAAAGTGACTTGCACTTGCTTTCAACTCTACTATAAAATTGCTAATAATAATAAAATAAACAAGCCATAATTGAAAATGTGTCTTGGCATAGCCAATAATTGACATTCTAGCATTTTGCATTCTGAATTATAAACATTTTACTATAGCATAGGATTAAAAAAAGTTGCTGTGATATTATATGACTGCTCATTCTGTATTTAATAAATATTGTCATTCAGTAATATAAAAATGCTCATTCAGTAATTAATAAATATTGCCATCCAGTATAGGAATAAAACATTGCTATACTATAAAATAGTGCATTATAATAATTGTACTGTACTATAATATAATAAATCTTGACATTCATAATAAACAATAATGGAGTCAAAGGTTCAATTACTCTATGATGAGGCTAAATTGTTGGCAAAAGAATATGGTATTACTGATAAGAAAGAATATCAGGAATTTGTTGAAAATAAAGTTAAGCAATTGAAAAAAGAATTAGCAGATAAGGAAAGAGATGAACGAGCAGAATTAAGAGCTCATGAAATAAAACAAAAAGAACTTGATAATGAAATTAAACAAAAAGAACTTGATAATGAAATTAAACAAAAACAACTAGAACTAGAATTAAAAGAAAAAGAATTACAATTGAATAAAGACAAAGAAAAAGAGTTGAGAGAAACTCAGTTGAAAGAAACACAACTAAAATTAACTCATGAATTGGAGTTGGCTAAGTTGCAAAATACTAAAGTTGAGCAAACAAATAATGAAAAATCAAAACATAGTGTAAGATTTAAAATGCCTCCTTTTGATGGAAAAGAGAAAATTGTTGATTTTCTAAATTTATTTGAAGCAACATGTAAAGGATATGGGATTCCCATTTCAGAATATTACATTCACCTTATCCCACAATTGAAAGATAAGGGTAGGGAAGCACTATCACATATTGATAAAGAAATAACTGATTATGCCATTATCAAAGAACAGTTAATTAAATTCTTTATCCACTCTGAGGATTATTACAGACAAAAGTTCCATAACTTTATCTTAACAGACAAGATAGAACCGAGAGCTTTTGTGTCTGAAGTGAAAACATTTTTACTTACCTGGTTAGACTTAGTAAAAATAGATACCAAAAATCCTAATGAGATTATAGAAATTATGGTTGTTGATAAAGTATTAGAACAAGCTTCTAAACCATTGTTTACTCACATTATGGAAAGAAAAGTTAAGACAGTTGAAAATTTGATAGATGCAATCTCAAATTTTAAAGATAGTCATCCTAATGTAGAACTGACTAAACAAAATCAAACAGTAAATACAATTCAACATAGAAGAAGGAGCTATTCACCTCCTAGGTCTAGGCATAATCAATTTGGCAATAGAAAAAAATTTGGTAATCAACCAAAATCTAATAATTATAGATGTATTTTTTGCAATGGTACAAACCATTCATCAGAATATTGTTACAGAAATAACAATGCAAGAGGTAGAAATTTCAATCCAAACTTCAATAGATCAAATGTTGATCATAGAGGTTTTTCAAATCAAAATTTTTCTAATTTTGATAATAGAAACTTTCCAAATCAGAATTTTTCAAATTTTGAAAACAGAAATATGCCAAATCAGAATTTTTCCAATAACAATGTGCCAAATCAACATGTTGGAAGACAAGATTTTCCTAATACTCAAAACAGACCTCAATCAAATTTCCAAAATAGAAGAAATAGAGGAAAACTTAACAATTCCACATCCCAATCAAATAATGTCATATTTGAAAACAGGGGTCAGTTAATACTTTTTCCTGCTTATGTGGAAGGAAAGACCACATACTGTCTAAGAGACACCGGAAGTAGTATAATATGCATAGATGAAAGTATCATTCCAAATCAGAAACCCACCAATATAATAAGAGTGGATACAATAAAACTTGGAAATGGTTCCACTGTAAATTGTCCTGTCACTATAATAGACATTGATTGTCCTTGGCTTACAGGAAAAGCAGAGGCAGCCATAATGAAAAACTGTGTTGCACCTTTAATTATTGGTAATTCTTTCAATGTCAAACATGATAATAGTTTTGACATTTTTCAAAAATGGATGAATGAAAAATCCAATGACTTGAATTTGAAACCTGTTCTATTGCAAAATGAAAAGTTAGTAGATTTACCAGAACAAGAATTTTACCCTGCTCTACAAACTTTTAATTTCTTACAAACCATAGGAAAGTCAGAAAATAATATTCTCAATGAGACACCTAATATTGACTTATCCATAAATAATGAAAAGGATAATCCTATTCCCAAATGGAATGGAACAGAAAAACTAGAACAGTATGTAAGCAAATTTGAAAGTCAATGTGAAATAAACAATGTACCAAAAGAATTACATGCTATTTCACTATGTAGACATTTAGAAGGTCATAAACAAATATTCAACATTGCTAAAAATCAAATATCTGATTTTACTAAAATGAAGAGTGAGATATTATCATACATTGATAGTCCTCATAAAAAGGAAACCCAAATGAAAAAAACAGAAAATATAAGTTTAATAAACATGCCTTTTGATGAGCTAACTCTAAAACAAGAACAGAAAGAAGATCCATACATAATTAAAATGGTGTCAGAAATTGAAAAAGGTCAGGTTAAAAATAAAAACATTGAAATAATAAATGGAATTCTCTGTAGAAAGGACACTAAATTAGATATAACTCAAATAGTTATACCTAAAACATTAACTGTCAAAGTAATGCAAATTTCGCACAACAATGCATTGTCAGGTCATTTGAGTAGTAAGAAAACAGTTTGTAAACTTAAAAAGAATTTCTGGTGGCCTAAAATGGAAAAAGATTTGAAAACATTTATTAAAAGCTGTGATACCTGTCTTAGACATAATAAAAAAGATTCTAAACATAAGGCTCCAATACAAATGACAGATACCATAAACAAACCTTTTTACAAGATAGCAGTTGATATAATAGGGCCCATGAAGCAGACTAAAACTACCAAAGCAAAGTTTGCCTTAACCATTATAGACATGGGAAGTAGATGGATAGAGGTAGTTCCATTAAGGGAAATAACTGCAGAAAGGGTCTGTAATGCTCTTTTACCTATCTTTTGTCGTTTCGGTTTTCCAAAGTTCATATTGAGTGACAATGGAACTCAATTCAAATCAAGCCTTACTCAAGCTTTTGCACAAATGTTCAAAATCACTCAAATTTTTAGTTCTATATACCATCCTGAATCAAATGGTATGATAGAAAGGGCTAATCAAACAATAAAACAAATGATAACAAAAGTGTGTGAAGACCATCCATTTGAATGGGATGATTACCTTCCAGCTATTTTGTTTGCTTATAGACAATCGGTTCATGAAAGCACAGGTTTTTCACCATTTGAATTAGTGCTTGGCAAAAATCCCAATGGACCATTGGATAATTTCAAATCAGAATTATTAGGACTTAAAGAAAAAAAAATGTCTCCATTTGACTTAGTCAATAAAACTGAAAAACATATGAAAACAGCTTATGAATTTGCTGTACAAAAAAATGAAGAAATCAAATCTAAAACTTTAATCAGAGAAAACATTCATAAGAACATGAGAAAACTAGAAGTTGGTAATAAAGTACTTGTTTATTTGCCAATTGGCAGTGGCAATACTATGGAATGGAAAGGACCTTTTGAAATAATACTTAAGCTATCTGATGTATTTTACAAGGTTAACATTAATAACAAAGAAAAAATTGTTCATTTAAACAATTTGAGAACTTATGAAGAAAACAAAGTAATTGAAAATAAATCAGAAGATGATTTGATAATTGAAAATAAATCAGAAGATGATATCAATAAATCAGAACATGCAAAAATGACATTAAATAAATGTTGTTCAATATTAAAAAGCTATAACAGAGAATATAAAAGCAAAATAATTGAAATGGAAAATAAACCAGACAATGATATTAGTAAATCTGAACATAGAAAAATAACATTGAGAAAATGCTGTGAAATTCTAAGGAATTTTAACAGAGAACTCAGGTATAATCAATAAAATTATACATAGGAATAACTAAATTTATGAATGGGATATGATATTTTCAGTAACAGGTATAATGACATGATAACAATTTTTTTTTTTCTTTTGTAAAGAACAAACTGTAAATATGGATACTGGTATATAATAATCTAATTGATGAAAATAATGATTATCAATTGGAAATTTTTTTATGTAGCCTCTGAACAGTTTGGTAAGACTGTTATGCACATAAAATTTTGTGGCCTCTGAACAGTGAATCTGTTATGCCATATGTTAACATTAATATGCCTATGTAAGTCTTTAAAAAAGCATTAGAGGAATTGAAATAAGAATGATATAATAATGAAATGCCTATGTAAGACTCTAAAGTCAGAGCATTAGATGATAATATTGTATTGTATTCATGTAAGACTAAAGATAGCATTGAAGCCAATAAATAAATGATACATATAAGACTCACAGGAAGATGAGCAGTGTAATATAAATATATAATTGAAGGAAAGACTTGAATATGGAAGATAATCATGTTACATTGTAAGTAATGTTATTGAGAATATCAATCTATAACAATCAATAATAATCAATAAAAATCAAGAATAATCAATAAGAATATCAATCCGAAAAAAAAAAAACTATTGTGAAAATATATATATTCATAATTACCATTATGAAAATGACAATTGCAAAAATATGAAACTGAGGTTAGTATTATATTAATCTTAGTGTATAAAATAATAAATGTTGTATGAAAATATTTTTCATGGAATCTATTTAGATTTTGTGAGATAAAGATAATAGATAATCTCGACAGCCTTGATGAGTATTTGGCATAATAATTATCCATACACATCACTGATATCCAATAGTTTATCTCAGTATTACTGAAGTTGATTAGACAATACCAAAAGATAGTTGTCTATGACTAATTGTCATATAAACATTAGACATTATTCTTTGTGTCATATTTCTGCCTATAAATATGTTTTTTGATTGTTTGTACATATATTAAATGAATTTTTTTTTCTCTATGTATTATTAAATGAATGATTATATGCATTAATTAAGATTAAGATAATTTTTTTTCCATTATTGTAAACATTTTTCGTATCAAAAATAATAATAAATTATTATTTTTTCTCTGTGGTTGGGGGGTATGCTATGGAGTAACTAAATAATATATAGGTAGTAGCTATATTAATAATTAAAAAGTCGAAATAAAACCCATTTTTGGATATTAAGGAAACCTATATCGGAAGTAGAGATAGTCAAGTGACTGTCCATGCGGTCGGCAGTCTTTTCTCATAACTCACAAGGAACGCCGGCATTATAATTAGACTCAGGAAAAATAAATAAAATTGTGTATTATGTTGATACTATAAAGCTATATTTGTTCATTGGATGTGAAGTGTCAACTGTTAATGAATTGTTATTAAATAATATGCTGCAACAAGTCGTTCTTTTATTATTTACAAGTTTGGAATTTATATTGTGGTGATGTCGTCTATTTTGATGTTCAAATCAATCAAATAATTCAGCTACTGCAACTCAAATACTCTGAAAAGACTGGTAGTAATGTTTGATAGTCCAATAATAATAATAGGACATCAACAACAACATTTTAAAACATTTGTTGTTCTTTATGTTTTAATACATTTAATTCATCGCCACTTTTTATTTAATTTATTTAGACGTCTTGAGCGATATTTCAAATAAAATGTCTGCTAGAGGACTGAAATAGATTTAAAATAAGGGGAAAAAAATGAAATTTGAAATTAAAAAACAAATTCATTTTATTTATTGCTAGAGTTTTTACTATGTCCATTTTATAAGGGTCTCACTTATCGTGGTCTTAAAAAGAATTTGTAAGTTATATTTAAAACGGTTGAAGGATGATATAATAATATATTTATGTGTAAAGGCAGGATGGATGGATACGAATTTGTGGGTAGGAGTGTGTGGATATGGATGTCAGTGTGTTGGGATGGGTGGATATTGAGTTGGGTGTGTAGGGATGAACGGATATGGATGAGTGTGGTGTGTTTGTTAGTTTGTATTCCCGGAAGCAACCAATGGGTCGGATCACAGATAATGACGTCATAGAATAGAGTTTGAAGTCACTACAGTGTCAATCTATGTAGTATACAGAAAAAAAACAGGCCGCCAGACAGACAGGCAGAAAGACCAAAAGACACACACGCAGGCACAAGGCAAGGCAGTAATACAGACATATCCACGAGAACTGACAAACGGACATTAGGACAGACTTAAAGACATGCTGTAAGGAAGACAGACTTAAAGACAGGCAGTAAAGAAGTCAGACTTAAAGACAGGCAGAAAAGAAGACAGACGTAAAGACAGGCAGTAAGGAAGAAGACTTAAAGACAAGCAGTAAAGAAGATATACTTAAAGACATTCAGTAAGCAAGACAGACTTAAAGACAGGCAAAAAGACAGGCAGTAAGGAAGACAGACTTAAAGACAGGCAGTAAGGAAGAGAGACTTAAGGACAGGCAAAAAGACAGGCAGTAAGGAAGACAGACTTAAAGACAGGCAGTAAGGAAGACAGACTTAAGGACAGGCAAAAAGACAGGCAGTAAGGAAGACAGACTTAAGGACAGGCAAAAAGACAGGCAGTAAGGAAGACAGACTTAAGGACAGGCAAAAAGACAGGCAGTAAGGAAGACAGACTTAAGGACAGGCAAAAAGACAGGCAGTAAGGAAGACAGACTTAAAGACAGGCAGTAAGGAAGACAGACTTAAGGACAGGCAAAAAGACAGGCAGTAAGGAAGACAGACTTAAGGACAGGCAAAAAGACAGGCAGTAAGGAAGACAGACTAAAAGACAGGCAGTAAGGAAGACAGACTTAAAGACAGGCAGTAAGGAAGACAGACTTAAAGACAGGTAGTAAGGAAGACAGACTTAAAGACAGGCAGTAAGGAAGACAGACTTAAAGACAGGCAGTAAGGAAGACAGACTTAAGGACAGGCAAAAAGACAGGCAGTAAGGAAGACAGACTTAAGGACAGGCAAAAAGACAGGCAGTAAGGAAGACAGACTTAAGGACAGGCAAAAAGACAGGCAGTAAGGAAGACAGACTTAAAGACAGGCAAAAAGACAGGCAGTAAGGAAGACAGACTAAAAGACAGGCAGTAAGGAAGACAGACTAAAAGACAGGCAGTAAGGAAGACAGACTTAAGGACAGGCAGTAAGGAAGATAGACTTAAAGACAGGCAAAAAGACATTCAGTAAGGAAGACAGACTAAAAGACAGGCAGTAAGGAAGACAGACTTAAAGACAGGCAGTAAGGAAGACAGACTTAAAGACAGGCAGTAAGGAAGACAGACTTAAGGACAGGCAAAAAGACAGGCAGTAAGGAAGACAGACTTAAAGACAGGCAAAAAGACAGGCAGTAAGGAAGACAGACTAAAAGACAGGCAGTAAGGAAGACAGACTAAAAGACAGGCAAAAAGACAGGCAGTAAGGAAGACAGACTTAAAGACAGGCAAAAAGACAGGCAGTAAGGAAGACAGACTAAAAGACAGGCAGTAAGGAAGACAGACTTAAAGACAGGCAAAAAGACAGGCAGTAAGGAAGACAGACTTAAAGACAGGCAGTAAGGAAGACAGACTTAAAGACAGGCAAAAAGACAGGCAGTAAGGAAGACAGACTAAAAGACAGGCAGTAAGGAAGACAGACTAAAAGACAGGCAAAAAGACAGGCAGTAAGGAAGACAGACTTAAAGACAGGCAAAAAGACAGGCAGTAAGGAAGACAGACTAAAAGACAGGCAGTAAGGAAGACAGACTTAAAGACAGGCAGTAAGGAAGACAGACTTAAGGACAGGCAAAAAGACAGGCAGTAAGGAAGACAGACTTAAAGACAGGCAAAAAGACAGGCAGTAAGGAAGACAGACTTAAAGACAGGCAGTAAGGAAGACAGACTTAAGGACAGGCAAAAAGACAGGCAGTAAGGAAGACAGACTTAAAGACAGGCAAAAAGACAGGCAGTAAGGAAGACAGACTTAAAGACAGGCAAAAAGACAGGCAGTAAGGAAGACAGACTAAAAGACAGGCAGTAAGGAAGACAGACTTAAAGACAGGCAAAAAGACAGGCAGTAAGGAAGACAGACTTAAAGACAGGCAAAAAGACAGGCAGTAAGGAAGACAGACTTAAAGACAGGCAAAAAGACAGGCAGTAAGGAAGACAGACTAAAAGACAGGCAGTAAGGAAGACAGACTTAAAGACAGGCAAAAAGACAGGCAGTAAGGAAGACAGACTTAAAGACAGGCAAAAAGACAGGCAGTAAGGAAGACAGACTTAAAGACAGGCAGTAAGGAAGACAGACTTAAAGACAGGCAAAAAGACAGGCAGTAAGGAAGACAGACTAAAAGACAGGCAGTAAGGAAGACAGACTTAAAGACAGGCAAAAAGACAGGCAGTAAGGAAGACAGACTTAAAGACAGGCAAAAAGACAGGCAGTAAGGAAGACAGACTAAAAGACAGGCAGTAAGGAAGACAGACTTAAAGACAGGCAAAAAGACAGGCAGTAAGGAAGACAGACTTAAAGACAGGCAAAAAGACAGGCAGTAAGGAAGACAGACTAAAAGACAGGCAGTAAGGAAGACAGACTTAAAGACAGGCAAAAAGACAGGCAGTAAGGAAGACAGACTTAAAGACAGGCAAAAAGACAGGCAGTAAGGAAGACAGACTAAAAGACAGGCAGTAAGGAAGACAGACTAAAAGACAGGCAAAAAGACAGGCAGTAAGGAAGACAGACTAAAAGACAGGCAGTAAGGAAGACAGACTTAAGGACAGGCAGTAAGGAAGACAGACTTAAGGACAGGCAGTAAGGAAGACAGACTTAAGGACAGGCAGTAAGGAAGACAGACTTAAGGACAGGCAAAAAGACAGGCAGTAAGGAAGACAGACTTAAAGACAGGCAGTAAGGAAGACAGACTTAAAGACAGGCAGTAAGGAAGACAGACTTAAAGACAGGCAGTAAGGAAGACAGACTTAAAGACAGGCAGTAAGGAAGACAGACTAAAAGACAGGCAGTAAGGAAGACAGACTTAAGGACAGGCAGTAAGGAAGACAGACTTAAGGACAGGCAAAAAGACAGGCAGTAAGAAAGAGAGACTTAAAGACAGGCAAAAAGACAGGCAGTAAGGAAGACAGACTTAAAGACAGGCAAAAAGACAGGCAGTAAGGAAGACAGACTAAAAGACAGGCAGTAAGGAAGACAGACTAAAAGACAGGCAGTAAGGAAGACAGACTAAAAGACAGGCAAAAAGACAGGCAGTAAGGAAGACAGACTAAAAGACAGGCAAAAAGACAGGCAGTAAGGAAGACAGACTAAAAGACAGGCAAAAAGACAGGCAGTAAGGAAGACAGACTTAAAGACAGGCAGTAAGGAAGACAGACTAAAAGACAGGCAAAAAGACAGGCAGTAAGGAAGACAGACTTAAAGACAGGCAGTAAGGAAGACAGACTAAAAGACAGGCAAAAAGACAGGCAGTAAGGAAGACAGACTTAAAGACAGGCAGTAAGGAAGACAGACTTAAAGACAGGCAAAAAGACAGGCAGTAAGGAAGACAGACTTAAGGACAGGCAGTAAGGAAGATAGACTTAAAGACAGGCAAAAAGACATTCAGTAAGGAAGACAGACTAAAAGACAGGCAGTAAGGAAGACAGACTAAAAGACAGGCAAAAAGACAGGCAGTAAGGAAGACAGACTTAAGGACAGGCAGTAAGGAAGAGAGACAGGCAGACAGTCGGATACTGACAGATGTGTGCAGACAGACAGACTGAATGAAAGGGCAGCTAGGAAGCAGGTCCAATTCTGGTATCGGTTTAGGACTTCTAGACCCACTTGGACCCTAAAGGCCGGCGAAGTATGTAAACCACAGAGACAAGAAGCAATATTAGTGGGTTAACACATGAGTGGCTTTCCTTGTTGCGCTCAGGAAGTGTGTGTGTGTGGGAGGGGGGGGGGTCGGCGAATTTTGGTCACTAGTGTGTGCTGAAGTAGGATTTCAAAATCGTTCCGCGTGCCAACAGCGTGAAAGTTTACCTGCTCACCATATATTTCACTTTATGTTTTTTTAGACCATTTATATAGCGTCGCAGCGCGGCCAAGGACCAAGGCCTAAACCAAAGGAGCCTTACAGAGAAACCACGCAGACAAATCTATTAGATGTTACAATAATAAAAAAATGTACTTTTACCTAAGGCTTCCGAAATCGGGTAACTGAAAATCGAATATGCCGGTAGGCGTAACCGAACACGATTCTATACGCTTTCGTCTACGTCTGCAGGATGTAAAAACTTTTTCAGCACCACAAAAACATTTGGCCTAATCATAATTAATCTATACATTAATTTAACTGTTTGATCTTTTTAAAAAAGCTTTTCAAATTTATGTCATGTTAAATTCTAATAGTCAAAACTCAATACAGAATTATTGGGCTTAGCCAAAATGCTAGATTTCTTATAAGCACAATGAAAATACGTCAAATATAAAAATTAAAGTAATTTGTTATAACGTTCTATATATGTAATCAAAGGTTAACGTATTTGTGCTTTTTATAGCCAATAAAATTATGTTATCAAACCTTTACATTTTGGGTAAATGTCCAACTATTTTTAATTTGATAGCTAAATATTATTCTTGTATTTCATAATCGTATAATATGATAATATTTTGGACTCAGCGTAACTCTGAGATCCTTTAGATTATTATACAACTAGTTATGGAGTGGATCAGACTACAATTGAACGGAATAAATGCGACATGAACATAAAAGCAGGGTAGTTATTGTAGTGTTTGATAATATGCATACAAATTGTTAATTCATATAACATTAATATTACTTTCAACTATCTTTCCAAAAGTCTATGCCATTTCATATTCTATAAAGGAAAAAAAAAAGGAACTTTATACAAATATTAATGTTTTACAAATAAACTTATGTAGCCATATCTTTAGGAAAATATGATAAGGATATTTTGAACAATAAATTTTGGCTTTTGGTAATAAATTAATGTAAAGAAATACAATTAAAAGTGAGTAAACATTAATGCAAGCATTATTTAAAATGTCACTGCCAATGTGACATCCATAGACATCCCATAAAATATACCCATGACGTATTCATTTTAAAGAAATTACCACTTGTTGTTGTTTCTT
Organism: Anisus vortex; assembly: GCA_949126835.1. Lineage (NCBI taxonomy): Eukaryota > Metazoa > Mollusca > Gastropoda > Planorbidae > Anisus > Anisus vortex. The sequence continues at coordinate 34,927,091 of OX421499.1, forward strand.
GTGCTTGGTGGGTGGTATCGATACGGACACATTATTGTGTGTGTGTTTGTACATTTCTTTTAAAAAAAACATTTTACGCTTAGCTCCCCTTGATAACTTTTTGTTATTTTTTTTGCTTCCCCTTTCTAATCTCAAGTAGCGGTTTACTTTTATTGAATTTTCTGGCCATCAGTTCTGACTCTTGTCTGGTGAAACGTGACACAATCTTTTTGTAGTGTTTTATTTTAGTGGTTTTTGTTTTGTCTTTCTTCAATATTTCTTCAATATTTCTTCAATATTTCCCCTAAATTTGAGTTTTAGTCAGCGTATGTATCAGGGGCGGACAAAAGAATTTTTGGGTGGAGCGGGGACTGAATTGGGCGGCGGATGTATTAAAAAAAAACGACAACTATTGAACTATGTAGGTTACGTCTTGATTTATTGTATTCCTTTCCTTTTTATAGTGAATTATCACTTCTGTACCCATGGGCCTAATAGCTGAAGAAGTGTGGAAACCACCAGTACGCCTGCATCATAAGTACACCGGTGGGCTAACGCATGAGGGACATCCCCCTGCTGCGCGTCCGAGACTCATTGTACCTCCGAGAGGTCCCCGAGTCTCGTTGGGGAGGAAGCAACGAGCGCAGCATTCCCTCCTTAACCCCGCCCTGGCGCCTGGATGCCCATACCAATAGTATGGGATTTGTGGAGTGTGAATGGACACAAAAAGAAGTACTTTGGAGTGCGCACCTTTGAATCTTTGGCGCACTCTGTATGGAACATCTTGCCTCAGACACTGAGAAAATCTGAGACAAAATGGTCTTTTAAAAAGAGTTCAAAGACATTTTTCTTTTACTAGTGGCTGTATGCTTTGCGTACACATACATCTGCTACAGCAATTTATACAAAGAGCGCACTAAGCTGAATGTAATAGCATAGTTAGCCGTGCTATAGAGAAAAAACATTATTATTATTAACTTCATTGTGAATGTGTGGTTGGTATTTTAGTATAGGAACTTTGGTGACCAATAGACTTCAGAACGTTTGTCAACAGCTTGCTTCATGAAGATACTCAAGGATAAATCATCTGGACAGGAAACAAAATCTGAAGACCTGTGGTAGAGTCGCAAAACAAGATCTCTTCAGCCAACAGATAGCTAGACAGAAATGTAGATGGGTTGGCCTAAGGTGAAGTCATCACGAGACAGGGACTCTATAATGGAACCCACAACGAAAGGCTAGCAGACCAAACAATACTTGGAGAAGGTCGTGCTACTGCTAAGAGAGAGAGATTAAGCAGTGAGGCAAGACAATGGGAGAAGTCAAAACCGAGACTGGAGATTGCAGAGTAATAAAATGAAATAAGTCAAATAAGTATTGGTCTGTTGATTTAAATGTGTTTTTTTGGTTTGTGTCATCAATACTGTTCCCAATATTAGTACATTAACTAAATGTATTTGTCGGCAGAAGGAAGAAGAAACAAAAAACAATGAAACAGAGTCACTCTCCAAAAGACCAAACTTCTCTTCTGTTGTTGTTCTTTTACACCGCTTTCATTTTGAAAACATTCCTTGTGACCAGAAAGAAGTTGTACATAGAGAAACGCCACCCCTGAATGTATGTTTTTTTTATATAAGCACATCGGTAGGCAGCTTATTTTGAATACTGGGAACAGTCAGGATGGAGACTCGACCTTCACTCACACAGACATAAGTTATACGGCTAATTTACCGGGAATACCTCACGTCAGTTATAGAGTTTTAGATTTTGTTCATTTCAGGCGTTATAGACCTACCTTGGTCATATTATATTGCTACTTCGGTCATAGATAGCTCACTTCAATCATAGAGTGCTCACTTCAATAAAAGATTACCAACCTTTGGTCATTCAATTGCTTACTCCATTCATAGAGTACCTAGTAGAGTACCTACATTTGTCACATATTGCTAACCTCGGTCGTAGATTGCTTACTTCAGTCACTGATTAAATCTTGAAGTCAGAGATTGCTCACTGTAGTCATAGATTGCTCATTTTAGTCGTAAATAATTTGCTTACTTTAGCTCACGAGTCTCCCTTCTGTCATATATTGCTTACTTCTAACAATAACTTAATTTTTGAAAAATATAATGCAATGAAGCAGTAGCAAATCTCTTCACTTTCAATTTGAAATCTCTTGTCACATTTAGTGAATTACATTTCTATTCTATCCATGATTTCTACAATTTTTCATTGTAAATTATTTATTCACTTCATACGCGTGAACCATTTCGTTTTCTGTCACGTCTGATCGCAGTCAGAAAAGTGGGAAGCAGGAGGAACTATTATGTATTCTTCTCTAAGAGGTTGCCTCCCTTCACGTTGTCCTCCCTTTCCTCCTTTTCCCGCTCAATGTCTTCTTCTTCTTTCTTTCTTACTTTTTTTTTGTTGAAATCATTAACCCTTGCCAGACGATAAAATATTTCAAGGGCCTGGCGAATATTGAAACTATTGTAATGATTGTCCGCCGAATTAACTGTATCTAGAAACAGTCTCTCTGATAGGTAGGGGGAGGGGGGAATTACGGGATTGCGTGTATGCCTGGGTAGATAGAGTTGGGGGTGGGGTGGGAGAGGGAGGGAGAGAGGGAGTGGGGGATCGAGGGTCAACGGATGGCTTAGATCTCCTTCCGTTCTCTCTGTCTCTCGCAGTCTTTTATCCGAGGCCTGAACAAAAAAATAATATACAATTTTCCGAGTGGCGAAACGTAACTACTGTGATGCATTCATTTTTTTTTAAATAGATAGATACTGAGTTAGAGAAATAGATACTTAGATAGATAGATAGTTAGATATAAAGATAGATAGTAAGTAGATAGCTAGATAAATACATATATATACATGTATAGGCCTATAGCTAGATAAATAGATAGATAGTTTGATATATATATATATATATAAAAATATAAATATATAGATGTATATAGATAGAAAGATGGATAGATAGTAAGATATAAAGTTTATTTTTATTTTTATGACACAATTTATATAGCGTTGTAGCATGAGCAAGGCCAAAAAACAAAGGCTCGTTATGGAGAAACCAAGCAGAAGGCAACACGAAATTTTTACATAGTACGAAACTAAAAAAAATGTACTTTCACCTCAGACTTCCTGAACCGGGTACTTGAGAATAGGATACGCTGGTAGACCTAACCCAGATTTTGTCAAGAATCCGGAGCCCGATTCTGATAAGGCCCTTAAAACCCCGGCTCCATTTGTAAGATCCAAACTTTTCCACACACTTTTTCAACACAACAAAAACAACGGGCCTAATAAAAAATTAATCTATAAAGTAAACGTGTTTACTTTAAATGGCTTTTAAATTCATGTTGAATTCCAACAGTCATTCTTGAATTATTCGGTGTACACAGAAAGCTAGATTTCTTTCTATGAACAATGAAAATATCTCAAACGTCAAAAATAAATTGAAGAAAATTGTTAAACCATTTTATTTTATTTTTTATTCACTTTTTTGTGATTATCATTTTTTTATATATTTTTTTTTTTTGCATTTTAAAGCAAATCAAAAAGTGTATTAGACTTCACTTAACTGTCACATTTTTGGTAAAAATTCAACGATTTAAAGTTAGCAGCTTCTAAATAAGGATCTGATATTATTTCGATCTCATAATAAACTGAGATATATTTAGGCAATTATTATAACACTACAAGGGTTATAGCCATTACAATTAAAGAATGTAAGGCGCAAGTAATCATACAAATGCGGTAGTTAGTCTTCTGTTTAAAACGATACATTTAAAATGTTTAGTCATGTTGAATTTATATAATTTTCAATATCTTTTAAAAATTTGATAATTTTTAAAGATATAAATCTAAATTAAATGGCATTTATTATTTAATAAATGAAAAAAAAAAGAAACATTTTAGAAATATTAACGGAAAAAAAAGGTCAATTGTCTCCCTTTAATTAAATTAATGTTTACAAATTAGATTTTAGTGATGCCAAACAAGTTATATCTTGTGATATAACAGTAACTATTCTTTATTAATTATTACTACTCTATACAAATCCAGTATTATGAAATTAATTTCAAGAGGAATACAATATTATTTTACATTAAACAATTGTACCAAAAACTTTTCCTGCATTGTGGTCTATGTAATGAGTTTATTTAAAAGACAAAAAAATAGATGTAGAGTAATTACATAATATAATGCTAGTATATAGGTGGAAGTATTAATTTAGTTTGAGGTTTAAAGTTTTTGGTGTGAAAAGTAGGAGCGTTGTGCGGTGCGGATGTGACGTGAGTAGAATACAAGAAGTTGACAGACAAGACATGAGAGATTTAAAAAATATAGATCTAACAAATTTATTTGTTCAAGAACATTTTTTTAATTTATGATCATAAAAACTCGTATGTATCAATTCATGTGCACCTTGTCCTAAAGTAAAGTAAACTAAACTAAAGTATCCGTCGGACCGAATCGATAATAGTTTCAGTGGCCAAGGCATACTAGGGGATGTGTGGCCAGCACAATGCCCAGTCGCCCTTACTAAAAATCTGCTCTTACTTTACCCCAGCTAGTGTCAGGTGCCCATCAGGGCTGGGTAGACTCAGGGACACCCTCGATTCACGGGAAAAAAATAAATCCTAGCCTTCACCAGGATTCGAACCCTTGGTGCGCCAGTCGAACGCGCCGCCGCTCGGCCACCTCATCAATCTGATCCTAAAGTACCTTGAGCTAATTGTTCGATATCAGTTAGATATTTGGTCATTTCTGAGTTGTCAAATGTAAGGCGGGCTTAACCCTTTCATGTCGGATAAAATATGTTCGTAAGTGTAAGTTGAACCAAAAGGCTGATAGTAGAGCGACAACGCCAAGCAGTTGAGAATAGAGGACGTTATATTTCTGATCAGCTTCCTTCCACATTTCCCCCACAAATCGGCACATGTTCATGTCCATTATTTTGATGTTTGAAGTTCAACTTAACTGTATTTTAAAATCGTCGTATTAGATCTAGAGATAATAGTAAGATCAAGTAAGTCAAGCTTAATGAGTTATGAAAACATACTTCCATGAATTTAATAGTCATTGTTTTGGTTAGGCGACAACGCTTTTTGCGATTTAATGTACTTCTGAAAAAGCTTATCTATCTCCAATGTTTATTGATCTGAATATGTCTTAAATTAAACGTATTTAAATGGTTTGAAAATTAATTTTACGGCAAGATGTGTCTAGTTTTAACGCAAATCGATTTCAGTGGCTAAACAGTTCAAGTGTTGTTTGACCTTGACCTTGTAAATGGAAGTTTAACTAATTGAAATATTATTATGTCTTTATGTCATTTAGAAACACCAGCTTCATTAGTCAGTCCTCATCATTCAGTTCTGGAACATATGGCTTTTTTAAAAACAAGAAACACATTAATTGCCTTAAGACAAGAAACGAATCTATTCAAGAGTAAGTCAGCAGACACAGTGTGCAAAATACGATCTATATGAACAGTATCAAGTTCTTGAAGAAATGACTTGGACTGTAAATCCATTAAGCTTGAGAAACTACACAATTGACTATCTTAACAATAAATTCCATCACAGATGGCATAAATCCAATGATGGGATCTTCGCAACTTCCTGAACTTTAACAATCGACGTACAATGTGAAGTTCATTGAGTTTGACAAGCAGCAGACATTAATTATGCTGATTTATGTTGTTTTGACTTGCATTGAAAAAAAATCTCCTTGCTTGGGGCGAGGGTCTTCCGTGTGCCATTGAAAATCGCTCTGTGTGCTTGCCAAGTCTGGCACGCGTTGCGATGGTTTCCGATCCTTGCTCGAAACAACAACAAAAAAAAAAAAAAAAGAAAAGAGCCTCCCTGTTTCATTACTGTTATCCAAACAGCGACGCCTCATAGTCTTCGGGCGCCTTAACAAACGCACACAAATAGATTCGATAAATAAATTAAAAATAATAATCCAAAAAATGGCAAGATAAAAAAAAATAATAAGAAACTATCGACCGAAGAGAATCCGCCCTATTAGAACATCAGTGCTGAGATCGCTCATAGAAACTCATAAGTACGAGTGAGGAAACGTGTAAATGATAAGAAGGTCGAGCGGGGTGGCGAGGGCTTCTCATGTTCTTGGACGCAATTCTCTTAATGTATATATGTCTTTATGGTCCTTATTTTTTGTATTTTGCTGGGGAGGGATGCGCGGGGGGGGGGGGGACTGGGAAATATTATCATGTCCTTAAATGGTTTGTGTGGTAAATGTAAATATTCTGTCGCCCTAGATATATGAAGTGAGACTGTGGGCAGCTCAAGACATTATATAAACCATAAAAAGTCTTTAGATATTATAGAGACATTAAGTTATATCATATATCTTAGAGTAACATTTATTCAGTCGTAATGTTGCTCAGTTCTTTAAATGTATTATTGATGCTCAATAAAGGATAACACTATCTAAACAGCTTTAACGTCCGTAGACGGTGACTCAAAAGCGTTATGCTGCAAACCGTATAAAATCTATAAAGAACAATATATATCTGGTGGACTTTATAATATAAATAATTTATAAGCTAAACACAATATCAAGAGATCTGTACATTTTATAGACGTAATAAATTCACTTTTATGTTCTATATACATTTACAGAGAGGGAGAGACAGGCAAAGGGAGAGAGAGGCAGAGAGAGAGAGAAAGAAAGCGAGCGATGCAGATAGATGTAGAATGCTATATATCGTGTGCATTTAATTAAGCAAAGACTATAATAGGATGGAAAGCTTGCTTTAATATTTCTGCTAGTTGAAGACTCGATTGACTTCTTTTCGGAATTCGTGATTCCATTTTGTACTGTGCACTTCCGTTTTATTTAATCGCTATAGTTTTCTTAATAAAAAATTAAAATTAAAATCGAAAGTTGTATTAAGCGGAAACATTTAGGCAAACATAGGAGCGTAGTAGTAATTTAAGACAGCGTTATTGCCTGCGCACGGAAAAATAACATATGAGCTCTAATAATAGAACAGACGGTCCATCTTATTATAGTCTTTGCTTTAAGCTATTTCGAAAGTAGCGTAAATCAAATAATACCCTATATATATAATTGTTTATAAATTCATAATATCATAATTGCATTGTAACTTTCTTTTTTCGTAAAACGATAAAATATAGGCATAATATATGCTTCTGTTATTCACAGATTTTGTCATTACATTTGTGTTCATTGTGTAACTCTAGTAACACCACAGTAACGCCATCTATATTTATAATAATATAGTGTTTATTTCGTATAATACCATCTATCCAGCCTTCCACTTCAAGAACTATGTGTTCCATGCGTTTAAAAAAAACAAACTCAAAGTAAACTTAGTCTAAGACTGTTGAACGATGCCTTTCTGTTCCCCCGAAGAATGACCCTAGCTCCCGAGAATCGTTTTTTTGCTCATAAAGGTTTAGCAGGCTGTAAAACTTTTGAGCGCTTTCTCGGTGAATATTTCGAATGAATTGTTTGAAATTCAAACAATGTAGATCGGATGATATATATAAGAGAGTTTGGTCTGGTGGCAGAGCGCTATGTTTTTCTCCACTGAAGGAACCCAAGTTCGAATTTTATTTCAGCTCTGTAAAAACTGAGAGATTTACATAAACGATGTTAACTTGTGTAATGCCCTCTACCGCGAATATTATTAAACTTTAGCTCTGTGTTCAACTGAGACTTGTTGTTTAGCTGATACGTTAGCTCAATGTTTAACGGAGACTATAGATCCGTATTTAACTGAGACTTGGTGTTTAGCTGATACGTTAGCTCAATGTTTAACGGAGACTATTGATCCGTGTTTAACTGAGACTTGGTGTTTAGCTGATGCGTTAGCTCTATGTTTAACGGAGATTATAGATCCGTGTTTAACTGAAAGTTTTGCTCAGTGATAAACTGAAAATCTAACTCTGTGTTTAGCTGATAATTTAGCTCCGAGTACAACTGAGAATCTAGCTTTGTGTTTAGCGCAAAATTTAGCTTCATGTTCAACTGAGACTTTAAATAATGTATCCTTGAACAATTTCAACTCATAAAACTTTAAAGGCGATTCTAATGTTTTAAATTATGTTTCCATAATTAAAGTTTTTAAGTTTTGACTTAAAAATGTACTGGGCTCCTACTGAAAATGTATTTAAAAATGTGGATCTCACAATCGGAACCGAAAACCGAAATTTGGAGCCTCTTCAGAATCGGGTTTCGAGTTCTAGAAAAAGTCCTGGTTTCCTGAGTTGCCATCCCAGCTGTGCAGGCCTTAGTCCAGTTAGTAACAACCAACTTTAAGTTATACTGTTCTTAAAAGTCTGAAGTCTAAATTTCAAGGATAATCTAAACTTAAGAATGTATAGATCTATATTGATTATATTATCGGGATCTGATGATGTAATTTGAAGTCAAAAATTCAAATGTATCTAGACCGAACTTTAGGATTCTATGGCAAGCCAAAAGACCCCTAATCTCTTGATAATCTTATCGTGGAAGTCTGGAATCAGTCAAAGCTTCTTCCAAGTGAGCAGGGATTTCATGGTTATTCAAAACTAAGGTTGAATTGTCTTTTATTGCTGCGTCCATCTTCGAGACGTTCAGGCTAATTTCGTTCCGGGGGGGGGGGGGGGGGGGGGGAATCTTTCTCGCTGGCAATCGTGCCCAACATTTTAGTGGATTTAAACAAATCCAGTGCTTTCATCAGTCACGAAAAACTTTTCTTAACTCGAGCACTCGTTTCGCCCCTCCCAGATCCTTCACATCTGTGAGTCCCCCCTCCCCCCACCTCTCCTGTCTTTACCGACCTTACTCTAGCCCCCCCCCCCCTTTTACCACCAGTTCTGTGCAAATCAGCTCAACCTCCAAGATTAGCTACAGTCTGCTCTAATCGATCTGTTCTTTTTCTTCCGGTTTTGTGTGTGTGTGTGTGTGTGTGTGTGAAGCGCAAGCCTCACCAAGCAACTTTCAATGTCATCAATCTAAACTAGTCTAGGCTTCAGGGCCAGATGATAAGGTTAAATAACTTTTTTATGTCTGTCCCGGGACTTTTCCCTCCAAGATCGATCTAACCGCTTAAGCCTTGAAGAAGCCAGAATGATCAGGACGTACTGCCCACACACTGACCTGCAGAAATACATTTAGATACCATTTCTCACAGTTATTCTAGTTTTCTTTTTAAGTTTTTTTTTTTATATATTCCATGATCATTTACCAGACTTTGCAATTTGTGACTCTCAGAGAAAGCACCAATGACCTTTCTTAGCTCTTAAGTTGGAGATTTGCATATGGAGATGGACAACAATGCACTCGGGTTTTTACTTACAGCAGATTTTTTTTTTTAAACTGTGTTTTATTTTTTTATTTTCTTACAGTCTAAATTTATCTGAAGTGAACAATATGATTTTGCTGTTCTCAGTTGTTCTACTGTTCTTTCATAATCATTATTAAACAGTAGGGCTACACTTGGTAACTACATTTATGACCACAATCTGGGATTAAATTATTGAGTCAATTAGTGCTATTTTATGGCTACATTTTTTGGACAATGGTGTCATGTGCGCATCATTAGTTTTATGTTATATTTAATCTCTTGTTTTAGTGTGCCCCCAACGGAAGTGAATAAAAGGAAGACTTATGTTGACGGTTTGGTTTTTGAGTTTTCCTTGATGTCTTGAATAGTAATCAACTGAGTATCTATATCCTAAATTGTATTTCATGTTCAATCTATTATACTGTTTATCATTAACACGGTGTTCGTGTTAACAGAAATTAGACAACGAGTTGGATCATTGTGTTTGATCGTTACAATGGGCTCAATAATAATTATTTTGTTTTTTTAATATGGCTACAATTATGGCTATAAGTTTGAGTGCAATTATGGTTTTGTTTTTAAATTCCGTTTGAGCAATTCTAATTTGGTATTTTACCAGATTTGATCAAACTTTATACACGAAACATTTTTTTTTTACTTTTTAATTTGATAATAGATTCTATTTAGCATGAACTTCAAATGAATATATTCTATTTAGCATGAACTTCAAATGAATACATTCTATTTAGCATGAACTTCAAATGAATACATTCTATTTAGCATGAACTTCAAATAAATACATTCTATTTAGCATAACTCCAGAAGGTTCCTGTTTAATTCTGCTTTATGACGCCCGTGAAGGCAAAGTCAATAAAACCAAACATAATAAATATACAAATGATTTCCTTATGTCAGTTTTATTCACTCTATACTTGTAGTGTTTCAGGATTAGATAACTTATATTCAACAATCAGATTTGTACATCAAACATTATTAGAAAAGCCTGCCCTTGTATTACATACGGGTACTATCACTATTACTTGAGTAGTCAAGCATAATGGCAGTCAGCCATGTTTTTAAACCAGACCATGTTTATTATTAATTCAGTGTTGTTCACTAATTTATCCTCTTACTTATATAACTAATAACCCATGCACCTACATATCATAGGACCACCACATGAGAAATACTATAATACTGTTTGTGTCCTGTTTTGTTCTTTTATTGACATTTCTCTTCTATTTCTTCCTTTTTTTTTATTTGCTCGACCGGATTGTGTTAGTTTTTTATTTAAATGTTTCTCTTTGCTTTTTTAAAAATCTGCAACAGTTTTACTTTAAAATCAAAATCTATATTTCATCTGTTAAAAAAAAAAAAAAAACTATTTTTAACCGCAAATTTTGCCGCACTGTCGTAAATAGACATGAACTATTATTTCTAAATTTGAAATTAAACAATACTTAGTCCTAGTGATGGAGTTGTTAATTAAACAATCATGCGTTTATTTATAGAATATGTTTTTAAAAAAAACATACTGTGCTAATTATTCCCTTTTTTTTTTCACAAGTATCTCTGGTATTTGCAAATTAGGTGGAAACTTATAAAGGGCAGTAAATATAGAAAATATTAATATAACTAAAATGCTGTTAAGTAAAGGCTGTACTAGTTTAACAAATTGATTTAAGAACATGATTACATCCCTTGATTTTTGACGTCACATGAGTAGGAAATTTCCACATTAGAAAGATATTAGAGCTAAGGTAACTTCCTCATTGCATACTCGGCTCCAAGAGAGCAATCGCAGTCGAGGGCGGTATAGCAGTTTGGCTCCTGGGCGGTGTATCTCTGTACCGTCCTTGCGTCCTTTTAGGATTCAAATAACGGTGCCTGTAGATAGATAGATAGTGGCTGGAGCTAAATAGTGGCTGGAGCTAGATAGTGGCGGAAATTAGATAGTGGCTGGAGCTAGATAGTGGCTGGAGCTAGATAGTGGCTGGAGCTAGATAGTGGCTGGAGATAGATAGTGGCTGCAGCTAAATAGTGGCTGGAGATAGATAGTGGCTGCAGCTAAATAGTGGCTGGAGATAGATAGTGGCTGGAGCTAAATAGTGGCTGGAGATAGATAGTGGCTGCAGCTAAATAGTGGCTGGAGATAGATAGTGGCTGCAGCTAAATAGTGGCTGGAGATAGATAGTGGCTGGAGCTAAATAGTGGCTGGAGATAGATAGTGGCGGAAACTAGATAGTGGCTGCAGCTAGATAGTGGCGGAAACTAGATAGTGGCGGAAACTAGATAGTGGCTGGAGCTAGATAGTGGCGGAAACTAGATAGTGGCGGAAACTAGATAGTGGCTGCAGCTAGATAGTGGCGGAAACTAGATAGTGGCTGCAGCTAGATAGTGGCGGAAACTAGATAGTGGCTGGAGCTAGATAGTGGCGGAAACTAGATAGTGGCTGCAGCTAGATAGTGGCGGAAACTAGATAGTGGCTGGAGCTAGATAGTGGCGGAAACTAGATAGTGGCTGCAGCTAGATAGTGGCGGAAACTAGATAGTGGCTGGAGCTAGATAGTGGCTGCAGCTAGATAGTGTCGGAAACTAGATAGTGGCTGGAGCTAGATAGTGGCGGAAACTAGATAGTGGCTGCAGCTAGATAGTGGCGGAAACTAGATAGTGGCTGGAGCTAGATAGTGGTGGAAACTAGATAGTGGCGGAAACTAGATAGTGGCGGAAACTAGATAGTGGCTGGAGCTAGATAGTGGTGGAAACTAGATAGTGGCGGAAACTAGATAGTGACGGAAACTAGATAGTGGCTGGAGCTAGATAGTGGTGGAAACTAGATAGTGGCGGAAACTAGATAGTGGCTGGAGCTAGATAGTGGTGGAAACTAGATAGTGGTGGAAACTAGATAGTGGCGGAAACTAGATAGTGGCGGAAACTAGATAGTGGCTGGAGCTAGATAGTGGCGGAAACTAGATAGTGGCGGAAACTAGATAGTGGCTGGAGCTAGATAGTGGTGGAAACTAGATAGTGGTGGAAACTAGATAGTGGCGGAAACTAGATAGTGGCGGAAACTAGATAGTGGCTGGAGCTAGATAGTGGCGGAAACTAGATAGTGGCTGGAGCTAGATAGTGGCTGCAGCTAGATAGTGGCTGGAGCTAGATAGTGGCTGGAGCTAGATGGATGGTGGCTGGAGCTAGATGGATGGTGGCTGGAGCTAGAGTCTAACAACCGTTACATTTTCGAACCTAACTATTGTATTTGCTGCAGCTCTGCGACGGAGATAGGGGTCTTAATAATTTGATTAGAATGGAGCTGGCTGTGGAGCCCCCGCTCCACCTCCCCCCCCCCCTCGTATAGGCCTAAACACAGTTACAGTTCGCCCACCAACCGTCTTAATAACGTTATCATTTTTCCATCAACATTATATTTGTTTCATTTGTTTAGTTTGTCGTTACATTTCAGAGGTTGCGTATTTTTATATTTAAAAAAAAAAAGTTTGTTTTGCACAATGGAATTCGTTCGTTGTCATTTGTAAACAAAAAAAGTTTCCCTTTGTTTGTTTGTTTGTTTGTTTACGATTTCTTCTCCATTCTCTTCATTCTCTTTTGTCATCCGTCTCTCTTTTTCTTTCACGGTCTCTCTATCTCTATTGCCATTGCCCCCCATTTTGTCTTTCTCCCCTGGAACAATGGGGGCATTCTGCAGGGAATAGGGTCCAATCTCGCCACCAAGTTTACCGTAGTCCATCTCCAGAGACTTAGAGCTTATTTGCTTCCTAGATGACCAAGACAAGTGGCCCAGAGAGGGAGAGAGGGAGAGAATGAAAGAGAGAGAGAGAGCCATTCAAACAGTACCACAGAAGATGAGGAGAGGGAGGAGAGAAGGGAAAATCTCGCACGCGACTGTGTGTATGTGTGTGTGATTAGGCGCGTGCGTGAGCCAGACAGAACATTAGCTCATACAGCGAAGCACCCCCGTATCATGACTTACAAATAACAAAAACTAAAAAAAAAAAAAAAAAACACAAACACGGAACTCGGGGGGACTATTGACAATGCAAATATTGGAGACTGCCCGCGATTTATGCACTCACCAACTAGTCCTCTGTGACAGCGGTTATAAAATACCTTCGCATTGTTGTTTTTGGGGGAGGTTTTCTTCCTTTTACCAAAATTCTGGTCATAGTTTCATGGAAATACACCGAAAAGTCATTTGAGTCGTAGCGGTTCTCGTCTAGCTGCCGCTCACGGACTTCTCACTAAAGGCGCGCCTCCCCTCCCCATCCCTTCCCAAATGACCCAGCACATAGACTGTATATTAATTTTGGAGTTTTGTTCAATTTCAAAAGCAAAAAAAAAGTTAAAACGGTCTTTGCTTTGCCTTGTTTCACATTAGCTTCATTATAATGAGACAATCCGGCCCCCCAAAGCATCAACCTAACGATTTCTCTATATGGACATTGAAGGCAAACAAAATCATGGGCATAAAGCAGAAAGAACAAAACAACAATTTCAATGCCCTACCCTACGCATTAAAACTGATCCACGTACTTTTCTGTACGGAGAAAACAGAGAAATTGGACATTAGGCAGAAAATATACATCAGTAGTATAGATTCACAGCCTATACTTAAAAAAACTTAAAAACCTCTATAAGGTAACTACTGCAACTGGATACAGGAATTGAGACTTATCATAAGTTTTGCGTGATAAATGTTTTATTATGAAGGAAAGTTAGCAGCTGCATTTCCAAATAAGAAAAAAAAACGTATGTTATATCAGGCTTCTGGGCGTCACAGAGAAAAGTAATAGGTTCTTGTCCTTCAGTCCTTTTCCTCCCTTTCTTGTCCTCCACGTTTTTTCCTCCGATTCGAAGCTTTCCAAACATTTAGTTTCGGGTCCCGAAATTCCTTTTGATCATTAGATCATCTACGGTAAATGAACGGAAAATGGAATGCTATCAAATTATCAGAGGAGTATTTATCATTTCTTACACTTTCTAGGAAATTCTAGGCCCAAAACTAGGCAATGTCAAGGTCCATTATTTTTTATCAGTAAACCAGAACTCCATGGCAAAGGGCAATAGGGAAGGCAGTTGAAGGCAGGCAAAGAAGAATGAGAGGAAGACTGAGGGCACATGGTTGAGGCAGAGGGCGCAGGGGAAAAGGCAGAGGGCACAAGAAGGGGGGGGCATATGCGCATTGAGGAGGGGCAGAGTACGCAAAACGTGCTGAGAAGGGCCAGCTGCCTGTTACTGAGCACAACCATGTATTTAAAGAAAAAGGACTTTTAAGGAATTCTGTCAATTCCTTTAAGCGTGTTTCTCGCCTTGAGATCAATGCTCTCACCAATTCTGCCAGCCCCCCCCCCCCCTTCCCAACTCATCGGGCTTGTGCAACCCCTCCATCTCACCCCAGTTTGAAGTGTTTGAACCGAGTGACCTACATCTGCAATGGGAAAAGGCAGAGGGCACAAGAAGGGGGGGGGCATAGGCGCATTGAGGAGGGGCAGAGTACGCAAAACGTGCTGAGAAGGGCCAGCTGCCTGTTACTGAGCACAACCATGTATTTAAAGAAAAAGGACTTTTAAGGAATTCTGTCAATTCCTTTAAGCGTGTTTCTCGCCTTGAGATCAATGCTCTCACCAATTCTGCCAGCCCCCCCCCCCCCTTCCCAACTCATCGGGCTTTTGCAGCCCCTCCATCTCACCCCAGTTTGAAGTGTTTGAACCGAGTGACCTACATCTGCAATGAACTGCATAGCCCGTTTCAAGCTCTGTTCATTTGCCTCGGTTTGACTTTTTATCACCGACAGGGGGGTTTCCTGGATTTTATGGCTGTGGTGCTGCCGAGGGAGTGGGGCGGGGGCCAGGGGGGGCGGGAGGGGGGTTTGATGTGGGTGTGGTTTGGGGAGTAAATTGAGGCTCAGAGAATCTTCTTGTGCTAGTAGCTTGATCTCAGTTTGATATCACTCAACTGATGTCACGGGCCTTAGCGCTAGTAAATCAGAATTAACCAGTTTGATTGGATTACAAGGACATTGTGTGGCCATCACAATGTACTACAAACTTGAGCTCAGTTTGATATTACCCACCTAATATCACGGACCTAGTGCTAGTAAATCAAAATCAACCAGCTTGATTGGATAACAAGGAGATTGTGTGGCCAGCACAATGTAATACAAACTTGAACTCAGAATGATATTATCCAAATTATGTCAAGTCACTAGGGCTAGTAAATCAGAGTTCGCCAGTTTCATTTATGCTAGAAGATTGTGTGGCCCAGCACAATACAATACCAGCTTGATCTTAGCTGATGTCATAAGCGTTTTAGAGCCGGGCCAACTTGAAACTGTTATAGTAGCTCTCTGTAAATTACTCGAATTTGAATCTGGGACTTTGGGAATGATATTTTAACGCTCTATCGCTATACCACGACATTATTCCGGTATACCATTTCACCAGGCATAGAGTGTTTTGTTCCTTCGATAGTTTTATTCCTTCAGATTTATCCGCGAGATACGACGTTCTTTTCTTCCCGATTGCATTTCAGACAGCATTGACAAGTCTTAATTAGGTGTGACCTTTTGAACTGGAATGATCGTGAACTTCCGGTGAAATTTACCGCCATTTTCGTAAACAAAAACCATGCTTTTGGTGCTGTTTGACAATTGATTTCAACATCGACAGCCAGTTCTGGTCTTTTAGAAATATACAACGGCTACAAGATGAGTTATGAGGAATCCGTTTTTAACATCAAAAGTGAGTAGGCGATAATTAATACTCAAAGTGTTAGTCTCGTTATGATAAATGTAGCTTTTGTTTATAAAATAATATAGTCAAGAGTTGCGTCCTTGGTAATTAAAATAACGCAATGCGGAGATTCATAAAAAACAACAACACGAAAATTCTTTTGCATCAAGCAATAAGTTTAGGATTATAAATAGGTGATTCTTCAGTTCTGAAATTCACAATCCATCGTTTTCTTTTGGCGCCATCTTTTGGAAATGAAATAAAATTTAATGCTGTACATATTTTCGTACAACCAGTAACAAAATGTTTCGAAGCAAATAAGCGAATAAGACCGGAAATGTTCTTCTTTTTTACCTTTTATGCATGCATAATCGTTAAGACTTTTTCAATGGCTTCATTTAACATTCCTTTCCAACTCAAATTAATTGTTCGTGCTACGGACTCATCTTCATCTCATTCAACTCGGAATTTTATTATTTCACTTTGGGCTCAACAACCTGTTCATGACAACAGATCGTGTGGCCAGCCCAAAGTTTAGTATATTGTCATAAATAGGGTCTCATTAGTCATGTCAAACTTAAATCCCGATATTGTAATGATCAAGATATGGTTTAGTACCATAAATTCCACAGTGGAAATAAACGCTGAATTTATTTCATACAAAATTATGGAATGATTGTTTAAGTTTTTAAAAGCATATTTATTCTTTCACAGCTGTAGCCCATAGAGCAGGGATCGGGAACTTTTTTGTCTTAGAGAGCCATGGATACCACATATTTTGAAAAGTAATTCTGTGAGAGCCATACATTATGTTTAAAACTAAAAATTCAAGTAAATGTGTGCGTTTTGTGTTATTTTCAATACTAAAATTACAATAATTATATCTTTGAATTCTTCTGATGCTGAGCTGCAGTATACTTTAGCTCATTTGTAGAATGAAATATTGATATGCAATTAATAGGTAGATCAAAAAGTCTAAAAAAAACATTTTTTTAAATAATCGAATATTTGTCTGCGAGCCAGATGCAGCCGTCAAAAGAGCCACATCTGGCTCGCGAGCCATGGGTTTCCGACCCCTGCTATAGAGTGTACAAAAGTATATTTGTTTAAAAAGAAATAAATACCATAAAAGTGTATCAATTTTAAATAAAATACTGAACGGACCGATCAATACATTTTCTGCCACCAAGAAATACCCAAGCATAATTAAATTACCGATCATCTACAACTGCCTAACCATCAACAAATGCCAAACCGTAAATCAACAATTGCTCAACCATCAACAAATGCCAAACCATCAACAAATACCAAACCATCAACAAATGCTTAACTATCAACAATTGCCCAACCATCAACAAATGCCAAATCCATCAATCAACAAATGCCAAACCATCAACAAATACCAAATTATCAACAAATGGCAAACCATCAACAAATACCAAACTATCAACAAATGCCAAACCATCAACAAATACCAAATTATCAACAAATGGCAAACCATCAACAAATACCAAGCTATCAACAATTGCCCAATCATCAACAAATGCCCAACCATCAATCAACACATGCCAAACCATCAACAAATTCCCAACCATCAACAAATGCCCAACCATCAATCAACAATTGCCAAACCATCAATCAACAAATGCCCAATCATCAACAAATGCCAAACCATCAACAATTGCCAAACCATCAATCAACAAATACCAAACCATCAACAAATGCCAAACCATCAATCAAAAAATTCCCAATCATCAACAAATACCAAACCATCAACAAATACCAAACCATCAACAAATGCCAAACCATCAACAAATGCCAAACCATCAACAGATGCCAAACCATTAATCAACAAATGCCAAACCATCAACAAATGCCAAACCATTAATCAACAAATACCAAACCATCAACAAATGCCAAACCATCAACAAATGCCAAACCATCAACAGATGCCAAACCATTAATCAACAAATGCCAAACCATCAACAAATACCAAACCATCAACAAATGCCAAACCATCAACAAATGCCAAACCATCAACAGATGCCAAACCATTAATCAACAAATGCCAAACCATCAACAAATGCCAAACCATTCATTAACAAATGCCAAACCATCAACAAATGCCAAACCATTAATCAACAAATGCCCAACCACCAACAAACGCCCAACCATCAACAATTGCCCAACCATCAACAAACGTTCTACCACCAAGAAATGCTCAGCCGTGAGTATAAATCTAAAACAATCGGAAACAGTCGGCTAAAACCTATTACTCTTGGGAAGACAAAAGTCAACAAAAGGATCTGGGTTGGGGGAGGTGGCCATTCCAGAATTTATGGTAGAGAAAACGTGCCGAAACATTTTCAGCACTGGCCTCATTTCTAATGGACTAAAAAACTGTATGACCTTTGGTTCTGAAAGTTGAGTTTCGTCCCCTGATTTATAGATCGTAGATAGTTAGATAAAAAGAATAGATAGATGGATGAATCAAAATATATTTAAATAAAAAGATTGATGCTAAGTTAGATAGATAGATAGATAGATAGATAGATAGATAATTAGATTGATAGATAGATAGATGGATGGATGGATGGATGGATGGATGGATGGATGGATAGATAGATAGATAGATAGATAGATAGATAGATAGATAGATAGATAGATAGATGAAAAAAAGATGAAAAAAGATATATATATATAGATACATATGTTAGAAAGATAAAAAGAAAAATTTAAATCTTTTCATATATATATATATATAATGCTTTTTTTGTGACGGTACGCACCGGTGGGGAAAAAATGTGTGGAAAAAAAGTATTACTTTTCTTGTATTTTAACGTTTATTATTAATTTATTACATTATTAATTTGTTAAAATTGAATTATTTTAAAATTGCGCGCAATAAAAATTAAAATATAAAATGCGAAACTGCTTTAAAAGTTAGGCAATCCATCACTGAGTACCGGCACCTATTTTTTTTTACAAAAAAAGCACTGTATTTAAGTCTATTGAGGTGTGTGTGTTTGTGTTTGTTTGTGTGTGTGTGTGTTTGTTTGTGTATGTATATAGATACAGAGAGAGTATGAGAAAGACGGAGAGATAGTTAGGCCTAGGCATTGATAGAGATAGATGAATACATTGAGAAATAGATTGGTAAACATATATATATAGATAGATAGATAAATAGATAGATAAACCACTGTGTGTGTGTGTTCAAGTAATCATATTAGTTAATTTAAAGACACGTGACCTTATTGTCTTATAATATTATAGTTTAGCAATTTCACTTCGGACATAGGTCTTCGCTAGCTAAGTGGTTAACGTATTGGACTGACATTCGGGCGACCCGGGTTCGATTCTCCAGTTAGTCCATTTTTTTTTTTTTTTTTTTTATTTTTTTTTTTTTTTTTTTTTTTAAATTCAATTAACATTACTTTAAAAAAAGATTGTAAATCTATTAGCAAACCGGATAATTTAAACTTTTGTGAAATAAAAAGACTTGCCTATTTTTTCACCAGATGAAACTATTTTTTTTTAAATTACTTTCTTAAAAGTCTTCAGTAAAAACTTTTAAAAAAACATAGAAATCTAATTATTATGTAGTAGATAATAAAAGTAAAGCAACCTACGGACCAAGCGACTAGCTCTTTTAGAATGTACAATTTATTGTACTGCGGTCCATTCACCTGACCGTCAACAAAACGGCCCCGGTTCTATCCCTGCCGCCGACCCATCCCTGCCGCCCTGCGGGACTTTTGGTCCCTAAGGGACGTAATGATCTTCTATCTAGAATAAACGTTAGTAAACTTTTAAGTCTAAATATATATATATATATATAGATAAAAACATAAAATAATTGTATGACTTGACTTTTTCCTTTTCCATTTAAGAACCCAGTAGCCGCCCCTTGGGGATGATACTAGTGTTAATGAGTTTAAAGACACGATTCTCTTTTCTTTTTTTTCCCCCATCCCTCCCCACACAAAAGCCCCCTCGTATCAAGTCTATAATCAATAAATAGACCAAACATCAATTTCACCACAAGACATCATTTACCACACCAAAACCCCATTCAGCTCTAAATGTGGGAGGGGAGGGAGGCAACTCTTAACAAGGGTACGTAACTCAGCTTAAAAAAAATTCTATCAATTCTAAGAATCGAGTCCAGTAAAAAAGAAACAAAATAACTCACAAAAAAAAAATAATAATAAAAAAATGTACATTTGCAGTGATGGCGGGGAAATAGTATCGAATTGAGAACCCGTGACTTTCAAGGCGGAGCATTGGAATTCGTTCGAGTTGTTTTCTACTGATCTTGTTTTTTTTTGTGTAATTTTTGTGTGTGTTCTTTTCTGGGTTCTTCGCTAAGCGTATAAATCTTAAGCTTTGCCTTGGCCACGTGACTTGATGGGAGAAAAGGCAATTTAGGTGTTGTCACTTGGAGACATCTTGTTCAGACATTGTCCAGGTCAGGCTGGTGTTGAAGACAAATCTCCTCCCCCTAACGTCACCCCCCCCCCTTTCTTCCTCCCAGCCGCTCCCACCCCCCACCCAACACTCCACTTTACTCCCACAGACACACGTATTGTGGGGAATGGGTGGGTGAATGTGGGAGGAGGCTCGACTGAAGGGAAATTCGACTATTGGGGTGTGTATGTGTGTGTGTGTTTGTGTGTGTATGTTTGTGTGTGTGTGTGTGTTTGTGTGTGTATGTTTGTGTGTGTGTGTTTGTGTGTGTATACAGAGAGAGAGAGTATGAGAAAGACGGAGAGATAGTTAGGCCTAGGCATTGATAGAGATAGATGAATACATTGAGAAATAGATTGGTAAACATATATATAAATAGATATATATATATAGATAGATAGATAGATAGATAGATAGATAGATAGATAGACATATGATAAGATCGATACTAAGATAGATGCTATGATAGACTGTACAAAAATAGATAGATAAATAGATACAGACATATTTAGATAGCTGTTTTACTAGAGACTAGAGACTTATTAGATACTTTGATATTTACATATTTATAGATATATTTATACATACATATTTTCTCTCTCCCTCTTAAAACTGGATTTAGATAACCGAAAACCGGTTTTGACAATAAACCGGTATTAACATATCTATTTACAAGACAACAAAAAAAACATACATTGTAATACATTCTTATTCATATTTTAAATATTTTAAATCTGAAATAGCTTACAATAAAATTAAAACCGTAAAATTCCAGGCAATTTTTTTAACATTAATGTTGTTTTTTTTTGTTTTTTTTCTTCTCGTTGTTTACTCATTAAGTGCTTTAGCGTTTTATTCATTACAAAAATAGATGTTTAATGTTACAAAAACATTTGACATTGTTTCATAAATATTTTATACGGATGCTGTAAGAGTTTAAGGAAAAGAAAAATCCTGAAGGGTTTTTGTGAGTGTGTTTGTGTGTGTGTGTGTGTAATCCATGTGCAATCTGTCTGTGGCGGGATGTTTTTTTATAACAAAGTTTTTATTACATATAAAATACGTGTAGGAATGACAGCATGCATTGATTGTGTGAATGATTGAGATCATTTAAAAATTGTAAGATTGACAAAAGATTTCATGTGATTGGTCACATTTTAGAAGTGAAGGGTTCAGAAAAACGTCATCAAGTATTCTAATTTTAGAAGTGTAGGGTTCAGAAAAACGTCATTAAGTATTCTAATCTCTTGGGGCGATCTGGTTTGGCCTGAGAGTATTAGCGTAGCGTGGGGCTAGGTGGCCGAGCGTCAGCGCGTTTGACTGGCGTACCGAAGGGTTCGAATCCTGGTGATTGCTAGGATTTTTTCCCCTGTATTCGAGGGTGTCCCTGAGTCTACTCAGCTATGATGGAGACCTGACATTTATTGGGGTAAAGTAAAGGCGGCTGGGCATTGCGCTGGCCACACCGTCCCTTAGTATGACGTGGCCACTGAACGCTGCTTCACCGGCCCTGTGATCACTTTAGTCCGGAGGGTACTTTACTTACTTTACTATCAGCGTAGCAGCCAGCAGGCGGATAATTTGGAGGAAAGAAGAGGTAGGGTGCGAAACATCAACTGATGGTGAGCGCTCCCCCCCCCCTCCTTTCCAACAACACAAAAACTTCAAAGAAAATGCAACTGTTACGATTTGTGTGAACGGCTTGGTATGGGGAGAAAATGGAGGAATTACTTAAGGAACAATCCCTCCAGCAAAGTGCCGCCCGCATGAAAATATATCATTTCTGAGCAATGAACTCAATACATGTTGACTTTCCATTATTCTTTTTAAAAAATCATAAATACATTATAATAATTCTAATATTCTGATTATGATAGAACTGCAGTTTAAAATTAACTTGAAACAACAGAAAAAAAACTTTGGATTAAAAAAAAAGCAACCTGTCAATAAATCTTCCATGCCCCAATGGCGGACGAAGCCTAGGGCAATATATGAAAATTTCGTGCCAATATTGCCCGAAATTCCTGCATTATTCTGCTGCGCTGACATAGCATACGCCGTCAACAATTAATCCATCTAATGCATATTTTATCCGAACATGTTTGTCATAATTAAAGCATTTTCCTTTCATTTTGTGTGTGTGTGTGGGTCAGAGTGAAAACTGACAAATGCGCCATGCATCTGCATGTCACCTCGACATTATTTATAGCAGTGTTGTCAATCAGAGATCAAACCAAGTCAACCTGGATCCAAAATGACCCTCCCCCCACTCCCCGGCTCATTTACCCCCAAACACAAACCAAACTAGCTCACACACCATAAATTCACTCATAAACTCTCACAAACGCAAACGAAGACTCCCAGTCGAAATTCGTTCAACTAACCTGCCTGAGTAAATGGTCAGGAAAAAAAGTGCCAATACATATTATGCAACGTCCAGGATCAGCGCCTATCTCAAAGAGCTTAGTGAATATTTAAAGCATGTTGTTTTTTTGTTTAGTTTTTTAAATAGAGTGAAGACGGATGGTTGATGAACGGATTACTTTGAATTCATCAAATTGGATATTTGCATCTGCATAATTGACATGTCGTAGAGGAATGTTCAGCACGATATGACGGATGACCTTGTCCTGGATAGCAGTATTGATGGCATACTTGTATATGTCATGTTGAAATGTTGAGCACGGTATGACTGATGACGTCTTCTTAGATTGCAGGATTGATGACACATTTACATTGTGTTATTGATTTTGATGGGCGTTTGGGAGACGCTTGATTGATTACATATAGGGCCTACCATAGCGGACAATGTCCAACGAGTACCGAATCCGAATATTTAAATGTACTATTCGCCGAATTTGACAAAGAACTAAGTAATAGCGTTGACTCCGGAATTTCGCTATCATAAGCAAAGCTTGGTTTCTCGATAATGTACATTTTATACCTCACATTCGCATGTTCCGTTCCCCGCTTAATGATACAATAGTGCAGGGGTCGGCAACCTACTAAACGCGTGCCAGACTTGGCACGCAGAACAATTTTCAAAGGCACACGGAAGACTCCTAAAAAAAGTATTCAAGTATCTTCTATTAGAAATTGAGTGCTACGTAGGGTGACTTTTAGGCTGTTTGGCACGCTAAATGAATTAGAAATGCCACTTTGGCACACTTTTATCAATAGGTTGACGACAACTGCACTAGATGATCAAGTAGTTGGGACTTGAAAAGAAATCTCTTCATCTGTTACAAAAACGTTGATATTTTTTTTTTTATTATTCTTTTTGTAGCTTCTTGTGTGCGTATCTATTATTTGCCAAGGCAAACTCTTATGTTTTAAATGTTAAAAAAGAAAAGAAGGAAAAAAAAAGAAAGAGAACAATTATAATAATAATAATTTGGGATATTTTGGCCGAGGCGTATGTCTGTGGCGATTTCCGGTTAGGCCCTAAATGCAGCTACTGAAATGTGATTAGTTACATTTTTAGAAATGTATGATTGTTGTTTTGATTTTAAGTAATAAATATGTTTATGTGTTCGCTGACATTTGGAAATTGTTTGATTAAATTTATTTTAGAATTGAACGATCGCTGACATTTGAAAATTGTACATTATAAGCAATATTGGTAGAATTCCATGACACTGTTGACATTTCACAGAGCGGGCGCGTTTGTGTTACATTGCTAAGTCTTTCACCCCTACCACCCTCTCCCGAATCTCTACCTTAGGCCCCCACCCCACCCCACCCCACACACACACCCACACTTCACACCCACAGCACACACAGACGTATACGCGTGCAGTGCAATAGATTTAAAAAAAATAGACCGGAGATGATCCTACAATGAAGGCAAGTTTTTTTGGGGGTTTTCTATTCACAGCAGACAGTAGGCCTATCCCGTGGGGATTGGGTCGGGGGGGGGGGGGGATTCATCCCGCCATCTCTCCCAACTCCCTTTTAAGTATTACATGCACAGCCGTGATTGCGGATCAATCAACGTGTCAATAATACAGTGATCCTCGGTGATCTAGTAATCCACTGATGCGTAATCTTCACAGCTTTAGTTTTTGATGTTTTTCTAATGTTATTGTTGCTGTTTTTTCTAATATTATTGTTTTTGTTTTTTTTATCGTTTGTCAAAATATTTAGTGTCACATTTTTATGTTGTTGTTTTTTTTAGTGTGTGTGTAAAACTAAACGGCCTTTAACAACAAAGTTTTTTTCTTAATACAGTCTTTATTATTAGTCTTTTTGTTTGAATTTTTGTTTTAATCGATCCGCGGAGATTCTCGTTACAGTCCGAATGTAGCCCGCAGACCAAGAGTTTGTCACCTGGCTTAAAAAATCTGGCCCATGTTAGTTTTAACCAAAAATCTAAAAAAAAGGGGATTCTATAAAAGATGCATTACATTCATCTATCAATCCTTTTTGTTTCGTGGTTGAGTAGGTATTAATTTTTTATTTAACAAAACATACTAGCCGATTGTGTGGCCAGTACAATGTCTAGAGATCCTTTTAAAAATTATTGTCAGTCACTCATGGCTCCTTAAGACATTTAAGACTAAGTGATATTACTACATAATCAAACGTTTTATAAATTCATTACTTGAGGAAAATTAGACCTATTTGGGTTGCCAGCCGTTCGGTTTAGAACCGGTCAATCCGATATTTTAGAAGACTGTCCGGTATATAATTAAAATAAATAAGGGATATGTTTAACAAAATACACAATATTCCCATGAATGGATTACCAAGGTGGGGTATTTTCTGAATGTGTTCGGTATTTTCTGAATGTGTTCGGTATTTTCTGAATGTGTTCGGTATTTTCTGAATGTGTTCGGTATTTTCTGAATGTGTTCGGTATTTTCTGAAGGTGTCCGGTATTTTCTGAATGTGTTCGCTATTTTCTGTAAGTATCCGTTATTTTTGAAGGTGTTCGGCATTTTCTGAGGTGCACGGGATTTTCTTAATGTATTCGGTATTTTTTTAAAGTGTCCGGTATTTTTTGAAGGTGTTTGGCATTTTCTGAAACGGTATCTATACTATATTGAAAGATCACGACGCACATTAAAAACTTTGAACTGAATTTTTAAAGAAAAAAAAAGTTCGGTACTCACTTAAATTTAAAAGTTCCATTTTTATATCCAAAAAAGGGCACGGTGTAGGTCATCATCCAGATGTTCCCCCCTCCGCAGTCGAAGTATGGATCGCTCCAGTGGCCGTCGTCATAGGTGACGGTGATGGTACTGTCCTCTTCAGGGGGTGACAGGTTGGTAGCGTTGTATCGCCACTGAACAGCTCCTACATTGAAAAAAAAATGGGGGGAAAAATGGTTTAGAATAAGTCTAGCCGACAATACAATGTAACAAAATACATTCACACTGTAACAGATTGTTAAAAGAAAAGTAATTCCTGTCTGCTCAGACATTGTAATTCCTTCGCGATGAGATTATTTCATTTCCGTTACAAGTATCGCTGGTTGGTATAAGTAATCGAGTTTTTCAAATAAACACAAGCTTTTTTTTATAAAAGCCGAAGTAATTTACACCGATAAATAAGATATGAGTACAATTATTACCATTTCAATACGATGCAAGATTCAACCATACTTTAGATAGCGGATGGCTAAATACTGTGACAATGTCAATTCATGTCAAGGGGAAATAATTTGTAGCTGAACGAAAGGGACGTAAGTTTCTAAAAATTACATCAATTATTAGATTACATGAGCTACAATGCGGATTCTTATTTCTCTCCGCTTCAAAGCGAAATCATTGACCTTTTAGAATTACGTTACAATATAAACAACTTTTTTTTATGTATAAACAAATTCTCTCTAATAGTTCATCCTATTCTTGAAATAATGATCAATAGATAATGGAAAGTAACATTGTACTTTTCTTTCCTTAAAAAATTCTTTAAAAAAAAACAACAACCAGAAAATTTTATATAAAGCTACAAAAGTACAATGATGACAGCAATTCAGAAACATTATTTTTAGCATTGTGTGAAAAAGGGGGTACAACTGGAACCAATTATTAGAGAGAGACTGGCTCAGGACATAGGACTCTGGGGACCTGTGTTTGGCGGCCCATACCCCAGCCCGGGGGTGACGGGCAATGATGCTGATGCTGATGGTGAAAGAGTGTAGACTTTGGAGTGCGTGCGATGTCATCAAAAATATTGCCAAATTGTATAACTTTTTTTTGCTGTTGCTTTGTGGCGATGTTGATGCTGTTGAAATAGTTGACGACGGTGGTTGTGGTTGAATAGAAGTTTTGTGCTGTTTTCCGACGAGTGCAAAAACCTTAAACGAGTTGCGCCTTAATAAAGTTTGGGCTTATGGTATTGAGTCCCATTTTTTTTTCTGATCAGACTTAAGCAAATCACTGATCCCTAAGCACACTGGTTCCTTTGATCAGACTAAAGCCTCTATTGTACAGTGCTGATAACTGTAATAGCCCTTTCTCTTGAGTCCTGGGAATCAAGTCTGATGAAGGCCGTAGTTCGTCTGGGTAACCGACACATTTTATTTTTTTCTGGACAGTGGGCACCATGACCAATTCGGTTTGAAATCGGGAAATCATCGCGGCGGTAGAAATGGACCTTAGTAGTCTTACCTTTGCCCCATATTTGGAGACCTGTCTGGGGCATGATTAATCCAGTTCACGTCAAGCAAAAGATTTCGTTTTCTTTTAAGTCGCCATGAACATTTGCAAAGACTGACATTGAAGTCAGAAGATTTTTGGAGAGTAGGCCGACCACACATTAAAGAATGCATACGCCTATGACTGAACATGCTAATCTACTATTTTTTGAAGTTCGCGATTTAGTGACCGAAAACTGGAGGCCTCATTTAGAGTACACTGGTGGGCTTATGCATGGGGGACATACCCTGTTTTGCGTCCGAGATTTCATTGTACAGGCAAGAGCCACTGAGACTCGGCGGGGAGGAAGCAGTGTGCGCGACAACCCGTCTCACCAAGCCCGGTGCCTATATGACTGCAGATGACTGTGTGACCGTACCCTATGTTCTAAAGAATGTCCTAATACGGACTGGCTAGTCTCGGACAGGGTCTTGGTGTGTCCACCCTTGACCCACCCCTGTCCACGTTACCCCCTGGACGTAAGACCTGTAAGGCTCGTTCGTTTTGTTTAGAGAAATTATAAATCGGTTGGTAATAATTAATTATGCTCACGAGATATATTAATGATTATGTATGCGTAAAAATTTCTTGAGCAAATGAAAAATTTTCTTGTGATTGTACGTGATTATCACAGTAAAAATAGATTTGTTTAAAACAATACTTATGCAACTGTCCTTGTTAATTAACTTGCTTTTATTTTATTCTATATAGGTTATATAATCTTTTTTTTTTTTATTTAAAACACTGATACAGAGGTTAGTATATATTTATGATTGCCAAGACAACGCCTACAAATTAAATGGCCAATGACGATAGCGCCGAAGTAGTTTTTTTTTTAAGGTATAAATGTTAAAGGGCGAGCGTATACATCTTATCTTTCACGGAGATCTGTTTGTGAATGGCTTAAAGTTGGCTCACTTCACGTCCTGGGTAAGTGTTCTTTACAATATTCAATATATTGATTTTATAAAAAGAAAGAAGAAAACGCGAGACAAAATAAAAATATTTCAGTCAATGAAGACACAAACATGTTGGCAAACTATATTGTGTTCTTGTTGTTGTTGTTGTATACATAAACGGGGGATAGAGAGAAAGACAGCGAGATGGGGAGAGAGAAAGTAAAGTAAAAAGATCAATGGATAAATGAAAGAGAGACACGACTGGATGGACAATCTCATAGCCTATAATCATATATATATTAAATATATATATGAATCGTGTGTTGACATGTTTAGACGTATAGAAGACTAGCAGATATGTGCCCGATTCTCTGAACTGGCTAAACTTAATTTTCTAATTCCATTTCAATAAGCCATTACGTGCCCGCTTCCCGTATGGATTTTTTGTGTTGTTTTTTTACGGCAGTTACATTCTTTTTCTTCATTCACAAAGTTCATGTGTAAAGATTGATGACGTCATACAAATAATCTCAACGCCATAGCGTTACTCCATAACTTTTTTCTCGTTTTTTTAAGATAAATTCTATAAAGTCAGTTCAGGCAACTTCAACGTGAAAGAAATGTTTTCTTTTTATCTACATTTTTAACCGAAATGACCAATGCGATCATTTTTTTTAAAATGTAAAACCTTGGCAGTTTTTACCGTTGCAAATTTCATGTCATTCTTTCCAGTATTAAAAAAATATATTTTGCGGTATATACTTAATACCCACTCCTTTTGAGATTTATATATGATGATGATATGATATGATATGATATGATATGATATGATATGACATGATATGACATGACATGATATGATATGATATGATATGATATGACATGATATGATATGATATGATATGATATGATATGATATGATATGACATGACATGATATGATATGACATGACATGACATGATATGACATGATATGATATGATATGATATGATATGATATGATATGACATGATATGATATGATATGATACAAATTCTTCTTCGAATTATTCCGATTAAATGATTAGGACTAAACTGATCATAGGGCAGATGAAGGTGCGTTCACCAATTTCTGAGGCCACGGCATACGAGGGGATATGTGGCCAGCACAATATCCAGCCGCCTTGACTTTACCCCAACTAATGTGAGGTACCCGTCTGGCTGGGAAAAATATTAGCCTGCGCCAGGACTCGAACCCGGGACCTTCGGATCGCCAGTCGAACGCGCTGCCACTCGGCCACCGCGCCCCATGGTTATTCCGATCACGAGTCAAATTTCTGCTTGACGGACTTGGTGATCCCAAAAGAGGGTTACTTGATTTGTTCCTTAATGGCGTCGGAATTAGCTGTTAACCCTTTCACTAGAACGTTAATGATTGCGTGGGTACAACTTGATACATTGGCATCAATGAGTGACTCTACTGTACTACAACAGACACAGATGAAATGTTTTTTAATTGCAAAGGTTTCATTATTATTATATATGGACTTATTAATTTGAACTACATTTATTGATTAAACTATAATTATGTACAAAACCATAATTATTAACTCAATTATTCTGTTTGAAAATTGTACTTCTTAATACAATTATACTTTTTAATAAAACTTTACTTAATAAATGAAACTATACTTATTAATTAAACCAGGGGTCGACAACCTAAGAAACACGTGCCAAACTGGGCACGCAGAGCGATTTTCAATGGCACGCGAGAGACCTCCAAGTACATAGCGACACCTTTCAGTGAGTTGAACGCATTTACAAAAACTTGTCAAACAGCACTTGAACTGTTAGATCACTGGAATGGATTTCCTTATATCTTGAGGGAAATCCTTTTTTTTTAAAGATTTAACTATAGATCTATGTACTTCCCTTTATTAGGGCATATATTAAGATATATAGTTGGGCTTTTTAGTATATAGTTCGAAGGCAAAACAAAGGCAAGACTTTCACATTCATACCCTATCAAGCCTAACTAGCTAGATCTTACTACAATCTTCTTTGATGTATTTTAAGTGGAGGGATATTGACAATTTTAAAACGCTACCAGTTTGATTTTTTAAACATCCAAAAACAATGGGCATCGAAATGCCAATTTGCGGGAAAATCTGGATGGAAAATGCTTAGGAAAGTTATCTGCTATTCTCAACTGTCAGGCATTCATTCGCTCTTCTTACGGCTTTTTGGTTCAACTTACACTTGTGAACAGTATTTATTGCACACAGGGCCGGATTTAGACTTGATGGGGCCCTAAGCTATTTGAGATATGGGGCCCTTTATAAGTCCCGATATTATATGTTAGTGAAAAATATGATTTTCGGATAGGCCTACATAGAGGGTTAAACTAAAATACAATTAAGAAGTATAGTATAGTTAGTGAAATAATAAATCTT
Source organism: Anisus vortex (assembly GCA_949126835.1). Classification (NCBI taxonomy): domain Eukaryota; kingdom Metazoa; phylum Mollusca; class Gastropoda; family Planorbidae; genus Anisus; species Anisus vortex. Next base: position 34,957,597 of record OX421499.1, read on the forward strand.
TAACTTAAAATTATTTTTATTCATAACAAACTAAAAAATGCAAACTCTGGTAAAAAGAAACAAAAAATATTTTAAAAGTCACAATTTACAAAGGCTTAGTAGCTAATCTATTGAAAGATGTTATAAGGATTCAGGAATTATATTAAACTAAAATATTTTCTTTCTTGCTTTTGCCAAAGCAAAGTCACTGATGACATCATCAAATGATAAACTGCGTAGTTTGTCACTTTCTATACACATGAGACTGAGGGAACATAATTTATCTTGAGTCATTGTTGTTCTAAATTCATTTTTTGTCCTCTTCAAGTGAGAAAAAGATCTTTCTCCAGAGCAATTTGCAACCATCATACTAAGAAACACTTAAAATCGCTTCTACATTAGGGAATGCTGATTGGACACGATCAAAAAATATTACCCTATACAGATCCTGGTGTGTCAGACTATCATGTTCCCCTGAACCATATGCTTGACTGTCTAACATATTGATGATAATGCTTTACTTCTCCAAAAGATTCATGTCCACATCTTTAGGATATGTTTGGCATAAAGCACTAACTCCTTCACGAATCTCTTTTTCTGTAGCTTCTAATTTGGTTAAGAATGAAAACTTTTTCGCACCATCATTGTATTCTGAGGCCCTCTGCTCTGTGCCAGACTTGACTCCAATGCATCCATCACTGGTATAAATGTTTTGATTCTAAAATTGTCTCTTGGCTCAAGGTTCTCTAGAGCATCATCTACATCATCATTGATACGCCTTCTTCTATATCTGCTTTTTATGTAATCAACATCAGGAAATTTTTCCTTTGCTTTTTTTTTTCAAAATGATCAGACATATCCCTGGAACCTTGAACAAAATCTGCAAATGAAGCGTATAAATTCCTACATACATCTAGACTAATTTGGGGGTCTTGCACTGATTGACTAGTCTTGTGAAATTCATCCAGCAAGTAACTCCACAAGTATAACATTACCATAAATTCAAACCCCTCCATTTTATTCAAAATGTTTATGGCTTGATTTCTTGTTTCGTCTTTCTCTGTAATGCAGAAATTATTTCATCATAACTATCAAGTATTGTACTTGTAGCCATTGAATGTGCTTCCCATCTAGTCTTAGACAAAGACTTTGGAACTTTTGAATCATCTTTGAAGAATGACAACAGTACTGCCCATCTATGTGTAGAGGATGAAAAAAATAAATATATTTCTTGAACAATTCCAAAAAAGTTTACTGCATCTAAACAACAGTCAACTGCTGCTCTACCAACAATATTCAGGGAATGACCAAAACATGGATTATACATAGCATACTTGTCAATCTTCAATATTATTAATATATACATATTATATATTGGCAGCATTATCATATGACTGGCCTCAACACTTACTAAAATCTATTTTGCATTCACTTGTAAAGTAGTTGTGCACCATCTTAGCCATACTTTCTCCTGTGTGGCTACCCTCTCAAGGAAAGTTAGAAAACGTTCAATAAGGATCCCATCATCTGGTGAAACATACCTCACAATAACAGTGAGCTGATCAATATGGGACCGGTCTGGAGTGGAATCTACAGATAGACTAAAGTACCCTGCAGCTCTTAAATAATCTTTATACTTAAGCCATTAAATGTGATTTTGCCTTAATGTAATCAAATATTAAGTCACAACGTTAATTCAGTTGCATTCGCGAAAATACAATGAAGAAAACAATACCAATTATTATTGTTGTCGTTTTGCTAATGAAAAAGTTTAATATTGTTGAAAATATTTGCGAAAATGCTGCTTTTTTAATTAATCAAAGTCATAGGCCTAAAACGAAAAATAGTAAATTATTTAGGCCAATGGCAGCATTTAAATATATTTTTATAGTTTTGAAGGCCTTAACATCTTTGTTCTTCTTTTTAAAAAAAGGGGGCCATTCATGTTAAACAAGCTAAATAGTAGAAACCAGGGCTGTATTGAGGATTGTGGAGCCCTGTACCCGAATTTATGTGGGGGCTCCTCGTGGCCTCGCACTGCCTTCAGAAAAGTGCCATTCATTCATGTTACATTCTGTAAAATCATAAATTTTATGTCGCGCTTAATTTGTTTGACTGGAGCGCTTAAAATTATAAGGGAATAAATGAATTTTTTTTTAAATTTTCAACGAAAGAATGGGGATGTTATTAAAAAAAATTATTTTTGTGATTTGTGGGGGCCTCATTTCTGTGGGGCCCCCTGTTCCAATGGAACATGTGGAGCATGTCTAAATACGCCACTGGTAGACATTTAGAGTTGTCAAGTGTATCGATAATAGATATATCGGTATCCACGATCAAAAACAAATGCTAAATAGAAAAAACTTAAACACGTTATTCTTAAAACTACACAATTGTATCTTATTTTAAACCTTTTAAAAAATGGGTAAAGAGTATGGGACGATCCGGACGTGCGGCATTGGGACAAATAAAGCTGCAGTATATTTAAGTTTAAGTATATATGACAATTGCTCACTCGGACAATTTTTTTTTAGGGGGGGCCCCCAAAACATTGGGGGCCCTAAGCTATAGCTTGTCTAGCTTATAGGTAAATCCGGCCCTGATTGCACATGAAAGCTGTGTAACAAAGAGGTCACTTACACTTCACTACTCAGAAATATGTATATGCCATTATAAATTAGCGAATAGCAGGACAAGGCGCTCATTAATTGACACCGACTAATTATATTTAAAATAGTTTTTATGCTCATCTTGTATAATTAAAAATAAATAGAAGTTTTTCTAAAACCAAATTTGTTTTTATCAATTTAATAAATATAAGAGACTTTTAAAAGCATTATATTCAGTTGTTGTAATTATTAGACTTATGTTAAAAAGATAAACTATTTAAGGTTAAATGGACAAACAATTAATGCAGGAAACGTTTATTCAAAACTATTTAACGTAAATTAATTGTATCTCTCTAATTAAATCTTGTAATGAATACCATAATGCTGGAATTATATAGAGAAACAATAATTAATAAATAGGCCTAATAGTCAGTAATATTTGTTGTATTACAAAACATTACTCGTTTGGCATCACTATTCAATCAAATGTAGAAACTTTATTTTTATTAAAGGGAGGTAATTAACCCATTTTATTTGCGCTAATACTTCTAAAATTTTGTTTCTTATTTTTCTTGTATAAAAGTTGAAATGACCTACAACTTATAGGCCTAACTTTATACTGACCAAACTGTAAAAAACAAGTTGAAAATTAAATAAATATTATGTGACTAAAAAATTATATGCACATTTTCTAAACATTACATTAACTACCCAGTTTGTATAATTACAACGTATCAATTCCTAATTATGTTGATTAATGAAGCAAATCGGTTTGAAAAAATGAAAGAAATTCTCAGTTATAGCTGAGAACAAAATATAATAATTATTAACAGTTGCTAGATCCTCATCTTGATCCCTACCCTACATCCTACATATCCCGTAGTCTGTTAGACCGTTGGGGCGCCACAGATGACATGTAAACCAGCCTCCTCCACTCCTCCCGTCTCTCAGCCGTTCTCATTGCCTCGCACAGTTTTGTACCTGTCCATTCCTTGATATTGTCTTCCCAACGTTTCTTTGGTCTTCCTCTCTTTCTGCCTCCTCTGGTGGTACCCTGCAGGATGGTCTTTGCAAGCCCGTTGGTTCTGGTGACGTGGCCATACCATTCCAGTTTTCTTTTCTTGGCTGTGGCCAGCAGGTCTTCATACTCTCCAATTTCCTGTTGTATTCTTTTTCTTATCTGTTCGTTGGTGATATGGTCCCTGTAACAGATACCGAGCAGGGTCCTGAAGCATCTCATCTCCATGGCGTTTATCCTATTCTCCAGCTCCGCTCATCTTGATAGCCAAATGATAATGTTTACAAAACTATTACCATAAATGTGAAAGTTTTGTAATAAAGTTTTGTATTTTGGTATAAATGGAACTAAAAAATTAAAAAGGATGATAATCACTAACATGTCTTATAAAAAGTAATTAAACAAGTATAATAGAGCAGGTTGACATTTAGGCTGTTGGCACGCTGAAGGATTTAGAAATTCTAGTTTGGCACACCGTTAGCAAAAGGTTCCCGACCCCTGAATAAAACCATGTTTTGTTAACAAAACTATACTTATTAATTCAATTATACTTATTAATTCAATTATACTTATTAATTCAATTATACTTATTAATTAAACTTTTCTTTTTAATAAAACTACTCCTTTTTAAATGATGCTGTACTTAATAATTCAAACTTACTAATTAATCAAACTACTGGCCTTATTACTAATCTTAAACTATACGTATTAATTAAACACAATAACGTTCTGGAAAAAAGTTTTCTCTGTTTGCAATATTGACTTATAATGTAAAATGTTAGTTCCCCCCTCCCCCACCTCCCCCTCCCCTCAAATCCCAATCTGTATATCCGTTGGTGTTTAGCTTTTCTGTCTCACAAATAAAGCTCTAAGCCAAACTTTTTTGCCAAACTATCGTACTTGTTCCCGCAATCCCCTTCCACCCCCATCTCCTCCCTCCCCCCCCCCCCTTTACACTCTCCGCCGTCACATCGTATCGATTACAAAAGCTGTTGCTGAGTATGTGCGTGTGTATGTTTGTGTGTGTGTGTGTGTGTGTTGGGGGTTAGGATTGGGGGGGGGGGGAGGAGGGAGGGAATCGTCTTTAACGACCGTGTCTGTCCCTGATATCGTGGGTTATATGGGCGATACTATTTCCAAGCCTCCGCGTCTCGTCTCGCCCCCGAAAAGATATTTTAAAAAAGACAACCCTCCTTCGGTATCGAACCTGCTTTATGCGTTTTAGGCTGGTCGTTGTTGTTGTTGTCTTTTTATATCGTCTTTTCTCTTTCAGATATTTTGGAATCACACGACTCCCAACAACAACTCCAGAGACAAGGCAATGGGTGGGAGGGGAGGGAGGCGCTGGGGAGAAAGATAAAGTTTTTTTTTAAAGAAGATCTGTAGGACTACGCTTCACCCCCACACCCCACCTCATTCTCTCCCCCCCCCTATCCCCCGAGCTACATCAACTCTCCCAGACTATTTTTTTCTTTGTCTAAACCATCCTCGTCCCTCTTTCCCAAGCGACGGGTGTCTAACTAAGCTCCGCAGTTTGATGACTCTCTCCCCCCCCCACCCCCCCACCATCCGCCATCTATTTTTTTTTTTTACACTCTTCAATATCGTTTTTCAGTCAAGGTCTAATAGAGGGCGCTATATCTGGACAGCTAAGTGATAACTGGCTCGTCTGCTCTTTTGCTCTCGAAGCCGTTTAGAACATTACGACTCACAGAAGACCCCGTCCCCCCCGCCCTCCCCTACCCCCCCACTCCTACACTGTCCTCCTTCCCGCCAATTTTTTTCCAGGACGGTTCCATCAAAGAAGGATCATTTCATTTTCTCGAGATGAAGAGAAAGAAGAGAAGAAAAAAAAAGAGTACTTATTTTAGTTGTTTTTTCATATTCGTGTCTTTCTGTACATTTATTGAGTAGTTTCTGCCAGACTGAACATCATAGAACTTGTACAGTAGACTTTTTATCTCTATCTATATTTCTTTCTTTTATATATCTTTTTACCCATCAATCTATCAATGTATCAATCTATATATTTATCTATTTATCTATTTATCCATTTATCTATTTATCTATTTATCTTTTATCTAATTATCTATTTATCCATTTATCTATTTATCTATTTATCTATTTATCTATTTATCTACTTATCTATTTATCTATTTATCTATTTATCTATTTATCTATTTATCTATTTATCTATTTATCTATTTATATACTTATCTATTTATCTATTTTTCTATTAATCTATTAATCTATTATCTATTATCTATTTATCTATTTATCTTTATCTGATTATCTATTTATCAATTTATCTATTAATCTATTTATCTTTTATCTATTTATCTATTTATCAATTTATCTATTATCTATTTATCTATTTATCTATTTATCTATTTATCTATTTATCTATTTATCTATTTATCTATTTATCTATTTATCTATTTATCTATTTATCAATTTATCCATTTATCCATTTATCTATTTATCTATTTATCTATTTATCTATTTATCTATTTATTTATGTATCTTTTTATCTATTTATCTATTTAATTATTTATCTATTTATCTATTTATCTATTTATCTATTTATCTATTTATCTATTTTTCTATTTATCTATTTATCTATTTATTTATCTATTTATTTATCTATTTATCTATTTATCTATTCATCTATTTATTTATCTATTTATCTATTTATCTATTTATCTATTTATCTATTTATCTTTTTATTTATCTATTTATCTATTTATCTATTTATCTGTTTATCTGTTTATCTATTTATCTATTAATCTATCTATATATTTATATATTTGTCTATCTATCTATTTATTTTTCTAACCATCTATTTATCTATACATTTAAACACGTGACACGTAAACACGCGGACACTTAATCACAACGTCAGATAAATACACTTTTTTCTCTTATTATTACATAGGGGAAATAATTTAGATTTTGTTACCAAAAGTAAAATCAAAAGAGATGGGGGAGGCAAAAATCTAATGGCATCAACAAGCCTATGGGGGGCGCCAGTGCCCTGCGCCCATCCTTCGTTATTGTCACGCCTAATTTATCCTTTTTTTTAAAAAGAATTTATTAAAATGTTATATATTTTTATAAAGGTTTTTTTTTCTTCATCTTTCTAAAAATCTATAATATACACAAAACATTAATTAAACAAAAAAATAAAGCGTTCAGTGCGTTATCCCGACATTTTGTTCTGTAGAAGACTTGCATACTATCTATGGGCAGGGCATCATTGATATTCATCATTGGTAAAGCTTTTGTTCGCAGAAAAGGCAGAACGTTTGCAGCTAAATAAAGAATAATGCTATTAATAGCTATAAAGGTCAATTTGACCCACTTTGTAGTCGAATACGGTTAAAACACGACGTGAGGATCGGGATAGTGAAGACATTCCTGGTTAGTGATAGGTGGCTTATGTAAGCTTCGATACTCGTGGTCCGATAGCAGCCTTGGACAGCCAAGCGTGAAGTCCCTCCACTTGAAGTCCGAGACGGACCAGAGAGCAACGAAAAAGAACTATGACGCCGCGCGCAACCGTCCCTCCCCTCACCTGAACGCCAATACACGCACGTGTTGGCCTATATTATATAAATCAACAATATCAGTACAAAAAATAAAAGGAAAGCTTTCTAATCAGTGACAATCTTTATACGTTTATTAATTCAGAGATGGGTGGGACATTGATGCCCAGGGGTTCTCTTTCCCTCCTACTCCCCTTTTTCTAAAAAAATAAATAATATTAACCTTTCCCGTACCGACCTACTTCTATCTATGCTGCCTTCAGTTCCGCTATATGCGCGCCCGGGACTGTAAGGGTTAAAACAAAAAAAAACTAAAACAAATAATAACCTTATATTTGTCTGCGCAGTATAATAAATGATTTCAATAAGGAGAGAGCTTGTCTAAATAAAAACGTTAAAGAAAAATAATGCTTCTGGTGATAAGTTTGCCACAAACGTAGACGAGCACTATTATTAAGTGTTATTTTGAAGTCACTATAATTAAGTGTTATTTTGAAGTCAGTATCCCTCATAACCACCGCACCTCCACTGTTACTCCATTTTTTCCCTATATGCGCATGATGTCACTTATGAACAGCCCCTGAGGGCTACAAAACATTGGTATTATAATATCTGCTTCATGCAGGTGAAGGAACTGAAACCCTGTAAAAAAAAAATCATTGTTTCTACATGCTAGCTTAATTTAATTATTTCGCTCTTCACATTGAGAATCATCCATCTACCACAGTGGTTCCCAAACTGTGGGTCGCGACCCCCTTGGGGGTCGAATGACCATTTCACGAGGGTCGCCAAAGACCATCGGAAAACATATATTATACACCGGTATATAAAGTAGCGAAGACATAAATTTTATTTCTGTGGGTCGCCATAGCATGAGAAGGTGTATTAAGGGGTGGAGGCCTAAAAAAAAGGTTGGGAACCACTGATCTGCCAGGATGTATTGTGACTAGATTTTTTTTATTTGACGTTGCGTTGAAAACAATGGCAGCAATAGAAACAGCTCGAACAAGGCACAGGTCATTGCCATAATCAACGCATGTTAAGGTGTTATATATTAGAAAGGTTAGCAGTGCAAACCAAGGGATGTTATTCCAGTTGAAGAGTTAAGCATGAGAAAAGTCTTGCTTTGAAAACATTAATACAACCCAATAACAACCTGTTGCAAAGCTCAGAAAAACATAAAGACGGATACACTTTCCTTATCCCTTATGTGAGAACAAATGCATAGGCCTATAAGTACTCTTAATTCCCGAGTGGCATTTGGTCATGGAATGGGTTGGCTGAACAAACCAGGAAAACCAGTAACTTAACATCATTCAAAACATGAATAAAAATGCAAGACTAGACTCGGACCACGGATGAGCGTAGGACGCAATAATCTTCTTTATAGAAGGAGCGTCTGTAATGTATAAGAAAAGATAATGCTAACTCTGTGTACTTAACATTGATTGTTTTGTAAAGTAAATGCTACATTGTGTTGGCTACGCAATCCACTCGTATAATGTTGTAAATGTTGCTGACGAGCTCAGATTCACTAACCTATTGACCAAATTATGTGTCTCTTTTCCAGAAGAGTACAAGTTGCACTGATCACTATGCATGGGCGTCAGTTGTGATTGAGGGGAGGGGGTGATTGTAGAAATGATTGTGATTTTGGAGATGTGGGTGATAGTGCAGATGGGGAAGATGGGGGGGGGGGGAGACAGTGAACACTTTAATGAGTTCAAACAAATATCCCCTTTATCATAATTGCCTTCCCCTACCCCCCCTGTCCTCCATTTTTTTCGCGTAATCTTAACATAAAACTTTATCAAATTTGAATTAGAGAAAAGACAATATTTACTGCCACATTCTTCAGAAGAATAGACAGCGGAGGTACAAATTGTGATTTAAGCGACCATTCAAATGGTTCTGCTAATGGGAAGACCATCGATTCTGATTTTACAGTTTTGAAAATTGTGTTTAAAACTTTTTTTTTCACTTATATTAAAGGAATCTAGTCTAGCGCTGAAACGTCCTTAAAAAAATGTTTATAAGAATAGTTCCATGTCTGAAAGATTTAGTAGCACAGAGCGGTAAACAGATAGAGAGAACTTCAGAATTCTGAAGTAAAAGAAGACTTTTGGATGACTTTTTTGGGAGACTATTTACTTCGAAATCTGAAGTGGAAGAACACCACTCCTTTCAAGCCCATGACACTGACTCGCCACAGACTTTTTGGCAATAAAAATGAAATCCGTCTCTCTCTCTCTCGCTATAGCCCGCTCCCCTCTTCCGTTCACCCGCCACCCACTCTTTCCCACCGCCCGCCCCACTATTCCTTATTCATTTTGGTCCCCCCCCCCCCCGTTATTCTGAAACGTTTGCTGCCGGAAGTATTGAGAAGAAGACCATCATAGACTCAGCCCAAAGTGGCACATCGACTTTTGGCTTTTCTCTCGCTAATCTGGCAATGCCGGATTTTTATTTTAAAAAAAAAAAGATATATATATATATAGGTTGGGGCTGGGGGCAGAATCTGGACTGACGATTCCACCATTTTTGTATTTATGAAAATAAACGAAATTAAGTAGATTCAGCCCCCCACCCCCACCCCTCCCTTTTAAACCAATCCACATACACTGACACAGACCCACATAAGCGTACACAGAAAGCAACTTCCCACAAGAGATTTAATAACAAAAACTTGTATACCATTTATCTTGTTAAAGTTTTGTAATTTTTTTTTTTTTATTTGGTAAAGTCGATTTGATTTTAATCTGGTTAAGTTTTCTTCATTTAATATTGGTCTATGACTATGCTTTTGCTTTTAGGGGTATTTGGCTATTTCGAAGTGGGGTAGGCACACTCGTATCTTTTGGGATTGTAAAAGGAAGGCGAAATTATGGGATGTTTTGTGGAGAGAACGATGTTTTATGGGCGCAGCTTTAGATCAATTTACGAACGCCCGATGTAAATTTGAAAAGATTCTGCAGTCTTACATCCAGACGATTCAAACTTTTTTCTCTTTTAGTCCTACACACACATAAACGATTTCCTAACTCAATTTCTGCCATAATTCGACCATTTTTGCAAGATAAAAAATCTTCTGTTACTAGTAACTAGTAACAACTGTTGTTATTTTATTTACATGTTGTTTTTGTTACATGGTACATTTTTTCTATACTAAGTCTATACATATAGAATAAACCAAATGAAGAGTTCTATCGTCGTAAAAGGACTAACCGAGATGGTCCAATTTCTCTAAGGACCATTTTCATGGAGGCAGGAAAATTAAACAAACAGCATAGTAAAATGTAGGCTACCTGTCTATTAAATGTCCTGATATCTATTTAATATCACCGTGTTACATACAGAAATTTCTTAAGTCCCTGTGTAACATCCGCTCATTAGGTTTACCCAAAAGTCCCTGTGTAACATTCCCGCATTAGGTTTACCCAAAAGTCCCTGTGTTACATTCCCGCATTAGGTTTACCCAAAAGTCCCTGTGTAACATACCCTCATTAGGTTTACCCAAAAGTCCCTCTGTAACATTTCCTCATTAGGTTTACCCAAAAGTCCCTGTGTAACATACCCTCATTAGGTTTACCTAAAAGTCCCTGTGTAACAATCACACTTGTGTTTACCCAAATGTTTAGGTGTGTAGCAAACATTCCACTCATTTCAATGTGTTTCTCCACATATCTGTATATCTTTGGAAATATCCAAGTGAGGCAGCCACACATGGTACACTCTCTTAATGTCCTCGGAGGTCGGCTCGGGCTGCTGTACACACGTTGAGAAGATAAAAACAACAACAACAACCCACCATCTTTTTTTATACAAAATTCAAGCAACGTTTGGCATGTCGGTCGGGAGACTTTTATTAATGGATTTTTCAAGCACTGTTTCTCCTGGAACTCCTGACACCTATTAAATGAAGCATTAATTTTCCTCTCTCTATACTTTCCAGCCATCTCTGAGATACACAAGCGTCGTGTTTGATGTTCCGCTGATCAAGCTCACACACTCATAGCCGCCATATCGATTATAACAAGCTAAAGAAAGGACAGAAATTGTTTCTGTATCACATTGACGAGGCGAACACGCCTGCCAGTGTGCTTTGCTGGCGTACCGAAGGTCCTGGGTTCGAATCCTGGTGAAGTCAAGTGTTTGTTCCCTGGACTCGAGGGTGTCCCTGAGTCTACCCAGCTCGGATTCCTGACATTAGTTGCGGTAAAGTAAAGGCAGCGCATTGCACTGGCCACACAATACCATAGTATGCCGTACCACAGAAACTGGTGAACACTGCTTCACGGACCGTATGGATCAACTTGGACCGACGGGATACTTTATTACTAATTAGCAAGGGTGGAGAGAAAGGTGAGGGCGAAATTGAGTGAGAGAGTAAGAAAATCAAAGCTCCTGGACTCGAACAAGGCTCTACCTTGTACTCTGTAGACTCCCAAGCCGCTTGACCAGTCGGAACATAAGTTAATAACGTCTACTCCTAACTTTACTCGTGAGGTCTTTTTTCATTTTTTAAATCTTGCATGATTTCTGACTTGATTTTAAAGTAATTAGTTTCTGCTAAATCAAGCTCATACATATAAAATGCTTTTTACAACAAAAAAATTATAGAAAAAAGTGGTGACTAAATTTGTTATGAAGGCATTTTGATTTTCTTTCACTTCAAGTATCCAACGGGCTGTCTTCGGGTGATCCCAAGTTCTATATCGATGTTATAATATATGTTGTTTCATCCATTTGCCTAAATCAGCAGAGAAAATGCAGGGTCAAATAGATCGATACAATTTAGTACAGTCAACTATTAGGAACAAAGCTTCGTGCAAATCTTTTCGAACTTAGACTAAAAACAATCCTGCAAATGTTGTTGTTTCAAAGATGTTCAATGTTGAATAAAAAGATGTTTTTCTTGTATCTTTTCTTTCATTTTCTTAAGTTACTCGGCTTGGCTTGACGGAAATTAACAAGTCCACCGATAGCCATCGATCTCTGGTGAACAATAGGTCTATGTTTTCATTTCATTGGACAGTTTTCGTGGTCATTTTGAAGACCACGCCGATGTTTTCTGAAGCTTTTGTTTAAATAGAGTCTATTTTTGTTCTCAAGTATTGTGGGTGGAATTCATCTGAAAGGTCCCTGGTAAAAACTAAAAGGCCAATATATTTTTTATTAGTATGCAGGCCTGTATTTGTGTGCTTTGTGTGTACTTGTTAAATTATCGTCAGTTGTGAAATCAAAAGGTCATTGCTAAAATAAAAAGTTCTGTAATATTACCTCTCTCTATATATAGTGTCGATTGGTGCACATGAGCGAGTATTTGAATATAAGTTAGTGTGAGTATGTGTGTTCATGTGTGTAAGTGTGTGGGTGTGTTTGTGTGTCAAATAATCGTTCTAAGAGATCAAATTCTGGTGCCTAATATCTTCGTCACCGTGCTGGATATTTGAGTCCACTCTCTCCTCTCCATAATACTTCTTACTACTACTATGAGAGAGAGAGAGAGAGAGAGAGAGGGGGGGGGCTATGTGAAACCTGGAAAAGGTAAAAAAAAAAGGAGCAGGGAGTGGGTAATGATTTCCTTAATCTTAAACAGGGCTCACAAATATGTATTCCAGCTCGCCATTGCGAGGCCACGCTTTCCAACTCTCCGCCTCTGCATCGGAAACATCCAAGCGTGACTTCATTACCTTTACATCTATGCGTTTTTCTTTTTCAATCTATACACATACGTGCTGGGCGCTGCCTAGATAGCGGGGGGGAGGGGCGGGGGCGGATCCCACAGTAAACATAGAGGCTTTTAATCTAAAGTAAGTATTCCGATTCATTAAATTGTCTCGTTTGCCCCGGGGACGTGGGAAGGGGAAAATTAATAAAGACGCAAGAGCCAGGCGGAAGATTCTTATTATTATCTTTTTCTAGTTCTACACATTGGGTAGCGGGTAGAGCAACGAGAGATCAAATCTAATGGAAGGCATATCAGTCAAGGCAACACGGTGAACATGGAGAGAAAGACAGAGAGAGAGAGAGATTGTGTGTGTGTGTGAGAGAGATATAGAGAGAGGGTGGGAGAAGGAGAGCATGTAGAGTGAGAGAAAGATGTAGTGAGAGATAGGGGAGAGGTGAGTGAGGAGAAAGGGGTGTGAGAGGGGGCGTGGTAAGAGAGAGAGAGAGAGAGAGAGAAAGGGGAAGAGGAGGGAGGAATAGAGAGACGATAGAGAGGGAAGGAGGGAAGGAGAGAGTAAGGACATGGTGAGGAAGGACATGAAAGTGAGGGAAGAAGAGATGGGATAGACAAGAGAGTTGGAGGGTGGCAGATTGAGAGAATGGAGGGGAGGGACGAGAAAGAAGAAGGAATAGATGTGTGGGAAGTAGAGAATGTGAGAGGGAGACAGTGAAGTGGAGAGTGTAAATGAAGAGAGAATATGAAGAGAGGATATGAGGAGAGTGGAATTAAAGAGAGGGATAGAGCGAGTTTGTGGGAGAGAGTTTGTGGGAGAGCTTATGCGAGAGTAAGTGTATGGAGAGAGTGTTTGGGAGGGCGTTTGTAAGAAAGAGTATGTAAGAGAGAGTATGGGAGAGAGTATAAGAGAGATTGTGTGAGAGAGAGAGTGCAAGAGATAGTGTGTGGGAGGGAGTGTAAGAGACAGTGTGTGGGAGAGAGTGCAAGAGATAGTGTGTGGGAGAGAGTGTAAGTGACAGTGTGTGGGAGAGAGTGTAAGAGAGATTGTGTGGGAGAGAGAGTGTAAGAGAGAGAATGTAGGATAGAGAGAGTGTAAGAAATAGTGTGTGGGAGAGAGTGTAAGAGACAGTGTGTGGGAGAGAGGGTAAGAGTTAGTGTGTGGGAGATAGTGTAAGAGAGATTGTGTGGAAGAGAGAGTGTAAGAGAGAGAATGTAGGATAGAGAGAGTGTAAGAAATAGTGTGTGGGAGAGAGTGTAAGAGACAGTGTGTGGAAGAGAGGGTAAGAGTTAGTGTGTGGGAGTGAGTGTAAGAGAGATTGTGTGGGAGAGATAGTGTAAGAGAGAGTGTGTGCGGGAGAGAGAATGTAAAAGAGAGAGTGTGTGGGAGAGAGAGTGTGTGAGAGACTGTGGGGAGAGAGTGTAAGAGAGAGACTGTGTAGGAGAGAGAGTGTAAGAGAGAGAGTGTGTGGGAGAGAGAGTGTGTGAGAGACTGTGGGGGAAGAGTGTAAGATAGAGACTGTGTAGGAGAGAGAGTGTAAGAGAGAGAGAGTGTGTGGGAGAAAGAGTGTGTGGGAGAGAGTGTGTGGGAGAGATAGTGTAAGAGAGAGTGTGTGCGGGAGAGAGAATGTAAAAGAGAGAGTGTGTGGGAGAGAGAGTGTGTGAGAGGCTGTGTGGGAGAGAGTGTAAGAGAGAGACTGTGTAGGAGAGAGAGTGTAAGAGAGAGAGTGTGTGGGAGAGAGAGTGTGTGAGAGTGTGTGGGAGAGGGAGTGTGTGAGAGAGTGTGTGGGAGAGAATGTAAGAGATAGTGTGTGGGAGAGATAGTGTAAGAGAGAGTGTGTGCGGTAGAGAGAATGTAAAAGAGAGAGTGTGTGGGAGAGAGAGTGTGTGGGAGAGAGTGTGTGAGAGAGTGTGTGCGGTAGAGAGAATGTAAAAGAGAAAGAGTGTGTGGGAGAGAATGTAAGAGTTAATGTGTTGGAGAGACAGTGCAAGAGATAGTGTGTGGGAGAGAGTGTAAGAGACAGTGTGTGGGAGAGAGTGTAAGAGAGATTGTGTGGGAGAGAGAGTGTAAGAGAGAGAATGTAGGATAGAGAGAGTGTAAGAAATAGTGTGTGGGAGAGAGTGTAAGAGACAGTGTGTGGGAGAGAGGGTAAGAGTTAGTGTGTGGGAGTGAGTGTAAGAGAGATTGTGTGGGAGAGATAGTGTAAGAGAGAGAATGTGTGGGAGAGAGAGTGTAAGAGAGAGTGTGTGGGAGAGAGAGTGTGTGGGAGAGAGTGTGTGAGAGAGTGTGTGGGAGAGAATGTAAGAGATAGTGTGTGGGAGAGATAGTGTAAGAGAGAGTGTGTGCGGGAGAGAGAATGTAAAAGAGAGAGTGTGTGGGAGAGATAGTGTGTGAGAGACTGTGTGGGAGAGAGTGTAAGAGAGAGACTGTGTAGGAGAGAGAGTGTAAGAGAGAGAGTGTGTGGGAGAGAGAGTGTGTGAGAGTGTGTGGGAGAGGGAGTGTGTGAGAGAGTGTGTGGGAGAGAATGTAAGAGATAGTGTGTGGGAGAGATAGTGTAAGAGAGAGTGTGTGCGGTAGAGAGAATGTAAAAGAGAAAGAGTGTGTGGGAGAGAATGTAAGAGTTAATGTGTGGGAGAGACAGTGTGTGGCAGAAATTGTGTGGGAGAGAGAGTATAAGAGAGAGTGTGTGGGAGAGAGTGTGTAATATAGAGTGTGGGAGAGATTGTGCGGGAGAGAGAATGTAAAAGAGAGAGTGTGTGGGAGAGAGAGTGTGTGAGAGACTGTGGGGAGAGAGTGTAAGAGAGAGACTGTGTAGGAGAGAGAGTGTAAGAGAGAGAGTGTGTGGGAGAGAGAGTGTGTGAGAGACTGTGGGGGAAGAGTGTAAGAGAGAGACTGTGTAGGAGAGAGAGTGTAAGAGAGAGAGAGTGTGTGGGAGAAAGAGTGTGTGGGAGAGAGTGTGTGGGAGAGATAGTGTAAGAGAGAGTGTGTGCGGGAGAGAGAATGTAAAAGAGAGAGTGTGTGGGAGAGAGAGTGTGTGAGAGGCTGTGTGGGAGAGAGTGTAAGAGAGAGACTGTGTAGGAGAGAGAGTGTAAGAGAGAGAGTGTGTGGGAGAGAGAGTGTGTGAGAGTGTGTGGGAGAGGGAGTGTGTGAGAGAGTGTGTGGGAGAGAATGTAAGAGATAGTGTGTGGGAGAGATAGTGTAAGAGAGAGTGTGTGCGGTAGAGAGAATGTAAAAGAGAGAGTGTGTGGGAGAGAGAGTGTGTGGGAGAGAGTGTGTGAGAGAGTGTGTGCGGTAGAGAGAATGTAAAAGAGAAAGAGTGTGTGGGAGAGAATGTAAGAGTTAATGTGTTGGAGAGACAGTGCAAGAGATAGTGTGTGGGAGAGAGTGTAAGAGACAGTGTGTGGGAGAGAGTGTAAGAGAGATTGTGTGGGAGAGAGAGTGTAAGAGAGAGAATGTAGGATAGAGAGAGTGTAAGAAATAGTGTGTGGGAGAGAGTGTAAGAGACAGTGTGTGGGAGAGAGGGTAAGAGTTAGTGTGTGGGAGTGAGTGTAAGAGAGATTGTGTGGGAGAGATAGTGTAAGAGAGAGTGTGTGCGGGAGAGAGAATGTAAAAGAGAGAGTGTGTGGGAGAGAGAGTGTGTGAGAGACTGTGGGAAGAGAGTGTAAGAGAGAGACTGTGTAGGAGAGAGAGTGTAAGAGAGAGAATGTGTGGGAGAGAGAGTGTAAGAGAGAGTGTGTGGGAGAGAGAGTGTGTGGGAGAGAGTGTGTGAGAGAGTGTGTGGGAGAGAATGTAAGAGATAGTGTGTGGGAGAGATAGTGTAAGAGAGAGTGTGTGCGGGAGAGAGAATGTAAAAGAGAGAGTGTGTGGGAGAGATAGTGTGTGAGAGACTGTGTGGGAGAGAGTGTAAGAGAGAGACTGTGTAGGAGAGAGAGTGTAAGAGAGAGAGTGTGTGGGAGAGAGAGTGTGTGAGAGTGTGTGGGAGAGAATGTAAGAGATAGTGTGTGGGAGAGATAGTGTAAGAGAGAGTGTGTGCGGTAGAGAGAATGTAAAAGAGAAAGAGTGTGTGGGAGAGAATGTAAGAGTTAATGTGTGGGAGAGACAGTGTGTGGCAGAAATTGTGTGGGAGAGAGAGTATAAGAGAGAGTGTGTGGGAGAGAGTGTGTAATATAGAGTGTGGGAGAGATTGTGTGGGAGAGAGTGTGTTGGATAGCGTGCGGGAGAGATTGTGTGGCTGAGAGAGTGTAAGAGAGAGTGTGGGATAGAGATGTTAAGGGTAAAAAGCGACAAAGAGATACATTCAAAGAGAGAGAGAAAGGGTGGAGAGACGTGGGAGGGTAGAGATACAGAGATACCAAGTAATCGGAACTCCAGTTATAAGAATGTGCAAGTTTAATCGAATACTTTTTTTATCCTGTGGACTTTTGAGATGGTATCGATTTTATAATCAGCAAGTGCCGAGTATCGACCAGCGATTACGTTTTTCTTTTTCGTAGCAAGTATTCGATCAATACGGCCTTGTGAAGGAACGCAATTTTCGGTCTACGCTCTTCACTCCAGATAAGTGTATTGTAAAGGCCAATAGAGACTTTACGACCCAATATCTGTCCTCCTTGACTTGACCCCTCCCCCCACTTAGGTTCCAGACTTAGACACTTAGGTCGTATGTTCGTAATGACATAAAGCCCCAATGATTTTAAGAACCAATTTTGTATTGGAATGATTAACTGCTATATTTGGTGGCTTTTTATTCTGGAAGTCTTTGAAAATTTCATTGGATATATTCACACAGCAAATTAAAGTCTATCTAGCAATTCTTTAGAGTTAGAATATATTGGTCTCTGTGATAATTCTAAAAGAATTTAGTTTGTGTATATATATATAATCTGACAAAAACCATCCTCCAAGGCACTGTAAAAGGTGGATGTCGGAAAGGCCGCCTGTGGAAATGCTGATTCGACAATGTATAAAATATTGGACAGGGCTGCAGTTGACTCAACTATTGACAACCGCTCAAGATAGGCAAAAGTGGAGAAAGATGACCGCTGAGGTGACCATTTGCTCCCCCCAACGACCATAACGGTCAATGGTCTGATGATGATGATGATTTATATATGCTTATGAAAAAAAAATATGCAAGCAAGTAGTACATAATATATATATATAATTCTTTATTAAAGTTGTACAATATAAACCAATAGTAGGCCTAAGTCTGATGTAAATACATAAAAGTCTGTGGTATGTCTTACGATTGATTTATTTCATTTAATTAAGTGCGTAAATATATTAGTAATCCTTTGGGACCAAACTGATCCATAGGGCAATGAAGAAGCGTTCAGCAGTTTCTGGAGGAGCCAGGGATACTAGGGTATTGTATTGTGTGACCGCTTTTACTTTGCCCCAGCTAATGTCAGGTAACTCTCCAGAGCTGAGTAGACCCATGAACACCCTTCAGATCCGGTGACAAAAAATCTTAGACGTCACCAGAATTCGAGCCGCTCGGTCACTGATTCCCCATAATAGCAAAGACACATGAGCCAATGATATTTAGTTATGACCTATACAGATAAAATAAAACCAAATTTAGCATAGCAATGTTAAAACTGCATTCAGCATGAATATATAGAAACGTTTGGACAATGTAAACGAAAAGATTTCAAGGAGTCCACACACACATTTATGTGTCCTTCTTCTAACCTTTAAATGCACCGCATGCCTCTCTTGGAATCTGTCCGGTGGATAGTTAGCTGTAAACGCTGAACAGCCATAGGGACCCAATCGAGGAAATCAAAAGAAAATCCGCCATGAGACTACGCCAATGAACCAATCAAATTCCTTGATCTCCAGTCAAGGAAATGAAAGCCGAACATGGACGTGATCTGGCCTGATGGGTAAGCGATGACAAGTCATGTGACTGAGATAATCTCTACACCATCCTGTTCAGATCCAATTTTGCGTGACTTGGTAATTTCGTACTACTTGAGGCTAGTGTGATTGGGTGTGAGAGGAGGGGGGAGTATATTGAATGAAATGGGTCGCTTTGTGTTTGGAATAGTGCAGCAGGAATTAGGCAATTACCACGACTCTTTTAGTGCCGAGTGACACATAATAATAAATATAGAACATACAGACTATAGAACATACAGACTATAGAACATACAGAATATAGAACATACAGACTATAGAACACACAGACTATAGAACATACAGAATATAGAACATACAGACTATAGAACATACAGACTATAGAACATACAGAATATAGAACATACAGACTATAGAACATACAGACTATAGAACATACAGACTATAGAACATACAGAATATAGAACATACAGAAAATAACACTTGGAGGACATATTATAGCTTTTAGAATATAGATCAAGATCGTGCAGGTTATATACAATCCAGAATATATATTGTATAAAACATAAAACATATAGAATATAGAACATACTGAATATAGAACATACACAATATAGAGCATACAGAATATAGAACATACAGAATATAGAACATACAGAATATAGAACATATAGATTATAGAACATACAGAATATAGAACATACAGAATATCGAACATACAGAATATAGAACATACAGAATATGGAACATTTAGACTATACAACATACAGAATATAGAACATACAGAATGTAGAAAACAGAACACAAACTGTTGGCCAAACAGGCTATAGATTATATAAATATGCTTAACAAAAATGTAAGCCAAAAAAAAACAGTTTTTTTTTCCAATATCTTTTTTGAAAACTGAGGAAAAAAACATGTTTCTATTGGCCTAGTTTAAAAAAAAACACAAGAGCAATGAGTATTATGTTTGACTTACATTATAATATGACATTTAGTTTTGCTACGTTGCATTCTTTGACTGCGGTTGATTATAGGACAGGGAGTTGAATGCTGCCAGAGTGAAATAATGGGTTAATTGGGGGGGGGGGGGGGGCAAGCTATATTTACGGATGGATAAGTTTCGTGGTTTCTCGCGGGTATATTACGAGAATTGTAAAATGTAGTAAAATTTTGATATATATATATATATATATATTTATTTCAAATAAAGAAACACTGTTGAGATGTCAAGTTGAGGATTATAAAATGTTCATAATGAAATTTAAAAAACAACAACACGGAAGTCTTAAGCATCTGCAGTTACGTACTTAGTTAAATACAAAATGTGTGCCGCTCCAATTCAACTTACAGCTAAATCATTAAGTACAGTATTTCTACTCCTCAATTCAACTGTTATAGCTAAATCATTAAATACAGTAGACTAATTGTACTTCTTCAATTCAACTGTTATAGCTAAATCATTAAATACAGTATTTGTATTTCTCCAGTTCAACTGTTATTGCTAAATCATTAATTGCAGTATTTGTATTTCTCCAGTTCAACTGTTATTGCTAAATCATTAATTACAGTATTTGTACTTCTTCAATTCAACTGTTATAGCTAAATCATTAAATACAGTAGGCTAATTGTACTTCTTCAATTCAACTGTTATAGCTAAATCATTAAATACAGTATTTGTATTTCTCCAGTTCAACTGTTATTGCTAAATCATTAATTGAAGTATTTGTATTTCTCCAGTTCAACTGTTATTGCTAAATCATTAATTACAGTATTTGTACTTCTTCAATTCAACTGTTATAGCTAAATCATTAAATACGGTATTTATAGTACTTCTTCAATTTAACTGTTATAGCTAAATCATTAAATACAGTATTTGAATTTCTCCAGTTCAACTGTTATTGCTAAATCATTAATTACAGTATTTGTACTTCTTCAATTCAACTGTTATAGCTAAATCATTAAAATTTATTTAAAAAACTTGGGAAGAAAGATATAATGCATAAAGCATTAGGCATGACGGTGATAAAACAAGTTTTTTCATATTTAACATGCAATAAATGTTAATATAAGGTCCGTTTCTTCCCAAAAATGGCATTTTGCTATGGAATGGGTTGCCCGAACAAACCAGGAAAACCAGGAAATAACATCATTTAAAACACTAATAAAAATGCAAGAATAGACACGGTTGAGCGTAGGACGCAAAAATCTTCTTTATAGAAGGAGAATATGTAACATATAAGATAAGATAATTGGTTATCTGAACTGGAGGAAAAACCAAGAACTTTAACAATATTATTTGAAAGTTTTATCAAATTTCAAAATTAGTCCTAAACAACGGATTTAAGAATAGGGTTTTAGAGTTTCTGTAGAAAACATAAGATAGAGTTTTACGTTTTATGTAAAGATCCTTTACAGAAAACCCTTTCACATTCAGAGAATATGCAGACATGGATGTTAGTTCTCTTCCTGTCCTCTACGTTAACCTACGTATGCATTTAAAATACGTTACAGTGTTTCTTCTGAAAAAAAAATCATAAAAGTACAAACCTACTTCAAAGATTCGAAAAACAATTAATTTTATTCAATTTTGCAAGAGTTTTTCTTAGCCATCAACACCTTTTGATTGCTGCTTTTCTGTCCCTGATACGAAAACTCTTGATACCTCGTTATCTAAAAGTCTTTATAAAACAGTAACTGGTTAATTATTTTATTTTTCTAAAGCCATACAAAAATATAGAGCAACAATTGACTCGCGGACCATACTTTGCCCACCCAAGCTTTACACTGAAGGCCAATAGAAGCAAAATGTGTGCACTCGTTTTAAAAATGTTCATTTTTCTGTCACTTCGGCTGCAGAATTTCAAAAAGCAAAACTTCATATTCCAGTGAGAACAATAAAGAAATAATGAACAAGATTTTCCTCCCTTAGTTTCTAATGCCCACGTATTACAGAACATCTGTGTGAAAAGCCAGTGAGAAAATTGGGTATAAATATATTATTGCATTTAAAAAAAACAAAAACAAAAAACAATATTGTTCACAGCTTTAGAATGCTGATGAAATTTTCCAACAGAGTGTAAAACTCAGAGGTTTTAAAAAAAACACATCATCATATTGAGATCATAGACAACGCCGTGGTTTTAGATGCTCTGATGAAATGTAAATGCCGTTATTTGAAATCTCGTCAATTTTTTTTTATTTATTATAGTTTGCTTTCTTTTATTTAAAGTTGTTCATTTGTTTTGGTAGAAAAACGTAATGCTGAATAAAAATATTTTAATATTAATTATAAACAATAACAGTATTATTATTATTATTATTATTAAGCCATTAAAAGTTTTATTACGAGAAGCTAGTGATTCATTTGGAACTTTTAAAGTTGTGAATATTACAATATTTCGTCGAGAAATTCTGTTGTTTTTTTAAGTTGACTGTAAGTTATAAGTAAGAAATAGACTCCATAGCTGGTGGTCAGTTTGAGATGGGCAGAAGCTTGTGCTAGTATTAAGCTAATATAAAATTGACCTTAATAAAGCTGAAGCGGAGCGACACCTCCAAACGTATAATTCTAGCTTAAAAATACAACACACTATTCTATTAAAACACTCAGGAAGAAAGATTACCAGTTTTATACAAGTTTTCATGCGTTCCTAATGGCATTCTGGTATTTACTAGTCAGGACATGCAATAACTCAGCATATCTTTAGGTCTTCATCACAAATACAAGACTTTGAGTTGAAACGAGGGATAAGGGCAGAGTGGAAGCCACCAGTGGAGCGAACCCATAAAATGGCATCTGGGAAGTGTGCTCGACACACAATTCCCTACTATGCTGTGTTCAGGGACAACGTTTAACTTTTTCTTTTTCAATGCCATACTTACACTTAAAGCTAAGGGCCACTGCCAATGGTGCGAACCCAAGTAAAGGCAGCTGGACATTGTGCTGGCCACGCCATCCCCTTGTATGCCATGTCTAGGTAAACTGCTGGTAAACTGCTGCTTCTTTATCCATATGGACCAGAACATTTTGAAAGGGGTACTACCAAGGTCAGATACAATAAGTGTGTGGGGGGGGGGGGGAGGGGGAGAGGGGATACACATTCTTTAAAAACTTCTACACAACCGCCAGTGATCCGGCCAATCGTAAATGTTGTTGTTATTTTGATCGATTGGAAACTTTGTTGATCTCAAATATTTATCAAGTTTGACATTAATTTAATCACCTCGCTTGCCCGTCTTCTCCCAGCACGCCCCCCTCCACCTCCTTCTCCTCCCCTTACACCAACAGTTTTTTTTTCTTGTTTTTTTTTTAACGTTGTATTTTATACTCAAATATTGGGCCAACGTACTGCCAATATTGAACAAGGATTCTCGTATCCTTGCAAAACACAAACTTCCTCTTTAAATATGATGTCGAAACGATTGATTCCTGTAGATCGATACGGGAAATGGAAAAGACAAAATTAAGAACTTCCGGAACTGGAATGAAGAGAATAATAGTATAAAAATATGCCGAAAATGAACAATTTAGAAAAAAAATCTCACAACTTTGGCTTTTGAAGACAGTCGATGGACTGCTTTGAGGAAAGATAACAAGACTTCTGTTGCGTGATTTTAGGGTATGTATTGTTTGCTACTTCCGGGACAAATAGGCCCTGATTGCGACAGACCAGCGATCAGAGAATTTTTCTATTTTTTTTTTTATTATGGTGATGACAGATGAGCGTCCATCGCTCCAGATATAATTGATCGCTTCTTGAGAAGGGGATGAAGGAATTTTTATTTATTTTTTATTTTATCTTCAAACTAGTATGAAATTGTGTAGGTTTTTTTTCTTGATTGTTTGTCTTTTACAGAAAATGGAATATCTTTAATGATCTTTGAAATATTTCTTTCGAAAAATTTATAGAAGGGATGCTGTCGAATAGGCTACTTTAAAAGTGCGAGATATTTTTAAATTTTTCGTTTATATATTTTTAGAGTGTTTTGTTAGGGAATAGTTTTATCTTATCTTATATATTATTACAGACGCTCCTTCTATAAAGAAGATTATTGCGCCCTGCGCTCATCCGTGGTTCGAGTATAGTCTTGCATTTTATTAGTGTTTTAAATAATGTTAAATGGCTGCGTTTTTCTGGTTTGTTCAGGCAACCCATTCGATGCCCTAAATGTCTTTCTGAGCATTTCATTCATTGACACAGTTGTACCAGAAGACTTTGCGTCAACTAAGAACTTAAAGTTTTATGTATATGTTAAAACTAGAAAGGCAGTAGTAATGGGTTTATATCATTTGGTTCTCTGAATTCAATTTTCACAGCGCCAACTTTAATAATTATTCGGAAAATGCAGTTTTAAAAATATACCGAAAAAATGTGTTATAAATGTTAAAAGTATTTAATTAACTTTATATTTCCTTGTTTATGTTGACAAAATAAAAATAAACCTTTTAAACAGTCAATTTTCAATGTTTTAGTTATCTTATCGTTATTTACAGACTAAAGTAATTAGTTTAATATACTCAAGCCAAAGGCAGGCATTTTGTCTAATTATATTGAAAAAAAGCTGTGGTGTGTTTCTCCTTATCTTATATGCTGGAAACCCTCCATCTATAAACAAGAAAATTCATTCTACGCTTTAATTATCCACGTGTCTAGTTTTGTCTTGCATTTTCTGAATCATTTCAAAAAGAGGCTGGCCGTGCTAAATGAATTATATTCTGTTTTGCGGGGCTGGTAAAACCAACAAAATATACCCAGCTCTAATTTTAGCATCGGGAATTCAATTCC
Source organism: Anisus vortex (assembly GCA_949126835.1). NCBI lineage: Eukaryota > Metazoa > Mollusca > Gastropoda > Planorbidae > Anisus > Anisus vortex. Next base: position 34,982,083 of record OX421499.1, read on the forward strand.
CATAGACAACAATGTTTTTGTTGTTTCTTTTTATGCATCGCTGTTCAAGCCTTCATTAGTTGACGTAATTAGGTTCTTTGAAAGTATTAAACAAACATTTGGAATTAGTTACATGTATCGATTATATTGACAGGATTGTTCGTTGGCTATTTACGGTGGACAATTTTGCGCACTCACTCAAACACACACCCTTCTTCTTCTTCTTCTGTTAGCCAGTCTGCAGAGCTGTTTGCTCTCTTGCAGTCAATGCCAGACAAACATAATTACAATCATGTCTTCATCAGTTGTTCTACACTGCTATATAGTGTTTGATAGGTTGAGAGGGAAGCTGAGTGTATCTGAAGTAGGTTAGCTCAGGGCATTTGAGCAGGAAATGGTCCACACACACTCAGAGAAAATGGGTAGTTGTTTTGTTTTGTTTTGTTTTTGTGTGTGTGTGGGGGGGGGGTATTATAATTCGTTATTAAAACTAATAGCACTCTATATAGATCCAATATTGGTCCAATATTTATAAATTGGCCCAAAGTTTGTTCAATATAGTTTGCCGGTAGGGTACTAATTACGGTGATGAGCGTTAAGAACGCCGGTGGTCTAGTGTCAAAGTCTAGGATTGTCGTTCCGAAAGCCTCAGGAGCGAACCCTGGTAAAAACAAACACACGCACACAATTTTCCTGACTTATAAGGATGTCTGGCGGTTATCTAACATTTGCTTGACGGACGTTGAAGGGGCATTGTGATGTCGACCCAATGCCTTCTTGTATACTGTGGCCACGGAAAGTTAAATCCTTATTTATAACATAGCACGATGATATTTTTCTCCTCGTGCGATATATTGCAGATCTAATGTTTCTTACAGCCAAGTAAATATAGGTCTACCATTTACAACATATCACTAGCATTTCTAGCCTTACAGATAGCCATTTTAGCCTTTTTGGGCTACTTATTAACAAAGACTATAATAAGATTGACCGCTTGCTTTTTTTTTTTTTTTAGAGCTAAAGCGTTGTTGTTGTTTTTTTCGTGCGCAGCCAAAAACTCTGTTCTAAATGACTCCTAAACGTACCTAAACGTTTCCGCTGTATACAACTTTAAATTTTAATCTTAATTTTCCATTGAGAAAATCAAAAGCGAATTACTAAACCGGAAGTCTAGAGGACAGGGTGTGATCGGAAATTTCGAAAAAGAGTGTTTCAAGTTATCAAATATCATAAATATCATAGCAAGCGGTCCATCTTATGATAGTCTTTGATATTAAAAAGCCAAACCATTATGTTTTTATACTTACTTACTTATACCTTTCGCCCCACCTGGGGCATAGGCCGCCAAACAAGAGTTCTTCAGGTATCCCGATCCTGGGCCAATTTCTCTATCTGACCACAGCTAGTGCCTAGCTTTTTAACATCAGTTTCTATATCGTCCCTCAAGATGTTTCTCGGCCGACCTCTTTTCCTTTTGACTTGGAGGTTCCAAATTCCAAATGAGCGCTTGCCGAGAGACACTGAATGCCGGTTTTCTGAGGGTGTGGCCAATCCATTTCCAACTCTTTTGGGAAATTTCCTCTTCCACAGGCCTCTGTCGGTGCCAGAGTTTTTCATTACTAATAGTTTCTGGCCAACTCATCCTAAAGAATTTTTTTTAGGCACGTTTTAACGAATACCTGTATTTTCCTGACATTGTTTTTACTACAATACGAATTATTTTCGATGAAGAGTATTTTACAAACTCATTAATTCTATGTGCCAGAGGAAATACACGCGATATTTGAATTTGTAGCACAAAATTCCTATTAGTAAAAAAAAAAAACAAGACCTAGGGATTGTGAATAAAAAAAAAGGCTAACAAAATTTTTTTTTAAATGTCTAATTAATTTTTAAATCTAATTAACGCTGATTGGTTTATTGCCTGCAGCCATAATACTGATTTCCCCCGCCAATGGCTTCCATGTTTATTTAGGCAGAAAAACTTTTCTCTTTTAAAATGTTTTGCGAAGTCTTATAAAACAGTAAACAATCGTTACACACATTCACAACAGAAAGTGAATATTATTTGTTATTTTAGACAACAGTAAACAATCGTTACACACATTCACAACAGAAAGTGAATATTATTTGTTATCTTAGACAACAGTAAACAATCGTTACACACATTCACAACAGAAAGTGAATATTATTTGTTATCTTAGACAACAGTAAACAATCATTACACACATTCACAACTGAAAGTGAATATTATTTGTTATCTTAAATGAAACAGTTTGTTTGTATGTTAGATTTTTTGTTTTGTTTACGGGGATGCTCAGCTACGGCTCTACTTCCAGGATGGTGTTAGGACTTTTGTAAGAACTAACTAAAAAAAAGACGCATTATTTGAGCAAAGACTATAATAAGATGGACCATTTGCTCTATTTTTAGACCTTAGTGTTGTTTTTGTCCGCGCGCAGTTAATAACGGAGTCCTAAATGACTCGTAAACGTACCTAAAGTTTTCCGCTGTATCCAACTTTCGATTTTTATCTTAATTTTCCGTTGAGAAAAACTTAGCGATTTACTAAACCGGAAGTCTAGCGGACCAGGTGTGATCGGATATTCTGAAACAGAGTGTTTCAAGTTATCAAATAGCAGAAATATCAAACAAAGCGGTCCATCTTATTATAGTCTTTGGTTTGAGTTATAGCCAAGCATTAAGACGCGAGCTTGGAGATGCAACCGGGTCGACCTGATCTTGTTATTGATCGTCGCTGTCATCTGACCCGTCACGTGATGGGAGAGAGAGAAAGAGAGAGAGAGAGAGAGAGGGGGGGGGAATACTAAGGTATGCATTTCATCTATTGAGGTGTCGGCTATCTTTTGATTATTGCGCCATGCAGCTACAGTCATAAACTCGCTTTTAAAATGTGTTAACTACAGCTATTAACTCGTTTCTGAAATGTGTATACTACAGCTATTAACTCGTTTCTGAAATGTGTATACTACAGCTATTAACTCGTTTCTGAAATGTTTATACTACAGCTATTAACTCGTTTCTGAAATGTGTATACTACAGCTATTAACTCGTTTCTGAAATGTGTATACTACAGCTATTAGACTAACTCGTTTCTGAAATGTGTATACTACTACTATTAACTCGTTTTTTGAAATGTGAATAATAAAACCATATACTTTTTTTTTCTGAAAGGTGTATAAGAATTATAAGTAAAATACCCGTCAAATCAAACTGATCATAGGGCCGCTGAAGAAGTGATCACCGGTTTCTGTGGCCACGGCATATTAGGGGGATTCTGTAGCGCATCATTCCATGCGATTCTATTTAGCATTCTCAATGCGCTTCAAAAGTACCCTCCACACTAAACTTCTTTTGCACACGATGGGGTGGGGAAGTTACAAAAAACACTATTGAGAGAAAGATATAAAATTCTTGTTCATTTTTTTTTAATGTGTACTCTTTTTTTTAAGTTTCTGACATGTGTATGGTATTATATGATTCTGCATTATATTATGTTTTTTTTTTGTTGAACACACAAAGAAACACACACAGACATACATACACACGCGCTGAATAATTTCGAAGGGTCCGGATTAAAAAAAATATGTAATTAAAAATATAATGTTTACTCTTAATAAAATAAAAAAAACAATATTGAATTTAAATAAACAACAGGAATTAAACAAAGAATTGTACAAAGCTATTTTTGCTTCTATTGGATTGTTCTATTTCTAAAGTTGACATTTTCAAAGCGCTTTTTGTTTCCGTGTTCCAGATAAAACAAAACTAATTTCTAGACATTCCAAAAGGCTTTTTAAAAAAAAACGAATGCAATTATACACGCCAACTTGTTACACAACTTGAATTTTGACTACAATGGAGACTCTTTCTCTAAAGTGGAGATGTCAATATTTGACATCGGACATTGTCATCTGTCAGTTACCGAGTGTGACACTTGTGTCACTTCGCTTAGTGTCTCGAAAAATCTTTTGAAAATTCTGACGCAACCGCAGCCATAAAAGGGAGGCCAATATGTCTCTTTTACCAAAAAAAAAAGATACTTTATTTGTTTTTTTAAATACTACAAATGATTGCTCGAGCTGGAAAATGATATGTGGCAGACACTCTAGAGCAGACGTAACCTATGGCCCAGATAATTTTAAACTCTTTTTTTTTTCCTAGCCACATCGTGGCTGCATCGAAAAACGTGTCTCTGATATGTGTAGGCTACATCCAAAAACGTATTACCTACACGTTTATGAAACATTCAAAAGACTTGTTTTCTAAAAACTTAAATCACGAAGCATACACACACAAAAAAACAACAAGATTTGGAAAAATTAAACATCAAAAGAAATTTTTAATAAAGAATAAGATTAATTGATCATTGGTGCGAACGGAAGAAAATTGTGTAGATCTATATTTGAAATAGAATTGAAATCACAGACTTTAGATCATATTTAGATCATATTAATACTGTGTTGTCGAATTGTACGATAGTTTGAGTTTAAGATATAGTCTACTATCTTATTACTTAGTAGCGGTTCGTCTGCAAAGTTTATACATACAAATGCCAAATGATTAGACCAATGCAATGTTAAAGTTTGTTTTTGTGTGTTCACAGAACTGGTTTAACATTTTGTGATGTATATAATCGCCACATCATCAACAGTGTAAATTTGCATAACTTTTAAAAGAATATACCGGTATGAACTTTTCTATCGCAATAAAGTTAAAATTTACTTCAGTATTGAATAATGACCTATTAAGTGTTGCATTAGCGTTTTACATTATATTAGCAATGCAAATGTGGATTTTTTTTAAATTGCAATAACATTATAGACATTACTTTAAAATTGTAAATCGACATAATATTTATTGAAGTATCGTTTTACATTGTATTCGTGTAAAGTTCAAAGGTTACCACATCAGGATAGGTTTGTATTTGAACTTTGTAATAGTTTGACCTCACTATCGCCGTTAACACACACACACTACTTCAACAGTTATAACTCAACATCACCAACACCAGGAGGTCAGCAACCATTTGCTTATAGTGTACCGAAGCAGGATTTAGGCCTACGCTTCATTCAGCGTGACAACAGCCTAAAAGTCCTCGGCAGTACCCCAGTCTGTGCATATAGACGATGAAGTTAAGATCAGGATAGCCAGAGCTAGTTCTTCCTTTGGAAGACTACGTTCTAATGTATGGAATCGGAGAGGCTTCAAGTTGGAAACAACAACTAAAATTTATGCAGCTGCCATTTTACCAATCCTTCTCTATGCATGTGAAACCTGGACCGTGGATAGCCGCCACGACAGGAAGCTAAATCACTTCCATCTGAGCTGCCTACGACAGCTGATACGGGTCAAATGGCAGGACAAGATCCTGGACACTGAGGTGCTCGCACAGACCGACATGCTACTGGGAAAAGCCCAGCTCGGATGGGCAGGTCATGTTGTGCGCGTGCCAGAAGAACGTCTACCCATGAAGATCTGCAATGGCGAACTAGTCACAGGAAAGCGCTTGCGAGGATGGCAAAAAAAGAGGTTCCAAGACACCCTGATGGCCTCCCTAAAAAACTTTGAAATCTATCGTAACAACGGGGAAAGCCTGGCTTAAGACCGATCTTCTTGGCGCAACATTATCGTCACTGGAATAGCAAACCACAAAGATAAAAGGCGAAAGGTCGCAAATGAAAAACGACAAAAAAGAGAATCCAGCAAAGACAGCCCCGCTTCTACCGGCCATCAATCCACGCACCTTTGCACCCAACTGTTGCAAATACTTTCGGTCAAAAATAGGCCTCATCAGCCATCTCCGAACCCACAAGAAATTATGACTCTGACATAGAATGGTCCTCATGGAAAACGATGGACACGCATCATCATCATCATATATAAATATATAAATATATAAATATATAAATATATAAATATATAAATATATAAATATATAAATATATAAATATATAAATATATAAATATATAAATATATAAATATATAAATATATAAATATATAAATATATAAATATATAAATATATAAATATATAAATATATAAATATATAAATATATAAATATATAAATATATAAATATATAAATATATAAATATATAAATATATAAATATATAAATATATAAATATATAAATATATAAATATATAAATATATAAATATATAAATATATAAATATATAAATATATAAATATATAAATATATAAATATATAAATATATAAATATATAAATATATAAATATATAAATATATAAATATATAAATATATAAATATATAAATATATAAATAGATAAATAGATAAATAGATAAATAGATAAATAGATAAATAGATAAATAGATAAATAGATAAATAGATAAATAGATAAATAGATAAATAGATAAATAGATAAATAGATAAATAGATAAATAGATAAATAGATAAATAGATAAATAGATAAATAGATAAATAGATAAATAGATAAATAGATAAATAGATAAATAGATAAATAGATAAATAGATAAATAGATAAATAGATAAATAGATAAATAGATAAATAGATAAATAGATAAATAGATAAATAGATAAATAGATAAATAGATAAATAGATAAATAGATAAATAGATAAATAGATAAATAGATGAATAGATGAATAGATAAATAGATAAATAGATAAAAGATAAAAGATAAATAGATAGATAGATAGATCGATCGATAGATAGATAGATAGATAGATCGATAGATAGATAGATAGATAGATAGAATGGATGATTGGATGGTAGGATGAGTGGTAGAATATATATATATAATATATATAATATATAATATATATATAATATATATATATATATAGAGAGAGAGAGAGTGGAGAGAGAGAGATAGAAAAAGAGAGATACTTATGGATGAACGGAAGAAAAGATAGGGGGTGGATAGATGTATAAATGGATAGATGAATGGATGGATAGATGTATAGAAAATAATTGTATAACATCCTTATTTGCATAGCCTATATATTATGTCAATAAAACATAGTTACAAATGACCTATTTTCAATGGTGTTTTGATTAATTGAATTATTTTCTTTGCTCAATTCGAAAAACGGGCGTGGGAGAAAGAAATACATTTTAATCCAGGAAAATTTTAAGGACACAATTTATTAAGCAATAATTGGATTGGCTACTTTTTGTTTTAAGTTGATAAAAGTTTTAAAAAAAATAATTGGATTGGCTGAATTTGATTGGTTAATTGCACATTGGGTTTAATTCGTTTCTAATATTGGCTCGTTTAATCGTTTTTTGTTGTTTTTTTTTTAATTAAGTAGATCTATTCAAGACAAAAATAATAGGGTTGGTTTGGAGAGTAGGAATAAAGGCAAAGCTAGTTCAGTGTCACAGTCCTAACTTTATTAGCAAATTAAAGACGCGCTGGTTGGTCTCTCTTCCTTTTTTTTAAACATTTTTTTAAAAATGTTTTGTTAGTTTGGGTCCGTACAATTTCTTTCGTCAGCTGAAGAGAATATCTTTATTTTGATATTCTTTTCTCTTTGTGTGTGTGTGTGTGTGTGTGTTAGTTTTGAATTTTTATCTTTTTAACAAAACTAATAAACTTGAAATAAAATGACTAAAAAAAAATACATTTCCTCAATAACTTTTAACGTTTTTTTTATATTTTATTTGCAATTTTAATGTGATATAGGCCTCGCAATTTATGCCTTCGGAAAAGAACAAGGGTAAACCACTTAATTTCAGAAATTATGGTCTATGTATCAGACTTAATGGATTATACCATATTTTTTTTAAACAGTATTTTAGTGACCCGCCTAATGCTGTGTTTTTATCACATATGTAGCATGTACGTAATAATCTTATTTTATAGAAGAACCGTCTGTAATATATAAGATAAGTAAGAATTATATTAAAACTAATACGAGTTTCCACACATTTTTTCGAGCCTATGGACATCTATATTCTCGAGGGCGTTAGTAAGGATTTGGTCTAAATATATAAAAAAAAATGTCAGAAATGTATTGTTATATATCATTACGAAATATCCGATCCAGACTTTTAGCGAAACAACAATTTTGATTTTGTGGCCCCTGTATTTGGACGAGGCCATGCATTGCTAGAAACTATGGTTGAGAGTTTAGAGTTTGAACAAAGTGTTTTTATGAGAACATTTTTAAATGCATTAAAGTAGTTTTTCTTCCAGAGTGGCATCCGGGCATGAAACAAACCAGGGAAACCCGTAAATTAACATCATTTAAAACGCTAATAAAAATGCAAGACCAGACTCAGACCACAGATGAGCGTAGGACGCAATAATCTTTTTTTTTTTTATAGACGTAGCGTCTGTAATATATAAGATTACAGTGCCAGAAAGCGGAGGTGTTTTAATCTTTTTTTTTGTGACAGCCTCAATGTTTGATGACAGTGACGAATCACAGAGACCTTTATTGACTTAGTAAGGGAACCACTCTGGGTGACAGAAGGGCGACGATTAAAACATTGGAATGCCTTTATTAAGGGCTAGTCTGTTTGGCCTAATTGTTAGGGCTTCACTCCCCAACACGAATCTGTGCATTGTGCCTCGCATCTAACCCCGATCAGTCGTCTCGACCAAACTATGACAAGCATCCATAGAGGGGAGGAAAGTACAAATAATGCGGACCTAACAAGCATAATTGTATTGGTCACACGATCATCACCCTCGCATTGGCCTAGGATATCCGGGAACCGCTTCATCGGCGCGAACAAAGGGAGGACATTATCTCGGAAAGAAAATATCTTTTTTTGTTTGTTATCTTTCTTTATAATGCAGAGAGAGAGAGAGAGAGAGAGAGAGAGAGAGAGAGAGAGAGAGAGAGAGAGAGAGAGAGAAAGCACGAGAGAATAACATACATTACTCCTGGTTCAATTACAAGGTAAATTGTTTTTATCGTATTAATTTATTTTTACTCTCAATCAAATGTGTTTTTCCCCCAACGCGTCTTCTTCTTCTAGGAAATGGAAAGGGAATTCCCAAATGGTTCGTTGTTTTTTTTTAAATCTTTGTTTTCAACCCTAGTGAACTTGTGAACTTTGCATATTTTAACACGCAAGTCTGATAGAATGATGGACATGGGACAAGTGAGTTGAACTGTATACTATTGCATCGCATATCAAAGCATTATGTATATATATTTATAACACAATCTAAAACCTAGCTATTAGTGGAATTAGTTTTAATTGTATTTTAGGCTCGAGATTATTTGCGTTCGATAATGACGTTGCATTCTACACAGTTAACGGTGTCTCGTGATATAACGTCACTTCCTTATTATTGTTTATTTTAAACTTGAGTGGGCGGAGTCTCCACATCTCTGTTTAGATAGAACTATAGGCTACAGATCTATCTAGGGTTAAGGAAATAGTGGGTGGCAGTGTTGTTTGTTTAGCTATTGTTCCGTAGTTAATGATTCTTATTTTTTACCTCTACTGTGATAGTAAATTGAAAAAAAAATTAAGTATTTCGTCGAACCCAATTGATCCATAGAGCCGGTGAAGCAGCGCTCACTAGTTTCTGTGTCCAAGGCACACGAAGGGATTGTGTGGCCAGAACAATGCCCAGCTGCCCTTTTACTTTGCCCCAACCAAAGTCGGGTAGGCCTACCCATTAGAGCTGGGATAGACCCAGGGACACCCCCTCCATACCCGAGAAAAAAATCCCTAGCCTTCACCAGGATTCAAACCCAGGACCTTCGGTACGCCAGCTGAACGCGCTATCAGCTCGGCCACCGTGGCATATAACCTGTTCAGTGGGCTGTGATGACAGAACTGCTTATTGTTGCAGCAAGTAATTAATCATTAATGTTATTCCTTGTCCTAGTTCCTAGATCAACGACGCCATAACTATTGTTATACACATTCTACCAAACGTGAAATTAAATTTACTGCTAAATAAAAGAATAGGCTTTAAGCATTAGCAGTTGTTGTTTTTTTACGTTGTTACGGAGAAAAGCCGTATTTAAATCTAAACACGATATCTCTTCCGCTGATAAGGCAACAGCATAAATGCAGTTATAACTTCCACTGTTATAACTGTGGGATAATTTTTGAAAATTACTGGCATCTTGATATCACCATGGAGTAAGTGCCGATTATAATGAGATCTCGATGAGATAACAATGAAGATAAATGCAGCTACTTTTTATTAGTTTCCGTATTAATGTTGCCTCCATGGACGAGTTAGCTCATTACCATGTCTATTTTGAGGCTCACGGAGGGCTGGAGGACACTCCTGTTTGGGAAGGCACTGCTGTGTTGGAAGACGCTACTGTGTTTGGAAGCCGCTACTGTGTTGGAAGGCGCTACTGTGCTGGAAGACGATACTGTGTTAGAAGAAGCGAATGTGCTGGAAGACGATACTGTGTTGGAAGACGCTATTGTGTTGGAAGACGATACTGTGTTGAAGACGCTACTGTGTTTGGAAGACGCTACTGTGTTGGAAGGCGCTACTGTGCTGGAAGACGTTACTGTGTTAGAAGAAGCGAATGTGCTGTAAGACGATACTGTGTTGGAAGACGCTTCTGTGTTGGAAGGCAATACTGTGTATGCTCTTTAGGGATAGTGAGCTAGAGTTCCACATGGGGCGCAGGGCGTTTAAAAAAGCAAGCTTGGCCTTGTTCATCCTGTTTGTTTATTACCTCAATCGTAGAGAAGAGCCAGGGAGAAAACTGAGCAAGACCCGTCTCCCGCAAAGCTCGAACACATTTACCCACACACGTTGTATGTCCATGACCGCTGCCCCTTAGCTAAATGGCCGAAATTTGAGCCAATGGCCTGCCTCTCTGATCAAAAGAAAACGTAGTCCGAAGTACATATACTACACTTTGATTAGAGACAAAAAAATGGCCGATTAAATCACTAAATAAACTTTGATAGATTACTGAAATTTAAAAAAAATATGCTACAGATATATTATATATGTTATAGATATTTCCCTTAACGGTTATGGTGAATGGGGGGAGCTAATGGACTGCGTATCTATTAGTCTTTTCTGTGGGCTTGGTAGACTTGGTGGCGCCCATCTCCTCTCCAAGTCGGCTGAGGATTTTGTATTTCTAATTGTCTGCACCATGGACCATTAAGTATTAAGAAGTTTAAATTTTAAAATAATATTTGACATTAAAATAGATTTATATATAGCGATACCGAACAAAAATATCTTAAGAGTGTGTTAATAAAAAAAAATTATATTTCCAGGTCGAACTAGCTGCAAAGCATGAGAGAAAACGTTATTAAAAGAATTATAAGAAGAAAAAAAAATATATGAAAAGGACAAGAAACAATGACATGTAGAATTCACAATGGCTTTTGGAAAAAGTGGCTTCCCTCCCCCCTCCTCCCCCCCCCCCCCATCTATTCTGGCTTGTTAAAGCAAATTGTAAAGATTACGTAGATGAAAAGGGGGCGTTAATGATCGGGGGTGGGGGAGTACAACAATGCGTGACGTTAATGGGAGTCGGCAGGTTGGGGAGTTGATGATCATAGCAAGCGAATTCAAAAGAATGCAATTTTCTTTTTCTTTCTCTTTCTCTCTCTCTCTCTCTCTCTCTCTCTCTCTCTCTCTCTCTCTCTCTCTCTCTCTCTCTCTCTCTCTCTCTTTAACACAATTAATCTAGATGGCAACACTCATTTAATTCTTTTTTTTTTTTTTTTATTATTATTTAGCCTTGGAGAAATTAGCAAGGGTGGAATGATTCAGCGGAAAGTGTATGGTCGGTTCTGCGGGTATGACGTCAAGGGTGGAATGATTCAGCGGAAAGTGTATGGTCGGTTCTGCGGGTATGACGTCAAGATATTTCCGTGACGTCATTGGTTGGATTTCTTTTTATTCTATGCGGAAAAAAAAGGGGAGGGGAGGGGCGTTTAATCATGTGGTTACGGGCCCACGAATCCGATTGGATTTAGCTAGGAGGCTGATGACGCTACCCCTACCCCCTACCCCATCCCCTAACCGTTTTGTTACTTGCTGAAACTGCAACAACAGCTGGTAATTGAAGCAACTATAGTCTACCTCTTTGTAGCAAAACGCTGCGCTAATACAGTCTCTGCAATACGAGACATATTAACATATATATTTATTGCATGTGTGTTTCCTTACTCTGTTGTTGTTTTGTTTTTTTTTTCTTTGTGTGTTTTTTTCCCCCGGTAAATTGCAAACCATTACCCGCCCGTGTTCTATAAATAGACGATGTTGATTTGTTGAAAATTTGACATGTGACAAGATGTCTTCTACAGGTGTTGAAATCAAGTTAGCAAACTATGGCAAAGTATCTAATAATGCCTTCCGCCCAGTGCCCGACCGTGTGATTGTTGGTGCCCTGGACAAGTTGAATTTTCCGGCGCACTGATTTTAAGCTTTTTAATAATCATAAACATTTTAACTAGGAAAAAAAATGAAAATCTCTCTATATATATAAAGTATACTGTGTGTGTTTTCAACCAATCATATTAGATAATTTAAAGACACGTGACCTTTTGGATCGTGTTAGACTTATGCGATTTCCCTTCGGACATGTGTCTTCGCTATCTAAGGGGTTTACGTATTGGACGGCCATGCGGGAGACCCGGGTTCTATTCTCCAGTTAGTCTAATAACTTTTTTTTCTACAATTTTTTTCTAAAAGTCTTTTGTAAAAAAAATATACTTTTTTTAATGATTAGATTAGATTAGATTCATTGTAGTTTAGAATTTTTTATCTGTAGCTTATAAAGGCCTGTTTTATTTTCACCCGGGCAACGCCGGGCAATTTTGCTTGTAGCCTATAATATAAAATATATTTATGGAATTCGCCACTGATATAGAGATTTGCCCCGTGTATGTATTAGCTTGAGGTTTTCTCAGATAAATCGTTATATAATTCCCAAGCTCTGGCACTAAAAACGGTGACATCAGATTCCCCCCACAAAAAAAAAATAAATAAATTGGGAAATCACAAACTAAATATTTGTTTTTTGTTCATTGGCCAAAACTAAAAACACTTTAAAAAAAAACAAAAAAACATTTCTTCCATTATATTTATTTATAGAACTTGTGTCTAGACAAAGGACAAAATGTAAATTTAAACCATAAACACAAAAACAAGATTAAGCAACAAAATAACAACAAATATAAGAAAAAAAAATAATATTTCTCTTTTTTGTTGATTTCTTCGTTAGATGTTTACAATGTGTTGTTGTTTTTTTTTGTGTTTTTTAAATCGTCTGTGTGGGTGATCGTAAAAGGACTCTGGGATGTATTGTTCCAGTCCAACGAATAAAGCTACATTCAAATTTAACGTCTTTATTTTTTTTTCTATTGCCAACGTTTTATCGAATTGTCAAGTTTTAAAAGAAAAAAATGGTTTTCCTAAATTAGATCTTATAATAATAAAAAAATGTTTCTCCTTGTCTTTCATCATCAGCATACAGTTTCTTTATACACATTTATTCCCCCCCCCTCCTTAGTTGTTGTTGTTTCTATTCAAAGGTATCAATTGGGGGGGGGGAAGCTTTTAAAACATTATTTCAAATTGTGACGTAATATTTTAGAAAATATGTTAGCAATCTTTGACGTCATTTCACAGACTGATATAGATTTAGAATATAGATAGATAGATAGATAGATAGATAGATAGATAGATTGATTGATTGATAGATAGATAGATAGATAGATAGATAGATAGATTGATTGATAGATAGATAGATTGATTGATTGATTGATTGATAGATAGATAGATAGATAGATTGATTGATTGATTGATTGATTGATTGATTGATTGATAGATAGATAGATAGATAGATAGATAGATAGATAGATTGATAGATAGATAGATAAATAGATAGATAGATAGATAGACAGATAGATAGATTGATTGATAGATAGATATATTGCTTACTCAGCACAAATATTTATAGAAAGCGATTTCGACATCCGCCCTCTATTCAGTTTAGCTCAATAATTTCACACTACTGATAACTAACTATACAATAAAGATCACTAATGAATATATTTTCAATCTAAGCCCATACTGAAATTTTTATCAACGATGACCGGTGCAAAATTTAGAGAATAAGCGATATAGTTAGATATATGAAAATAATTGTCTATGTATTTATTCATATAATCTATGGCAATATTATGTTGCAATAAAGTCGCAAAAAACGACTTTCCCTGGACATGTTTATGGACTAATTGCACAATCCCCACCTCCATAAACCTTGCAAGTGATAAACGCCCCTTCACAAACACAATACACAAGTTCTTGTTGTTACTTTATTTAAACACACCCTTTATATGTGTTCATATATATACGTAAGTATTTCTTAAATATAACGTAGTAATTCTAATATCCCTAACGGCTTCATTGGCTCAATAAATAATAGACTGCATAAATGACTGCATGATTGACTGTATAATTGACTGGGTCTATGTTCTATTGGTTGAGAGATTCGATGCCTTGTTTCAGGAGGTTCTTTGATGCTTTGTTGCAGAGTTAGCACCAGCGTGAATCGGACATAACTATTGTTTATAGAAATAAAGACTAAACAAATGAATCCCAGTCACGGTGCCAAAAGAGTTAATAGATGTCTTGTTATAATTTAGTGGGCCGACTGGGGCGTAGACAGGTAAACATACAGATGGGCTTGATAGATAGATAGATAGATAGATAGATAGATAGATAGATAGATAGATAGATAGATAGATAGATAGATAGATAAAGGGATGGATTTTCTGCATGAGTGGGTGGATCGAAAGATAGATAGACAGACGATAGATGAATAGATGGATATATGGATAGATAAATAGATATAGATAAATAGATAAAAAGATAAATAGATAAATAGGTAAATAGATAAAAAGATAAATAGATGAATAGATTCATAGATTCATAGATCAATAGATAAATAGATAAAAAGATAAATAAATAGACCAATAGATTAATTGATCAATATATCAATAGATCAATAGATAAATACATAAATAGTTACTTAAATACATAGATAAAAAGGTAAATAGATGAATAGATAAAAAAGTAAAGAGATAAAGAGAAAAAAGATAAATAGGTGAATAGATGAATAGATGAACAGAGAAATAGATAAATAAATAGATAGGATAGATGGCTTTAATAGATGGATGGAGACGGGTTGGTGGAACGATGAATGGATAGTTGGATAGATATAAATGTGGGTGAATAGATGGATTGAGATGGGTGGCTAGATAATAAATATGTGAATAGATAGATGAAGTTTCAATATAGATATACATCGACAGAAGACGGATAAATATAGATCTACGTGTTCTTTCTATTACGTTTAATTTTCACTAACACAATTAATGACTAATAAACAAATTACACACCAAGTCAAGTAAAGCTAAAGAACGAAAGATAGATGTATGAATAACAAAAGTGTAAAGCTAAACACCGAAAGATATCAGTATAAAAGCAGGAATGTAAAACTTAATAACGAAAGATTGAAGCATGAAAAGCAAGAATGTAAAGCGAAATAGCGAAAGATGTAAGAGCAAGACTGTAAAACTAAATAACGAAACATAGATGTATGAAAAGCGCGAGTGTAATGATAAGACAGTTACGTACAGATCGGGGTTAAAAAGAAATACATCCAATCAATAAGCACTCTATCTTAACTATGTCATCCTTCCACAATTTTTGCCCATCTCTCGGTGGAGTCTGAAGTTTATGGAGACACATTACTGTCTATTATCGTAATGGGGTTATCCTATGTTTCCTAACTCGTCTCCAGTAAAAACAAACAAAAAACCCAAAAACCCGTGCCTTTTTACTAATATTTAGCAATATCTCCACCGAGTTGTGAATTCAAAATTTTTTTAAACAATTTACCAGAGAAATAAAAAATATTCAAAAATTAGCCACAAATTTCCTTTTTGGTTGCATATGTTGTTAAATATGACTTTAGAAATGTGTGACCTTCTAAAAACATAATTTCTACATAGATTTATAACTTTAAAGCTTTTCAAAGTATGCACAATCTTATTTTATTACATCTTCCACCTACTCTGCAATAATTAGTTGGGATTTTTATTTTTATCTTTTTGTGGGTGGATTGTTTTTTCCGTTGTTCTGTTGTTGTTTTTTATAGGGCTGTGGGCCAGTGTGGTCCGACTGGTACTTTACTTAATTACTCTGTAGTTCTTATAAGTTTTACTATTTCTGTTCTCGGTGGCCGAGTGGCAGCGCGTTCGGCTGGCGTACCAAAGGTCCTGAGTTCGAATCCTGTCGAAGGATTTTTTTTTCCCCGGGACTTGAGGGTGTCCCTGTTTCCAGAAAACGAACTAGGATACCCACTAGCTATACTTTAAATGGCCAATCTCTTGCAAGGGTGTCAGAAGCCAAATACTTGGGTTTGAACATCACAGAAAATCTCCACTGGGGCATACATGTTCAATCCATTGTTGCCAAGTCTAACAGAGTCTGCGCCTTCATCCATAGAAACCTAAAGGGGTGTTCCACGAAAATTCAGACCCACTGTTATAAAAGCTTAGCTCGCCCCATCCTAGAATACGCCTCGCCAGTTTGGGACCCCCACCAGCAAAACCTGATTGACAAACTGGAGATGACCCAGCGACGCGCAGCACGTCGAATACTAGAGGACGACAGCACCAAACCAAGCGCCTCTGCCTTAGTAGCAAAACTCCACCTAGATACACTACAACAACGAAGAGCAATTGACAAAGTGTCCATGATTTATAAAATCATCAACGACCACGTGGACCTTTCGACCCAAACAAGTAGAATGCAGAAAGTGTCCCGCTCTACCAGAGGCCATCAGCTCAAGCTGCATGTCCCACATGCACGCACGGACGTCTACAAACATTCTTTTTTTCCGTCAGCCATTAGGCTGTGGAACACCCTGGACCAGCCCTCCAACACTGCCCCCTACAGTTCCGGCCTTCAAATCGTCACTAAAGTGCTGGTCCAAAAACCTAAAGGGACACTCTTTTATCTGTATATAACTGTTGTTTGCTATGTTATGTTTGCTATGTTATTTTATGTGTATTTAAATTGTGGACTTTTTCCTCGGTTCTACGGGGTCTCCACAGTATTACGAAGAAGAAGAAGAAGAAGAAGAGTCCACCAAGCTCAGGTGGGTACCTGACATTAAATAGGGTAAAGTAAAGGCGGCTGGGAATTGTGCTGGCCTCACATCCCCTAGTATGCAGTGGCCACGGAAACTGGTGAACGTGTCCTTATAATCAATTGGGTCCGACGGGTACTTTATTTACTTACTCTGTAAATCTTTTTAGTTTTACCATTGTTTGGTTCAGTTCTTTTTGTTTGTTTGTTTGTATATGCAAAGATTTTTTTTTTAGATTGGCAATGTGACAACTGATTGTTTCGACCAATGATTGTTTCTACGGGGTCTCCACAGTATTACGAAGAAGAAGAAGAAGAGTCCACCAAGCTCAGGTGGGTACCTGACATTAAATAGGGTAAAGTAAAGGCTGCTGGGAATTGTGCTGGCCTCACATGTAATGTTTATTTGGACCACGGGGGTATATCAAAATGTATTTCATAAATGTATGTACTTTTGTAAATTTAGAAATAATATATTTAAACAAAAACAAAAAAAACACTATTATTTTATGCTTGAATTAAATTTTTACCCTTAGGATAAACAAATTGAAATAAAAAAAACAGGATACTTTTTGCGGTTTTACGGTTTTCTTCGTTGCTAAAAATAACTTTACCATCCTACAACACCCGGGTGTTATTCGAAACTGTGGCGCAAATTCGATACTTTAAAATGTGTGTCTGCGCTTTTTCTTTTATAAATAGCAGTGCAATAGAAGAAAACAGACAAATATTCCTAGACCTGCTCCGGGCTGTTTTTATATTTATCTATTTTATTTAATAAAAGGCTTGGGAAAATGGGGGCATGGGGAATCTAGTTTCGATTTCTATCATAACTCCACAAGGTCACACATGGTTGGCTGATCCCAATATGGACAAACTAAAAATAAACCCCTGCCAACTCTTAAACTCTTAAAATAAATCAAAAGAAGTGAAGAAAACAAAACAATCAGCATAATTGGCTAACTTCAATCGAATAGTAGACTAAATCTCCATTTTTTAAATAGACATAATTTTGTCTTTAAATTGTCTATAAATGGAATTCTGACTTGGCTTTGTAAACGATTATAGGGGATGTTTTTAATTGGAACTGGCAGACTATTAGAGATAGAATTTATTTTGAAAACAAGCTTTACCCGTGAAATTAGAGGAATGTTATTGTTTGAGAATAGCGTAAATATACAATTAAAATAACGTATTTCTCATTGATTTTATTTCCTTTTCATTTAATGTTGTTCGTGTTGATACTGTTGAGTTTAATCATATAAAATAATTGTTACTGTGTCTTTTAATGTACCGTGGTCGTCATGAGTTTTATTCGTGTTTCAGTATATCTGTATTAGTATCTTGGTAAACGTATATGTGTCTCAGTGACTTTTATCTCAGTGTCTGTCTCGATATCTTTGTCTCAGGCTCTGTGTCTCAGTATCTGTACCATTGTATCTGTGTTTGCTTTCTGTCTAAGTATCAGCGTCTGAGTATCTGTTTCTGATTATTAGTGTCTGAGTAGCTGTGAATGTATATAAATATCTGTTTCTTCGTGTCGGTTTGTATCTGTGTGTGTCTATATTTAGGAATGTGTTTTGTGTTTCTGATCTTGTGTTTGTGTGTGTGTGTGTGTGTTTGTGTGTGCGCGGGAGTATATATTCGTGCCTGCATATATCATGTATGTGCGGTGCGCCGTTTTAAAGTGGTTCATTTATCAAACATTATGGTTTCGATGTAATTATGAATTGTAGATCTTTTTATTTTCCATTTATCTGAGAGCAGAGAGAGGGGTGTAGCATAATCAGATAATATGTTAGACATTTAAATTCTCCTGCTTTCCCATTGTGGGAACTATATTATTTCCAGTAGCGTAGCTAGAGGTGGTGGAGGGGGAGGGCCGTACCGGAAGTCTGGATAGAGGCCAAAGTGATACATTCTCAAACTTACCTCACTAATATATGAAATGAAAATTCTTAATGGGCTCTGTTTAGGACCCTCCACCCCATGCGCCCCATGCACCATTTACCCTAGTCACGCCACTGTGTTAGCGATTTATTGTTTTCAATTCTGTTTGTCTAGAACTGTTCACTAAAGTATGTCTCGTCATAGGTTGATATTTTTAGATAGTTTACATGGGGGAGGGAGCAAGGTGGCCGTGCGACAGCGCATTGGACAAGCGTACCGAAGGTCATGGGTTCGAATCATGGTGCAGGCTAGAATTATTTCCCGGGTCTGGAGGGTGTCCCTGAGTCTACCCAGCTCTGATGGGTACCTGAGCTTAGTTGGGGTAAAGTAATCGCAGCTGTGCATAGTGCTAGCCACACAATCACCTAGTATGCCGTGGCCACAGAAACTGATGACTTCACCGAATCTAATAATCAATTTGGTCCGAAGGATACTTTACTTAATTTACTTACATTAAACTGTGTTTTATTATTTGAGCCACCCATTTTTGTTTTCAAACAGAATAAATCGAACACTAAATCAATAAAGAAAAGAAATGTACATTTGCGTTAAACGAGTGAATTTTGGAAAGAGGAAAAAAGCACTAGGGGAAATTAAATCATGCCCTCATGCACCTACAAGGAAATGATCACCACTTCCTGGCACTTTTATTTTGGCGCATATTTCCATGCTATCGAATTTTCAGTGCACTTTCTTTCCACAATTACGTTGGTTGGGTATGTTGGGGATGGCAAGGCACACAAAAACCAAACAAGCAAAAGAGAAAAAGGTTATTTACACTATTCTTAAAGAGCAAGCTGTTGGTCAAGCTTTGGATCAAACAGTTATAAGCATAACAAAGACAAAAATAGCAAGAGGTTGATCGAAATGTAGCGAAAAGGGCCGAAAATATTTATTGCGAAGAGCTTGACCAAGATTTATGCAAAAGGGCCGAAAGGGAATTAACTAGCGCTTAATGAAGATTTTTCCCATAATGCCAAGATGTCTCAAGAAATGAACTTTTAGTGAGTTAATTGGGATTGGACACCCTCCCCCCAAAAAAAAAAATAATTAAAAAGCTAGAACGTCCCAAGAATGAAGATTTAGTTCAATAAGCCTAAACGTTGCAACGGCACGCTACACGGTGCAGCGCTATTACCTCTGCCAACAGCCACGGACAAAGAAATTCGACCTCTGTCTCTATTAACCCTCAACGGTCACCCAAAGCAGACGTCAATTTCTATAGAAAGTGCACGGTGTAATTAGCGCACCAGGAGATGGTGATGACAGAGCAATGTCGGACAGTCACGCAGCCCCGAGCTCGGGAAATTGTTTCACGTGCAGAGTTCATTCCTCCTGTTTTATGAATTAACTCGATGGCGGTAATAAAGAGATAGTTGCTCGTAGAAATTATAAGGTCGAGAGCAGGTAGTTTTTTTTATAGACAAGAAAGATCAATAGGGAATATGTAGTAGCCTATTGCACATATACTCAATGTCATGTTGATACATATTTCGGAAACAATCTCTGGGCAAGTAGAAGAACACACAAGCATTGTGCTGGCTATTAAATCTCCTAGAACACTTTGTCGGTTTTTTTCTGTGATATTTCTTGGATATAATTGTCCATGTTTGATTTCACCGAAAAGATAGCATGCTCTTTTTCCGATAACTGACTATGAATTAAAATAATGTATATACAGAAAGGTATTACAATCTCACTTAAAAACACAACACACGTATTTAAAGTTTTATAAACAATTAGAAAGAGATATTGTGTCTAAACCCCGGTGTTGTTGTTCAATTCCCTATGACATAGTAAAGTACCCCTCGGACCAAACTGATCATAGGGAAGGTGAAGCAGCGTTCACCAGACTTGAACCTCACTTCACCGGAGTGAGTAACGAACCGAGACTAATCTCTTAGATCTCGGAGGACAAACACACTTGTGTTACGCAGTGTCACCATATAGGTTCGGTGCAAACAGAGGACCGTTTCCATCCACTCTATGCTAATGCAAGACAGGGCAGTCTAAAAGCACATGCTCAACCGTTTCTTCTGCTTCATCAGTTTCTGTAGCCACGGCATACAAGGCCAGCACAATGTCCAGCCGCCTTAACTTGACCCCAACTTATGTCAGAGCTGGTTAGACTCAGGGACACCCTCAGATCCTGGGGGATAAAAACAAGCCTCCACCAGGATTCGAACCCAGGACCTTCGGATCACCAGTTGAAATGTGCAATTTTCATGTCAAGAAAGTATTGTTAACCCTTACAGTCCCGGGCGAGTATATAGCGGAACTAAAGGCAGCATAGATAGAAGTAGGTCGCGGTCGGTACGGGAAGGGTTAAATGTCCGAATAACGATGATGATGTGTGTGTACCTGTCTGGGAGTGTTTTTTTCTGTGCGTTTTGGTCCAGTGTCTTGGGATGGTCAAATGTTCCAAAAACTAATGTTTCCTGGCTACACTATCCCTGCGTTGTACACATTCATAAACATTTCAATGAAGAATTATTCTATTTTTCTTTTAAATATAAATGATAAAACCAATGTGCTAATTCTATGAATCAATGTAAGTTTTTATGCTGCTTATTTCTTTCTGTCTTTGCTTCCTGTTATGTGTGTGTTTGTGTGTGTCTGTGTGTGTGTCTGTGTGTGTGTCGGTGCATACACCTGTTTGCCTGTTTGTGTATTTCTTTTCAACCAATCGTTTCCAAACTTGACGTCACCGTGAAGCGCCCTCTCTCTCTCTCTGTCCATATCCGGCAATGTCCAAAGGGCCATAACTTCGTTGATCAATTATTCTCCGCACGTGAGCTGTGCAACATGGACTACAGAGGCCGAGAGGCGCCCCCCCCCCCACTTTCCTCCCTCACCCCCCTCACCCTGCCATTCAGCGTCCGTCTTAGAGTGTTACTTGTTTGAAACAGACAGAAAGAAACAATACTCGAGACAGTGAGGATGTGAGGAGGAAGAGGGGATAGGGATAGGGAGGGAAACTGGGAAGAAACTACATACTGCATACTGAAAGATTTTATTTGTAACTATCGCAAGGAAATAGACAAAAAAAAAACACTAAGGCGTTGCGTCGGACTTTATTGTTACAAAGAACGCTTTTATGTTGTTGACACAATTATAATAAGTCTATGTAAGATACAAGAATGGGAATTTCCGTTCAACAGACCATAGCGAAACAAGCTCTGTTATACAAAACAAAGAGAACACAAATCTTAACGCAGAAATGACTGCTGGCAGGACACAGCTCAAACCGATACGTCTCGTTTTCACATGTGTCTACATTACTGGTATCCTCACATATGAAAGGGGGATACGGTGGTCGACCGGCGGCGCTTTCGACCGGCGGCGCTTTCGACTGGCGTACCGAAAGGTCCTGGATTCGAATCCTGGTGAAGGCTAGGATTTGTTACCGGGATTGAAGGGGCTTCCCTATGTGTCTACCCAGCTCTGATGGATTCCCGACTTTAGTTGGAGTAAATTAAAGGCAGCTGGGGCTATGTGCTGGCCACACGATCGCCGCATTATGCCGCGGCCACAGAAACTGGTGAACGCTGCTTCACCGGGCCCCGTGAATTTTTCCCACCAAAAAGCTAAAAAGAGCCAGAAAGAGCGAACTGAGCAAGCTCCAGATTCCACGTAATGCGTAAAGAAAAGAACTAGCGAGAAAACAGAGTAGTTATTCCCGTATTCCCGTACGTAAAGCTAAAAATAAAGAGCGAGAGAATACTGCAAGCTCTAAGCTTTCCCGTAAAGAATCACGAAAAGAGCCAGAGACAGATCAGAGCAATTTTTAATTCTTCCCGCAAAGCACAAAGAAAAGAGCCAGCGAAAGAAAACTGCAATCTCTAGTTTTTTCCCGTTAAACTCCTACTTCTACCTAAAACACTTTTATTATGCTGATGCTGGGTGACACGAGACGGACCGCTTCAATGTAACCCGAGATAAATGATTGGCTCAAGATGGTCAACCAAAGGATTTGGAAAGATTTAAGAAATTGAACTGTAAATGCTAACATATTATAACAAAATATGTCTATTAAAAATATTTGAATTATGTAGTATAGTTTAAAAGATTTTTTTTTCTTTTCGCATATCAAATGTATAAACTTTACTACTGTTTATAAGGTATGAACGTACTTATTTGCAAATATTTTTGGAAAATAGTTCTAAATATTTAATAAAAAAATATTTTATGAATAGTATATTATGAATTTGAAAAATAAATAAATATGTTTACTGTCTTAGTCATCTTACAAAAATATTTCTGATATTAAATTTTAAAACCTCTGAATTATTTTACATGTTACAGACGCCTCTTATTCACAGAAAAGGTTTGCGGCCTACGCTTTTCCGTGGTGTTGTCTAGTTTGGTGTTTTGATTAGCGTTTCAAACTATGTTTTTTCTGTTAGTTTTTCTGGTTTTGTTTTATTATTTATTACTTTATCAAGATGTGAAATCTATTTAACGACGTTGTTTATTATTACTCAAATTAAAAAAAAAAAATCAAGGGAGATAAAAGTAAACGAGACAGTTTCTATGTGTTAATATTTCTTAATGTATCTTCATATGTTAATAAAATAACACATTGTAAATTACTTCATTTTATTTTATTAAACATGTTTTATAATATTTATTTATAAAATACTTAATAATATTAATGAAATAATTAATTTAGAAAGGCTAATGAGTATATTTGTATATTTTATTCAAACAAATAATCACTTTTCCAACTACCTATTAGATTTTATTAGCCTTCATTTGTTTAACGTGGAAATGTATACTGCTAGTAAAATATAATGTTTGTTTTTTTTTGTACGGCCTTAACTCTAAGGCCTATGTTGGTTAAGGGAATGTTTGGACTTGATCTGCCCCACCACACCTCTACCCCTACTTTAACACTTAACGGACAGATTCTGTTACATAAGTAGCTTTTGTCATAGAGGCTCATAGATAGAGGACTTAGCAATTGTTGTGTTGTTGATATCGGACCGGGCTTTTGAGAGAACAGAACAAGCTCAAATTTTTCCCGTAAAGCACAAAGAAAAGTTCTTCTGAAATAACAGAGCAATGGGAGAATCCCAAAGGATTTGCTATAGGCAGAACTTGCAAATACCAACTAAGACAATATTTGACCAACCGAGACTTTATATAACTAAGACTGTCTTTCACGAACTAAGACTATATTTGACTAACCAAGACTAGGCCTATATTTGAAAAAAAAAAACACTAAAACTATAGTTAATCAACTAAGACTATATTTGACCAAGACTATATTTGACGAACTAAGGCTATATTTGACCAACTAAGACTAAATATGACTCAGTATATAAGTGACTAACTAAGACTGCATATGACTAAGTCTATCAATGACTATGTCCATATATGACTAAGTCTATCAATGACTATGTCTATATATGACTAGCTTAGACTATGGTATCGATTCCAATGCGAGAAGCCTAGTCATAAGTGAACTAATCGAAAACTACCAGCCGGGGTCAAGATGGGATTATGGTACTCAGTCAACATTTCTCAGATCCTGTCTCTCCCTCTCTCTCTGTATATATATATCACACACAAACACTCTTTCTCTCTCTCTCTCTCTCTCTCTCTCTCTCTCTCTCTCACACACACACATGTCCAGGATACATGACGTGTGCTTCCGGTTCGGGTTTACAGGATTGTGTGATGGATAGATGTGTGTATCCATGGATAAGTGTGTGTATTCTCGGTCAGCTATCAATGCCCTGCCCCATGGTCAACCAACCCACACACACACAAGCATTGTCCAGTATCTCTCCTCCCGAATGACAGATTTAGAGTATATATTCAATGCATCCTAGGCTTGTCCAGTACTTCGCTGCTTATACCAGCTCACCTTTTTCCTCATCCTTGTATCGGAGTAGCACCGCTATTATAGAAATCATGCATCAACATTTCCCTAGTCATTAATATCATTATGGCCTAGTCATTAATGTCATTATGGCCTAGTCATTAATAACATTATGGCTTAGTCATTAATATCATTATGGGTTAGTCATTAATATCATTATGGCCTAGTCATTAATATCATTATGGCCTGGTAATTAATATCATTATGGCCTAGTCATTAATGTCATTATGGCCTAGTCATTAATAACATTATGGCTTAGTCATTAATATCATTATGGGTTAGTCATTAATATCATTATGGCCTAGTCATTAATATCATTATGGCCTGGTTATTAATATCATTATGGCCTAGTAATTAATATCATTATGGCCTAGTCATTAATATCATTATGGCCTAGTCATTAAAATCAATATGGCCTAGTCATTAATATCATTATGGCCTAGTCATTAATATCATTATGGCCTAGTCATTAACATCATTATGGCCTAGACATTAATATCATTATGGCCTAGTCATTAATATCATTATGGCCTAGTCATTAATATCATTATGGCCTAGTCATTAATATCATTATGGCCTAGTCATTAATATCATTATGGCCTAGTCATTAATATCATTATGGCCTAGTCATTAATATCATTATGGCCTGGTTATTAATATCATTATAGCCTAGTCACTAATATCATTATGGCCTAGTCATTAATATCATTATGGCCTAGTCATTAATATCATTATGGCCTAGTCATTAATATCATTATGGCCTAGTCATTAATATCATTATGGCCTAGCCATTAATATCATTATGGCCTAGTCATTAATATCATTACGGCCTAGTCATTAATATCATTATGGCCTAGTCATTAATATCATAACGGCCTAGTCATTAATATCATTATGGCCTAGTCATTAATATCATTATGGCCTAGTCATTAATATCATTATGGCCTTGTCATTAATATTATTATGGTCTAGTCATTAATATCATTATGGCCTAGTCATTAAAATTATTATGGCCTAGTCATTAATATCATTATGGCCTTGTCATTAATATTATTATGGCCTAGTCATTAATATCATTATGGTCTAGTCATTAATATTATTATGGCCTAGTCATTAATATCATTATGGTTTGGTCATTAATATCATTATGGCCTAGTCATTAATATCATTATGGCCTAGTCATTAATATCATTATGGCCTAGTCATTAATATCATTATGGCCTAGTCATTAATATCATATAGGGCACGGTGGACGACTGGCGAGCCGAAGGTTCTGGTTTCGAATCCTACAGCTGGCTAGGATTTGTTTCTGGGACTCGAGGGTGTCCCCGGGTCTATCCAGCTCTGATGGGTACCTAGCATTAGTTGGGGTAAAGTAAAGGCGGCTGGGCATTATGCTGGCCACACATCCCATAGTATCCCGGTGCCATAGAAACTGGTGAACGCTGCTTCACCGGCCCTATGATCAGTTTGGTCCGACGGGTACTTTACGTATTAAAATCATAATAATCTAGATAATTAAATCTCTACATCATACTAGTGATTAGGCCTATATGTCACACAAATGCTAGTAATTAAACTTTAACATAGACGTATTAATAATAATAATAAGCTCATAGCGCATTTAACATACAACTAAGAACATGGATATAATCTATAGGCTAAGAAATACAAAACTAAATGATAATTTAAAACTTCACAAACATAGAACAAATCAAATAAATAAAGCAAATAACCGACCTAACATATAAGCAAGACAGTAAGGGTCTAAAGCATGTTATCTAAGGTAAATAATTAAAATAATGAGTTTTTAAGTTATTTTTGAAAGTAACAATAGAGCTTGTTCGCCTGAGTTGAAAGTGAAGTAGATTAAGTAGATTAAGTAGATTAAGTAGATTAAGTAAATTCCACAACTTCGGACCGAATATTGAGAAGGCTCTAAGAGAGAAATGAGGCAATTCCAGAAAGGGGAGGAGTCGGCAGAACGAAGTGTTCTTTGCGGAACATATGATTTAATTAGTTCCTTGAGGTAAGACGGCATCTCTTTGTTATAACGGCACTGACGGCAAAGTAGCGCACAGTGGCGTAGCTAGGGGATGGGAGTTGGGTACACATTTAAAAGTCCCCCCGGGCCCCTACTTGAGGGGGGCCCCCAAAGGAGTGTCCGAATTTATATTTTCTTATGTCATATGTCGAAAGAGATCAAGCCCCCCCGGGCCCCCAAATCCCTAGCAATAGCACTACGCCACCTGCGGAATACCCCCTTGGTTCATTAACGTGGTGGTTCGCCCGTATGCCTGCAATGTCGCCCGATAGCACAAATCCCATACAATAGGTATTGCATCCAGGCACCTGGACGGGATTTGAGACGGAATTGCTGAGCTCAGTGCATCCTCATTGCTTCCTCCCCACCGATGCTCGGGGCCACTCGGCTGTGCAATGAGTCCACAAATGCACAAACAGTTAGTCCGCCGGTGAGCTCTTGATGTGAACGTATCGGCGGTTTACACACTTCGTCCGTCTTTGAGGCATGGGTACAGAAGTGGCCGATAGATCCAGTCGATACAACCAAGGGTTGAAGATTGCGCCCATTAGGAATGTTAGTTTGCATTTAATCAAAGCTTTTTTTTACAAAAAGAGTGTCAGTTTGGCGCCTATTCAAACATTGGCGCCTGGGATGGCCGCTACCTCCGCTTCTGCGCCCCACCCCCACAATCCTTCAGTTACGCCACTGTACATTAGAAATTATAAAGTGTCTATAAATATCTATCTTTTTTTTAAATTTTCTACTATTGAAGATACAATTGAACACCAACAAAAACATAAAGACGCTAGCTTTCTATTCCTGCAAAATTGTGTTTATGTGTCAACTGAGATTTCAAAAACACATTTGGAAACACGTTTTCTTCACGTGTGTCTGTGTGTGTGTGTCCTTGTGTGTCTTTGTGTGTCTTGAAGCTGTTGCTGCTGTTTTGTTTTGTCTTCTGCACAGAATTGTGTGTATCCATCAGACGACTACTTATCAATAAGCTCACCCAAGGGGAGCATTTCCCTGACCTATCTCTCTTCCCGTATGACAGATACAGAATATAAATTCAATCCATCGCAGGCTTGTCCAGTCTGCTAAGTTCTATTGAGACCAATACAGATTCCTGTGCATTCTTGTTTTTTTTTTTTTTTAATATTCTTCCTTCTACAAAAAAAAAAAAAATTTTTTCATGCCCTTGTTGTTAATACGTCTAAACAATTATTTTCATTTTACATATTATCTCCCCCTTGCGTTAAAGGGAAGCCACCCTTTGTCAATATATATATTATATATATATACAGATAGGGGAGATAAGAAAAAAGAAACTGTATGTATGGATGTGGACTTTGATTGTAATGCTCTCCCCTTGGTATTATAAAACTGTTGATCGATCGGAAGATGAAGTAGCCGTTACGAGAGAGAGTGAGCGAGAAAGAGAGAAAGAGAGAGAGAAGAGAGAGTGAAGGGCGGCTCTGGAGTTGACTTGGAGTCTGTTATAAGGACCGTTCAACTTATGGCGTTAAGTGTTTGTCTGTCCTTGTTGTTGTTATTTTATTTTTACAAAACAAATTTTGTTCTTGGTTTTCTTTGGAAGGAGATTTTGAAATTTGTGTGAAAAAGTAATTTAGTAATCTGTGTCGTTTTTCATTTTACGTCTCTTTCGTTTTAAAAGAACCTTATAGAAATGATATTCTTAAATGGCACATAATATAGGATGTCATTTCTAAATGATACCTTCACTGAGAATGTCATTCTAAAATGGCTTATTTATTGTTATGTTACTCCTCAATGGGGAATTCATGAAATTCTACATTTCTAAATCGCGCATTTGTGAAAGAATGTCATTCTTAAATGGCATATATAATGAAGAATGATATTTCTAAATGGCACAATTATAAAGATTGCCATTCCTAAATTGTACATTTAGAGAGGATGGCATTTCCGCATAGTACATTTTTAAAAGAAAGAAGGCACACTATTTCAAACACATTAAACGTTAGTTGGTCGTAAAGCTAGAATAGCACATTGACTGACCTAGCGAAATCTCGAACCTAGCACCTTCAATGACCTAACACAATCATTAAGACCTCACTCTGTTTAATCGCAGACGAAACGCTCCCTATACTCTATAAACCACATTATACGCAGGCCTATTCGTTTAGCCTTTCATTGACCCCCGATTAACCCAAGGAACTAGTCACGCCCCACCTCCCCCCGCCAGACCAACAACGTTTCATTTTAGCCACTTACTTTTCACGTCAGTGATTAATAAATCGTGATAGTTTGCCGTCCACATCGAGTCAGTCGCTGACCTGTCGGTTAAGCCCCCCGGGTCTACCCCCGGTCAGTGATTTACCGGACGGCTGCACTGAGTATCCAGCCGGGCAGTGGTATGGAGAGTTTCCTTTTTTTTATGTGGTGTTTATTTTCACGAAAAGGTTGGTGAATTTAAGGGCACCGTGACTGCGTTGCAATGGTCACTGCCCTGTCACGAGCAGATAAAATGAGCAGGGCATTTAAGGGCACCGTGACTGCGTTGCAATGGTCACAGCCCTGTCACGAGCAGATATAATGAGCAGGGCATAGCTGACTATTACTGACCCACCAGAGAGGGCGCGGTGGCCGAGGGTAGCGCGTTCGCCTGGCGAACCAAAGGTCCTGGGTTCGAATCCTGGTGGAGGCTAGAATTTTTTTCTCGGGTCTGGAGGGGTGTCACTGAGTCTAGCCAGCTCTGATGAGTACCTGACCTTAGTTGGGGTAAGGTAAAGGTGGCTGTGCATAGTGCTGGCCAAACAATCCCCTAGTAAGCAACAGAACCTGGTGAACGCTACTTCACTCACCCTATGGATCATATTGGTCCGAAGGGATACTTTTACTGACCCATCACGCTCAGTCCTGTTACTTGTCACGCTAGGCGCTGACATGTCTCTTTTGTTCTACGATTTGTCAAAATGTGAAAAATGGCCAGTCAAGCTAAACCTTGACCTGTCTCAATTAACCAGGCAAACATCTGCCCTGTCACGCTAAGTACTGACCTCGCTCAATAGTCAATGACTTATCAAAATAGCAGATGACCAGTCACGCCAAGCCGTGATCTGTCTCTTGGACCATGGACCTATAATAGGCAAGCCGTTGAACTGTCACGCTTGGTCCAGTCTATTATATTAGTCAATTACCTTTTCAAACCCAGGTCACGGACCTATGGGCTTGTCATTTAAGACCTAAAACGCTTGATGGTCAACTAACCTATCGACGGAAGGGCCGGGGCGGGTGAGGGAAGAGGTGGTCATCTGTTGCATTTCGACTAGATAGTCATTCTGCGAGCCATCACAGATTTCGTCTTGAGTTCCGTTTGTCTTACCGCAGACCCTAGTCGGTTATGATTGGACAGCTCGCGCATGAAGATTTTGACGTCACTGGTCTCCACCCACAGACTGACCCCCCACACACCACTCTCCACCCGCTCGCACACACACACCCAACATTCTTCCCCACACATTCTTCCCACACACACCCCCCACACAAACAGTGTTGTTTTAAATCATCATAAAGTCCGGTGTCAAAGTTTTGCGAGATGGGAGTTGGGGGAAGTGGAGCAAGAAAAAAGGTGACTTGAATTTGGTGAGAGGGATATTATAGTGGTTGGCATCAATGGAAATATGGGCGTTGCAGGGTGTTGGGAAGGAGTGTGTTTGTGGGTCGTGGCCGGGGTGGGGCGGGGGCGGAAATCGGGTGCTACGCGCCCATACACGGTGTGATCAAACAATGGGAGAGTGGGAGAGAAAATGGAGTTTGCTGAACTCACACACGCTTTCAACAATTACTTTGTACAAGGATGATAAAAACATAACCTGATTTTGTAGCTTTACACTCGAGTTTTTTTTTATATCTTTCTAACAGCACGCTTTGTTAACTCTAGCATCTCTCTGTTACACACTCTCTTCTCTCTATCTCTCTCTCTCAGTCTTTCTTTCATTCTATTTGCTCTCACTTTCACATTTCCCCTTCTTTTTTTTCCCCATTTGTCCCTTTCGGTGATTTTTCTTCAGCAAAATCCCCTTATCTTTTAGCTTTTTAACCCACTGATCACTAAAAAGAATGGATTGGGCTCGGAAGTAACATTCTTGAGGAAATTTCCGCCGTTTTGTTTATACTGTCACTGATCAATATATATATAATTATCGTGAGTTTGTTTATTTATTTAGATGTTTGTTTCTGCTCTATATTCTCCTAAGCCGTTTGACTAATCGGGTTAAAAGTTAAATGTATAAATTGGAAACGTCCTTCAAAATAAAGTTTTATTTTTTTAACAATATTGCTTAATTCGTTAATTTATTTTTAAAAATAAACTTAGACCTATTACTAATCACCGTATGTTAAGGTTATACAATGGGCGCAGTTTCCAAATTATGTCCCTTTGAAATGCTTTCAAATTTAGTGTGTGTTCGGGACCGGGTTTTTCCGTACTGCGAAATAGTGCTGTCTACTTTTTTTATTATTAACTTTTTTTTATTGTTTGGTATTTGTTTTCTTTTGATCGTATTATTGTTAGTTTTATATTATTAATAAGAAGTCAGAAGCTTGACATCAACAATCCATTTACATATTGTGTAAAATGGCAGCAACATAGATTCCGTTCCGATCTATTTATAGATCAGTGGCACAGTAAGTTTTAGACACAATTTTGTTCATATCTGTAAGTGCAGTGGACATTTTTAGTTTTTCTTTTCTTCTATAGATCAGTGCTTTTCTTCACTTTGCTCAAACCAATTTATTAAGAAGGCGCAATCCATTCTTTTTATAGATCAGTGTATCTCTATAAATTTGTATCTAAATATTCTATATCTACCTATGTTATAATATCCAGCTAATTCTCTCAATACCCGTCTATTTTATATTTCTTTGCATCTTTTAACTGGCTGTATGGTGTGTTTTTTAAATCTGTTTACTTACCGCGGTATCTTACTAGCTGCGTAACAATTAAACTATATTCCTATTTAAAAGTAACAGTAAAGTATCCCATCGGACCGAATTGATTCATGAGGCCGACGAAGCAGCGTTCACCAGTCTCTGTGGCCACGGTATACTAGGGGATTGTGTGGCCAGCACAAAGTCGGGCTGCCTTTTCTAAAGTCGGGTACCAATCAGAGCTGGGTTGGCTAGCGGACACTTCTCCAGACCCGAGAACAAATCCTAAACTTCACCAGGATTCGAACGCGCTGTCGGCTCGGCAACCGTGCCCCCATCTGACCATTTATCTGTTCAATCTATCTAGTAATCTAAGCTTATCTGACCATTTATCTGTTCAATCTATCTAGTAATCTATCTGACCATTTAGCTGTTCAATCTATCTAGTAATCTATCTGACCATTTATCTGTTCAATCTATCTAGTAATCTATCTGACCATTTAGCTGTTCAATCTATCTAGTAATCTATCTGACCATTTATCTGTTCAATCTATCTAGTAATCTATCTGACCATTTAACTGTTCAATCTATCTAGTAATCTATCTGACCATTTATCTGTTCAATCTATCTAGTAATCTATCTGACCATTTATCTGTTCAATCTATCTAGTAATCTATCTGACCATTTATCTGTTCAATCTATCTAGTAATCTATCTGACCATTTATCTGTTCAATCTATCTAGTAATCTATCTGACCATTTATCTGTTCAATCTATCTAGTAAAATATCTGACCATTTATCTGTTCAATCTATCTAGTAATCTATCTGACCATTTAGCTGTTCAATCTATCTAGTAATCTATCTGACCATTTATCTGTTCAATCTATCTAGTAATCTATCTGACCATTTATGTGTTCAATCTATCTAGTAATCTATCTGACCATTTATCTGTTCAATCTATCTAGTAATCTATCTGACCATCTATCTGACCATTTATCTGTTCAATCTATCTAGTAATCTATCTGACCATTTATCTGTTCAATCTATCTGGTAATCTATCTGACCATTTATCTGTTCAATCTATCAGTAATCTATCTGACCATTTATCTGTTCAATCTATCTAGTAATCTATCTGTCCATTTATCTGTTCAATCTATCTAGTAATCTATCTGACCATTTATCTGTTCAATCTATCTAGTAATCTATCTGACCATTTATCTGTTCAATCTATCTAGTAATCTATCTGACCATCTATCTGACCATTTATCTGTTCAATCTATCTAGTAATCTATCTGACCATTTATGTGTTCAATCTATCTAGTAATCTAAGCTTATCTGACCATTTATCTGTTCAATCTATCTAGTAATCTATCTGACCATTTATCTGTTCAATCTATCTAGTAATCTATCTGACCATTTAGCTGTTCAATCTATCTAGTAATCTATCTGACCATTTATCTGTTCAATCTATCTAGTAATCTATCTGACCATTTATCTGTTCAATCTATCTAGTAATCTATCTGACCATTTATCTGTTCAATCTATCTAGTAATCTATCTGACCATTTATCTGTTCAATCTATCTAGTAAAATATCTGACCATTTATCTGTTCAATCTATCTAGTAATCTATCTGACCATTTATCTGTTCAATCTATCTAGTAATCTATCTGACCATTTATCTGTTCAATCTATCTGGTAATCTATCTGACCATTTATGTGTTCAATCTATCTAGTAATCTATCTGACCATGTATCTGTTCAATCTATCTAGTAATCTATCTGACCATTTATCTGACCATTTATCTGTTCAATCTATCTAGTAATCTATCTGACCATTTATCTGTTCAATCTATCTGGTAATCTATCTGACCATTTATCTGTTCAATCTATCAGTAATCTATCTGACCATTTATCTGTTCAATCTATCTAGTAATCTATCTGTCCATTTATCTGTTCAATCTATCTAGTAATCTATCTGACCATTTATCTGTTCAATCTATCTAGTAATCTATCTGACCATTTATCTGTTCAATCTATCTAGTAATCTATCTGACCATCTATCTGACCATTTATCTGTTCAATCTATCTAGTAATCTATCTGACCATTTATGTGTTCAATCTATCTAGTAATCTAAGCTTATCTGACCATTTATCTGTTCAATCTATCTAGTAATCTATCTGATCATTTATCTGTTCAATCTATCTAGTAATCTATCTGACCATTTATCTGTTCAATCTATCTAGTAATCTATCTGACCATTTAGCTGTTCAATCTATCTAGTAATCTATCTGACCATTTATCTGTTCAATCTATCTAGTAATCTATCTGTCGTTGCCTATCTCTGTCAAGAAGACACTGTCAATCAGTAGATTCAGATGTAGCTCTAGCTCCTCGACCACCAGGCGCGACAACTCAACCCGTAATTATTACAGAATCAATAAAACATTTTTTTTTAAATGACATAATCTGTGCGTGTAATAAATTGTATTACAAAAAAAAATATGAAACAGAACCACATTGAGAAAAGCAACCAAACACACTCAGACTCACACACTCACACACACATTCACACAACAACGTCCGAGCAACGTTTGTCCATCTCTTCACACATCACATCCGGCCTCTTCGCTCTCACCCCCCCCCCCCCCCCCGCGCACTCGCCCCTCGCCCTTCAGACAATAAGTGATGAATAGGTAAACTAATGCCAGCACGCAATCCAGGACAACCTGAAACCGATCCCCCCCCACTTCCCCCTACGCCCTCGCCCCTGTATTCAGCACCTCTTCATGTAAACACTGAGAGCGATATGATTTTAATAACAACAGTCCCTTTATTTGCTGTACACAAATACTTCCGGTGGGAGGGAAGGTAAGGGGCGTGGGGGGAGGGAGGCGGTAAGGAGTCAGCCGCCCAGGGGTCAATGAAAACGTTTCATGGATTTCAAGTGCTCTTAAATCAATAGGCCAACTGTTTTTTGTTTTATTTATTTATTTGTTTGGACCGAAAACTAAAGTCGATAAGTTGGCGGCATAGAGAAGTTGGCGGTATGGAGAAGTTGGCGGTATAGAGAACTTGGCTGTATAGAGAAGTTGGCGGTATAGAAAAATTGGCTGTACAGAGAAGTTGGCTGTATAGAGAAATTGGCGGTATAGAGAAGTTGGCTGTATAGAGAAATTGGTTGTATAGAGAAGTTGGATGTATAGAGAAGTTGGCTGTATAGAGAAGTTGGCTGTATAGAGAAATTGGCGGTATAGAGAAGTTGGCTGTATAGAGAAGTTGGCTGTATAGAGAAATTGGCGGTATAGAGAAGTTGGCTGTATAGAGAAGTTGGCTGTATAGAGAAGTTGGCTGTATAGAGAAATTGGCGGTATAGAGAAGTTGGATGTATAGAGAAGTTGGCTGTATAGAGAAGTTGGCTGTATAGAGAAATTGGCGGTATAGAGAAGTTGGCTGTATAGAGAAGTTGGCTGTATAGAGAAGTTGGCTGTATAGAGAAATTGGCGGTATAGAGAAGTTGGCTGTATAGAGAAATTGGTTGTATAGAGAAGTTGGCTGTATAGAGAAGTTGGCTGTATAGAGAAGTTGGCTGTATAGAGAAATTGGCTGTATAAAGAAATTGGCTGTATAAAGAAATTGGCGGTATAGAGAAGTAGGCTGTATAGAGAAATTGGCGGTATAGAGAAGTTGGCTGTATAGAGAAATTGGCTGTATAAAGAAATTGGCGGTATAGAGAAGTTGGCTGTATAGAGAAGTTGGCTGTATAGAGAAGCTGGCGATAGAGAAGTGAGTTGCAAGATAATTAGGAAGATCATCCAGTACAGTGATGATAACTTTGAAAAGTAAGACAAAAACAAAGAAAAACAAACAAGAACAAACGTTGAGTTGTTTTTCTTTTGTATAACTACTATAAACGTCATCATTTGACGCATATTTGTAAAGAGGGGCATTTCTGTAGATAACCATATAATGTAATATACATGGACCGCTTGCTTTAGTATTTCTGCTATATGATGATTTGAAACACTGATGTTCGGAATTCCCGATTCTAAATAGCGTAATTGCTATACAGGAAATAAAGTTATTGATATACAAGTTCCGTTTTATTTAATCGCTATGATTTTCTCAATGAAAAATTTAAATCGAAAGTTGTACAGAGCGGAAACATTTATAGATCAGTGTTGTGTACGCACCGAAAAGAACATAAGCTATAAAAATAGAGCAGGCGGTCCATCTTATTGTAGTCAATGATAATAGAATTAATAGGCCTACAAGTATTTATTTAAAGTCGAAAAAAAATGCGATTTAATAAAACGGAACTTGTATAACAATTACTTCATTTAGAATCGGGAATTGCAAAAAAAAAAAAGAAGATAATAGCATAAAAAACTAAAGCAAGCGGTCCATGTATATTATAGTATATACTCTATGAGATAACATTCATGAATAAAAAATGGTTGTCCCGAATAGCACAATGGTAAAGAATAGCATGCTTAAAAAGATGATAAATTGCATTTTAAAATTGCACATTTATGACTAATTGCTGTCCTTAAATGACACTTTTATAACGAGTGACATTCTTAAAAGACACCATTTTTTTTATTTGGCATAATCAGTCTAGTGGCATTTTTCAAGGGCATAATCATAAAAAGTGGCATTCTTCGAGGGCACACAACTACTAAACATGGGCATTAATACAAGCCAGAAATGGAAAATTGTGAAAGAAATTCTGAAGAACGGTAGAACAAATGGCAACTACGTATCAAAGAGGTTACATCGTTAATGGGAAATATTACTAAAGTGCAATATTTAGAAAGGCAATTTGGCGTATGTCTCTTGTGTTTATTGGGGGAACTCTCCGGGTCTGGTATCGAGTGGGAGCCGTTTTGGGGGCGTGGGAGTGTGAGAAATGGAAGGGGGATGAGATATTGACCGCGCCTCTCCAGAGCTACTGACCACCTCTCAAAGAAAAAGGAGAGAACAAAAAACAGAAACCTCATCAGTGGCGACACTAGCCAAATGAGCGCGCGCAGAGGCAATCTGGACAATGGTCATTGTGGTCAAGCCGGACAATGAGAAGCCTGTAATTTACGCGGCGACCAACTTACAGAGTTGATGGACTTTTTTTCCACCAATCAGCAAGCTTGCCACATTACTGTCACGAGACTCCCCGGGCCTTGTCTTTTTTTTTTTTGGGAGGGGGGGGCTCGGTGGAAAACAATTCACAGACAGAAATACACGACAAAAGATTGAGCTTTTTTCTCTTCAAGAGATCTCGCCCCCCACTCCCCCACACACGCCCAACCTCACAGACACCCACACACCGCCTACAACTAAACACCCCACATTTCTCATCTCCCATAAGAATGCATTGTCCTTCTTTTGTTGTTGGTCCTAGACTCTCGCGTCTACTTCTACATCTATATCTATGGTGTTTCATTATGGTCATATTTTACATGAATTATATTTTATATCAGGTTTAGAAATCTCTTAAGAACCGCACGAACCCCCGTTTATTTTTTACAAGGCGTTTCATGTAAGGCAGGGGTTGGCAACCTACGGCACCCGTGCCAGTTATGGCACGCAGAGCGATTTTTAATGCAGCCTAAAAGTCATCCTGCTGTAGCGCCCAATTTCTTGTAGAAAAGATTTGAATTGCCTTTTTGGGAGTCTTCCGCGTGCCATTGAAAATTGCTCCGCGTGCCAGGTCTGGCACGCGTTCCGTAGCTTGCCGACTCCTGTACTAGATAACTACTAGACGCTATCATAACTCCCCCCCCCCCAAAAAAAAAAATAAATATCTGAAAACCTTGTTGTTTCATACTTTGCATCGTATCATTTCTATATTTAACCCTTCCCGTACCGACCTACTTCTATCTATGCTGCCTTCAGTTCCGCTATATACGCGCCCGGGACTGTAAGGGTTAAACTAAGAGTTTTCTGTGTGTTTATGTTTACATGTTGTCTGTGTGTCTGGCGTTTTTTTTTCTACAGCCCAATTTCTGTTTCTGAATCGATGTTTGGGACACTAAAATAATCCACTTATCATAAGCTTCCGTGTTGAAGTAGGAAGATCATCAGATCCTGACAAGATCATGTAGCCAGGGGAGTACTTGTCCGGCACGCGAACCACTTCAAGACATTGCCATATGTACCATGCTGCTAAAAATAGCTGACTTTGGATCTGCAGGACATTTTAGTGTAATTATAATTGCACGGATCCTACTGTGGGTTGTATCGTACTGTGATATAATATAGATCTTTTGAGTAGCAGGAGACAAACTATTGTGATAGACCCAGATGACATTTGTGCACTGAGCAAAATATAATATAGAATGTATGGGAATTAGGGTTTTGTTTGAACTACATAGATATACCAACAGGACAATAATAGTTACGTTCTGTTCAAACTATATGGATAGACCTGTAGGATATTAGTCAAACTATGAAAAAATATAATAAGTATCCAGAACAATTATAAACATTGCACTGCATGGAATACTTTTGTGTAACATTGTTAAACTATGTGTGTATGTACACACAGACACTCACACACACGTAGGCCTACATACATTATAATAACTTGTTTAAGTAAAGATATATTATATATTATATATATATTTTCCCTGGGCCCATCAGTCAGAGCTCTCTTGCAAACATAAAAAGGAAGATCAAGCTTAAAGGCAAAACAACGATCAATTCAGTGTAGATAATATCTTCAATTTTAAAGAAAAACATTTTAAATTCTGGCTGTTCCTAATTCCCTTCAGATATGTATCTGGAATCTAATGCACTTTAAATATTTAAAAAAAAATAATAAAAAATTGAAATACAAACCAATGTATGCAACAAGGTTGTTTACTTAATGGTGTACATTAATAGTATAATACGACGGAAAAATAATTATGTCTCGACGATAAAGTAGTCTTTTTGTAGACAATTTTCTGTAGGCAATACACTTACATACAAAGAAAACAAGATAATCTATCTTTGGGCAATAGTCTGTTGGCTATAAATATACGTAGGCAATCGTTTGTAGACTGGGGGACTAGTCTGTCTGTTGGCAATAGTCTGTCTACCTTTTGACTATTGTCTGTCCTTGTTGACAATTATTATTCTCCATCAACCTCCAAAAATATGTGTGTCACCATCGTTACCAGGTCAGCTGACTTAACGACGGACACACACTCCACGGGAAATCGTTAATCGATATCGATCAAAGCGTGGACACCTCCACTCCTCCTCCCCCTCCCTGTCCCCCCCCCCACACACACGCAACTAGCCCGAAACCTACCCCCCATTCCACACGTCACCACCCGCTCCTGTAATCCTATTGGCAATACACAACCACCAACAATTGACGGCGATACTTCAGTCCCCATTTAGTAGACGTATACAATAACTAGACTATTATCTAGTATGGTCCTGTTGCAGTCCATTGCCTGGGGACTTAATGAAAACTGGATTCCGGAACTGATTGAAACGCATTTAATACACTTTTTAATGAATAGATCTAATATGGTCCATTCAACCAAACAAGTATTTTTAAAAATTATTATAAAAATGGATTTGATTAATTTTTTTAAGATTCAAAGTTAATATTCAGATCTTTGTTATCTGAAAAATGTTACTTCATATAAATTAAGGTCGATTGAACTATTTTGCCCTAAGGCAGCATTTAAAAAATACTTTTTTTTTTGTTGTTGTTGAGGCTTGGTTACACTTGTGTAGCACAACATTTCGTGGGGCACTAACACGTTTAACGTCTATTAGTAACATACAACCGATATATTGAATACTCTCACTCAATGATAATAAAGGCTATTATAATCGATCATTAATTCACATTTAAAAAAGCAACAAGGAAACGAAACATCCCGGTTCTTTGTGATTGAGAAATTTGAGAGGGGTTTTATTAATTGTTATGGGCCGTTCATAAATGGCGTCACGCACCTAAAGGAAAGACGGAGGGAGAAGGGGAGGGTCAACATTTGTGAAGATGTGTGACGGCCGGGAGGAAATGGGTTTCGAAAATGTGACGTCAAATGTAAAAAAAAAAATGGGTAAATTTAAATATAATTTATAATTTAACAAGTTAGACTTAATTAACTACAAGTAATTACCGGTTGATAGTAATATTTATATAACACTTACAGAAAATAAATATGGAATGCTAATTTTGAGATTGAAACTAAGGCGTGTGTGTTGTTTGTTTTTTTCAGATTATTTTTTTTTTGCGCGGGGGGCGGGGGTGGGGGAGGGAATACAGTGGCGGGGAATATATGAAAGTTGGGAAGAGAGATCTGGTTTTCTTTTTGACGATGGTAGGAGGGATGCTAAAAATGGGCCTAAGTCGCCTGGCGTCATTTATGGACGGTCCCTATTAACATTCATATATTGATATTTATTTCTTACTCTTGTCTCTCTATTTTGCGATGTAGGAATGCATTGCAATATTTTCATGGGCATTGTTGACACGTTTAATAGTAGATGAAACGCCATTGATGATATCTTCTTTTTCGTCTTCTTCTTCTTTATATTATTGTGGAGACCCCGTTAAGTTAATTTAACTACACATAAAATATTCAAACATCACAAACCAGTCTTATAAACAGATGACAGAGTTTAAACTTTTGGTATTGAGTCCAGCCCTTCAGTGAAGATTTGAAAGCCGGCACAGGAGGGGCAGTGATGTAGGCCTGGTCTAATTTGTTCCACATATGCAGATATATACAGCTTTTAAGAATATTTTTTTTACAGAGTTCGGTTTTATTGTATTTCAAAATATGCTTCCAACGCATAACTCGTAGATAATAATAATTTATAACGTGGAATACATTGTGTTTCGGATTAACTAGAGGATCTAAAGGCAATTTAAGATGATCGGAGGGGACTTTAGGCATTAAAATTGTGTACACTTCCACTTTCTCTTGGCTCCCTCGGGGCGCCGAATCCACACAAAATGAGCACGCCCCCTCCCACACTCCCTTTCCACCACCGCCGCTACCGTCTTTATAATAATATGCATGTATTTATGTATGGGGGGAAACGAAAACTATTAAATAAAGATAAAAACATTTAAAAAAAACACACAAATATTTATGTGAGAATTGAATGTTAGAAATTAGGGTCTCCTTTTATTAACTAATGGCACCCTGGGGAACGATTCTATTGTAGTTGTTTGTTGTTTATTGTAATGATCAATCGTGAAGATATAACGATGAAAAACAATTTCTCTTGTAAAATTCTCTTGAATGCATTATTTCTACCGGGGACTACAATTTGAATATAAAGTTTATATATATTTATGATGTGTTTATAATTCCCACATCGTTTTATGCAACTTTCTATGCTTGCTATTCAGGATATAGTTTTGTATGATTGAGTTGATTGTGTGGAAACATTTATTTCAAAAAAAAAAATTAATATATTTTGACCTTTACATGTAATTGAACAATATATTCAAGTAAACAATGAAGAAGCGTGTCGTAAATTACTTCATGTCCCTTGTATTATTTCTCTCTCTCTCCCTCCTCTCTCTCTCTCCCTCCTCTCTCTCTCTCTCTTTCATTGCCACTCTCATTCTCACCCTTTTTCCGTCAATCTCTCCCACATTTTGCTTTGCTCTCCAGCTCATTCAATCCTACTTTCTTTCTTTCATCACCTCTTTCTCTCTCTCTCTTTCTCTCTCTCTTTCTCTCCATTTCTCTCTAACCTTTTCTCGATCTCTATCACTCTTTCCCTTCCTCTTTCTTTGCCTTTATCCCATTATCTTTTCTCTTTCAACCTTTTCCTTCTTATCGCCTCAAACGCTTACAGACGTTCCTTCTAGATAAAAGATTATTACGTCCAGGGCAACAAGTATTGGTCGGCGGCAGGGCTAGAACTCTGGGCCGTTTTGGTTGACAGTCCGGTGAACTAACCGCACGACCAGCCGGCCTCATCTTTCTCTCTTTTCATTTCTCTCTCTCTCTCTCTCTTACCTCTTCTCTCTTTTTTTTTCCTACCTCTTTACCTCCCCCTGTCTGTGGTCGGCAGTAAATTATTCATGTCTAGTTTCCATTATATTATCTTATTTCCAAATAACAAATTATTATTTTTTATTCTTACTGAGAAAATAGAATAAAACATATTTCTCTTTTATGTTATTTTCTTTTAGATTTTTTCACTGTAATTAATTTCCGTTATTTTTACGTTATTTTATAAGATAATTACTTTTTTTTTATATTTGTTCAAATATTTCAATGCACAATTCTTAATGAACTAATTATAAATTAAAGGCTATATGACCCAGATAATATCCTTGATCACTGTAATGAATGTGTGGTGACAGTGGGTGGTCAAGCTACAACTGCCCCTATTCCGATGTGGACACTGTCCGATATGGGGGTCTGTCTTAGTATTAGATAGCGTTGCCAGCAATGTATACGAAATCTATAGCAAATTATTTAATCACGTTGAAATCCGTGTAGATTAGATTAGACTAGACAGCGCGTTCGGCTGGAGTACGTACCGAAGGTCCTGTGTTCGAATCCTGGTGAAGGTTAGGATTTGTTCTTGGGTCTGGAGGGGTGTCCGTGAGTCTCTACCCAGCTCTGATGGGTACCTGACCTTATCTGGCTATTGTTTTTCCTGGCCACACAATCCTCTAGGATGCCGTGACCACAGAACGCTGCTTTCTTCCGCCCCCCATGGATTAATTCGGTCTGACGGGATATTTTACTTACTGTACTTCTCTGGAGAACTTTATGCACTAAGCGGAGCCTCAAGAGTTAAGACCTGTGGCGGGACCTCTAAGAGGTTGAAGAGTTCTTAAGTTCACTACGGGATTTCTAGCCTAATCCAGACTGCCATTGATGCTATTTCTGTGAACCAAATGTTTCGCTCATATTATTCTTTCCTAGATATCAATACGTATAGCGTGACGTCACGTGCTGCACCCCCCCCCTTTGAACCACGTAAGATCACGTGACGTGCACGATATAACCTACACCGTGGGCCGTGACAGATTGTCAAAAAATGACTTACACAGTTATCAGCCCCCCCCCAACCCGCCCCCTTAGCCGGAATGAAGTGACAGCCTTGGACGGTGTGACGTAGGCTCTGTCACTCTGTCATTGTCTTCTCCCTTGACTACATAGCTCTGTCTCGATGTACGGCACTCTCTCTTCCTCTCTCTTCCTCTCACTCTTCCTCTCTCTTCCTCTCACTCTTCCTCTCTCTTTCTCTCTCTTTCTCTCACTCTTTCTCTCTCTTTCTCTCTCTTCCTCTCACTCTTCCTCTCTCTTTCTCTCTCTTCCTCTCACTCTTCCTCTCTCTTTCTCTCTCTTCCTCTCACTCTTCCTCTCTCTTTCTCTCTCTTTCTCTCACTCTTTCTCTCTCTTTCTCTCTCTTTCTCTCACTCTTTCTCTCCCTCATTTTTTGTATCGTTTTCTCTTATTTTCATTTTCTCTCATCTTCTATCTCTCGTTTTTATTTACATTCTTTCCCGATTTCTCTACTAGTTCCTTTATAGTTCAACCCCTTCTCTCTCTCTGTTTTATATCATGGTGTAGCCACAGACAATGATATAGCCGCAGACAATGATGTATCCACAGACAATGATGTATCCACAGACAATGATGTATCCACGGACAATGATGTATCCACGGACAATGATGTATCCACGGACAATGATGTATCCACAGACAATGATGTATCCACAGACAATGATGTAGCCACAGACAATGATATAGCCGCAGACAATGATGTATCCACAGACAATGATATAGCCACAGACGATGATGTATCCACGGACAATGATGTATCCACGGACAATGATGTATCCACAGACAATGATGTATCCACAGACAATGATGTAGCCACAGACAATGATGTAGCCACAGACAATGATGTAGCCACAGACAATGATATAGCCACAGACAATGATGTATCCACAGACAATGATGTAGCCACAGACAATGATGTAGCCACAGACAATGATGTATCCACAGACAATGATGTAGCCACAGACAATGATGTAGCCACAGACAATGATGTAGCCACAGACAATGATATAGCCACAGACAATGATGTAGCCACAGACAATGACATAGCCACAGACAATGATGTATCCACAGACAATGACATAGCCACAGACAATGATGTATCCACAGACAATGATGTATCCACAGACAACGAGGTATCCACAGACAATGATGTAGCCACAGACAATGACGTAGCCACAGAAAATGATGTAGCCACAGACGATGATGTAGCCCCAGACAATGATGCATCCCCAGACAATGATGTATCCACAGACAATGATGTAGCCACAGACAATGATGTAGCCACAGACAATGATGTAGCCACAGACAATGATGTAGCCACAGACAATGATGTATCCCCAGACAATGATGTAGCCACAGACAATGATGTATCCACAGACAATGATGTAGCCACAGACAATGATGTAGCCACAGACAATGATGTAGCCAAAGACTATGATGTTATCACATACAATGATGTAGCCACAGACTATGATGTAGCCACAGACTATGGTGTAGCCACAGACTATGATGTTGCCACAGACTATGATATATCCACAGACAATGATATAGCCAAAGACTATGATGATGTCACAGACTATGATGTAGTCACAGACTTTGATGTAGCCACATACTATGATGTAGCCACATACTAAGATGTAGCCACAGACTATGATGTAGTCACAGACTATGATGTAGCCACAGACTCTGATGTAGCCACAGACTTTAATGTAGCCACAGACTATGATGTTGTCACAGACTATGATATTGTCACATACAATACTGTTGTTACAGATGCCGACATTGTCACACTACTATGCTGTCACGGGCACCGACACGAATGTTGCCACACACGCTCTGGACTCTAGACTAGTATCTAGTTATCTTCAAAGCCCTAACGACAAAGTTTTGTCAGACATCAATCTTTATTCCTTACCTCCACC
Source organism: Anisus vortex (assembly GCA_949126835.1). NCBI lineage: Eukaryota > Metazoa > Mollusca > Gastropoda > Planorbidae > Anisus > Anisus vortex. The sequence continues at coordinate 35,026,939 of OX421499.1, forward strand.
AAACATTTCCATCTGTCATTGATTAAGTTTATTTTCTAAAGACGAACATAAAACTGTCATGAACAAAGACTTGCGATAAAAGTGAATAATTGATTATTTTTTTTTGCTCTTTCGCTAAGTCTAAGCATATAATTAACAATTAAAGTTAATGACCATCAATTGAGGGAAATAGATAATTCTAGAGGACTGGATGAAGACAATGGAATTGTTCCGAAGAAATGGGCAGAAATTTTGTGTGAGTTCATTTAATTTGTGTTTGTATGCAACAGTTGTTGTTCTATGTTGTTTTTTCTCTGTTGTTGTGTTGTCGGATGTTGTTCTATGTTTATATGATCTGTTGTTGTCGGATGTTGTTCTATGTTTATATGATCTGTTGTTGTCTGATGTTGTTCTATGTTGTTATGAGTTGTTGTGACTTTAAAAAAAATATTATTATGTACTTAGGATCGTGTTGTTGATGGCCGACACGTGGACAGGAAGTTGGGTGGATGCGGTAGATAGATAGGTTGGCAGGAAGTTACGTTAGCGGGTAGTTTAGCTAGTGGATAGATAGTTTTAGTTAGTAGGAATGGTTGTAGTTAACCCTTCCCGTACCGACCTACTTCTATCTATGCTGCCTTCAGTTCCGCTATATACGCGCTCGGGACTGTAAGAGTTAATAAAAAAAAAAGGTTAATGTAGGTACATAGGTAGGTAGGTAGGCAGGCAGGTTGATAAGCAGACAGGTAGACACTAGCGGATAGGTTGTTAGGCATGAAGGTATATAGGTAGGAGTATAGGTAGTAGGTTGGTACGAAGGTATATAGGTATGTATGTATGTAAGCAGTTAGGTAGGTAGGGAGGGAGTTATGTAGGTAGGTAGGTAGATATATAGGTACTTAGGTAGGTAGTTAGTGAGTTAGGTCGGTAACTAGCTATGTAGATTGTAGGTAGAGATACAGGCAGGCATACCAGTAGGTATTTAGGTAGGTATGCATATAGGTACATGTAGAAAGGCAGCTAATGTTACTTAGTAGGTAGACAATTCGTGAAGATTGTTAATGATTTAAACGTATACATCAAAGAAATGCAACATAGAAATTCATCAAAGAAACACTTCATCCCAGATGCCTAGTCATTATGTCATGACAATTATGTCATTCTCGCAAACTGATTGAACCCACTTCTTCCTGACCTTTGACATTCTCGCCACGACCTTTGACATTTTCGCACAGGTTCCCTTCCTGGCCTTTAGCCATCAGCATGTTCCACCACTGCCGTGGCGTGCTCTATAAATAGACCTACAGATCACCAGTTCACCAGAACCTACTGAGCCTTCATGCCAGGCCATCTTCACGTGTAACGTTGCATCCCTCATTCAATAATAGGCGATGCACCGGTTTACAAAGGACGGGCGGCACGGGGGGGGGGGAAGGGGGGGGCGAGGGGGTGAGGGGGGCGTTGGTGGAATGTGGGCAAAAGAGGGATGCGACATACAGTAATCATTTTCTGTCACGCAGGGGTTCTCTCGAAGAATCGCTCCGGGTTCACGGCTCCGGGGGAGAATGGAGCGTTTTCGGGAGAGCGAGTTGGGGAAATAATCAAGTTGTTAAATCATGCAGACAGGGGGGGGGGCACGGGGCGCAAGAGGCGCTCCACCCCCTTAACTTTCCCAGTACGACAGTAATGCGAGGGGGGGGAGTGTAGGGGGCGAATGTGTTTGCTGGCACCAAATGAAATTTGTGCTCTGTCGAGTTTCGCCTACGACGCTACGGCCAAGTCATTTGAAACTTATAAACGACTCCCCCACCCCCTTTTACGCCACATGGTGTACCCCAGCCCGAGACCCCCCGGGGCGTAAGGGGACATTTTCGAGAACGGTATTTCCCTTGTACTAATCAAATCATTTGAACAATATTTGGTTCAAATGCGTGTCCGATTGACAGTTTAGAAAAAACAAACAGTTTAAACTTCAATTCTAATGACATACATGTAAAATAAAGTTGTTGTTTTTTAAATTCAAATTGTTGCTATTTCCATGTAAACCCAATTTCTAAAATGCAATACATAACATACAATACATAAAGTGGAAATCGAAAGAAAAATAAACAAAACTCCGGAAAAAATATTAGATCTATGCGCTTAGATTGTGAAGATGGCGCAGAACAAGTGAACGTATAGCCCTGAACATGTGTATGGATGTAAAATAGAGCATTTCTTACTTTCAACGGACATAATTTATTAATTTCAGACATATATTCTCCCCCCCCCCTCCTCAGACTACAATAACAAGCGCATTCTAATAAGACACGAAAAAAACTAAAATAACGCTAGGTGCATTAATATGTATTATTTGTTTGTCTGATATTGATTGCAAAGAAAGGAACAACTCTGCAGTCTGGTAAAATAAAAAGAAAGAACTGTACATATTCCAGCATACAAACAAACAAAAAAAGAGAAAAAAAAAAGATTTTGACAACATAAAAAAAAAACAGTTGAATTTGATTCTATAATGTTCTGAACATACTGTTTGTTTTATCTCTGTTTTAATACCCGTAGTATTTCGCCCTAATCGTAAAGCATTGAAATAGCAGTGATCAAGCCACGCGCCACTTTTTGTTATAATAGGCTTTAATGGGAATTTGTTCATTAGTTCATATTTTAGCCACGTTTAGTCTACCTTGTACAAAAAAATATGTTGCTTCACATGTTTAACCTTTCGAATGTTTTATTTGCCGTCGTTTTAGTTTATTCATCGAATGCTTGTGTAGCCAGCACAAAACCAAGGGCAATAACCCGCAAACTAATCTCAGGTGCCCATTCGTTCTTGGTCGGCTCATGGCCCGGAAACAGACGAGCATCGCTTCACTATCCTATGGACATGGTCTAAATCATAGTTTCTCAACGGGGGCGATATCGCCCCCCTGGGGGGGGGGGTGTGGCTGTGAGAAGCTTTAAGGGGCCGCTGAGGTTCCCAGGGGCAATTGGGGGACGGTGAAGGGCAAGTGGGCGGTACAAACGTACCTGATATAATTTGAACACCTCAGCTATTTTAATTGATTAGTTTTTGGATCAAATGTGATGTAAACGCTAGTAATGCTAAATATCTGATATCCCCCAACAGTAGGCCTACATATTATTATACTAAAAAGAGATATGAATCGCATGGACTTTTCCAACAAGTAGGGGTCAGTTTTAGATGAGTATGGTGTGCGGCCGGCTCGTCGTATGGTTAGTTCACCGCACTGTCAAACGACACGACACGGGATCTATCCCTGCCGCCCAAACATTTGCTATTATTAATGATATTTTGATCACAGTTTTATTGTGATGTCCTTAAATGCGTTAAGAGATCGGATAGAATGACGGAATATCGTTAGGCGGAATGGATATGTAGTGATCGTACAAACTGGGTAGTTAATGTAATGTTTAAAAATATACGTATACATTTTTTAGTCATAGAATATTTGTATAAGTTTCAAATACTTTTTACAGTTTGATCATTGCAAAGTTATAAATTGTAAGCTATTTTTCTTTTATAAAAGAAAAAAACAAGAAACATTAGAAATAATAGCTCAAATGAAAAGGGTTTATTATCTCCCTTTAATTAAAGAATAGTTCCACATTTGATTCAATAGTGATACCAAACAAATTCTGTTTTGTAATGTAACAAAAATTACTGACTAATTGCCTCTTGTTTAGATAATTTGTTGATCTATTAATTCTTACAATATGGTTCCCTTTCAGTACTTTTAAAGATAATAAAAAGGACACAAATCTAGTCGGCCTAAAAAAAAATTGCGGAAACTATACTGACCCTCTATCGTCCAGAGGTGTGGGGGGGGGGGGGGAGTGGGCACTACAGCTGGGGGGGGGGGGAAGGGGGACGATGAGCGGAAAATAAAATTTAAAGGGGGCGGTGAACCGAAAAAGGTTGAGAACCTATGGTCTAAATGAAATACTTTTATGCACTGCGTAGGCCTTCAGATTCGGTGATGATAGAGAGTTCGTTGAAGACATTTTTAGAACCACTTATGTGTGAGTAGTAAAAAACAGTCCAATTGTTCTGTCAACAGACTTTTTTATGTGGGACTGAAAGTCTGTAGTTATTGGCAACTCACTCTTTAGCCATCAGGCATTGTGGACTCTTTGCCCATCAGTTATCGCCGACTCCGTAGACCAGGGGTCAGGAACCTTATGGCTCGCGAGCCAGATGTGCCTCTATTGATGGCTGCATCTGGCTCGCTGACAAATGTTCGATTATAAAAGAACTGTTTCTTTAGACTCATTTGATCTACATATTAATTGCATATCAATTTTGTATTTTACAATTGAGCTAAAGTCTACTAAAGTCTATGTGGTGCCTAACCTCACACCGTATCAACCAGACTAGAAGGCCACCAGCAAAGCCATGCAGCACCAGTAGTCGCATTAATGCTAAAAAATACTCATTATTGATTAGCAACAACATAACAATATTATTAAAAAGAATTCAGAGACATAATTATTGTACTTTTAGTATTGAAATTACACAAGTATTGAAATGCACACATATTTATTTGAATTTTTAGTTTTAAACATGATGTAGATCTATGGCTCTTACAGAATTACTTTTCAAAACATGTGGTGTCCACGGCTCTCTCAGACAAAAAGGTTCCCAACCCCTGCCGTAGAGCGTCACTGAATAATTGGAAATATTGATTATGAGTGATACTTCCATGAGAATAAAAGTCTCAGGATACTTCACAAAGTTGCAACTTTGTGACCATGTACTTGTGTGTCTTTGTGATTGGTTGTGTGTCATTGTGTGTCTTCGAGTGTCTCTGTGTCTCCTATTTCCTAGTTAATTAAAAAAAAAATGTAAAACAAAAATTAATCAGAACTTCAACCATTTAAAAAACTACATCTGTCAACAAAACGTTGTAAATAAATTAGTTTCCAATTAAAACGAGGCCGATAATTTGATCTTTTTCAAACTTTCTGAGAAATGGTTACGGCCAGTGCGGGGATGAAGTTTTTGTCTTGTAATTTGCGGGTGTCTTCAGATTACAATCTAACGAATTCACCAGTTGAAATTTTGGACCAGGACAATCTCTCCCCCCCCCCCCACCCCCTAACCGCACTTTCCTTCTCAGTGAGGTTTAATAATAGACTCCCCCCCCCCCCCCCGAGTAAAATAAATAGGTTTTCTCAGTGCTTTTTTTGTGTAAAAAAAAATAGGTGATGGATTGCCTAACTTTTAAAGCAGTTTCGCATTTTATATTTTAATTCTTATTGGGCGCAATTTTAAAATAATTCAATATTAACAAATTAATAATACAATAAATAAATATTAAACGTTAAAATACAAGAAAAGTAATAATTTTTTTCCCACATTGAAAAAGGTGCCGGTACGCGGTACCGGTGCGTACCGTCACAAAAAGAGCACTGGGTTTTCTACAAAAGAAAATAAAAGAATCAACCGATCGAAGAAGAATATATATATGTTGGAATGTTTATTTTCGTGGAATTTTTATGTTTTTTTTAACTGTTTCTGGCGTTCAACGGCGTGGCTGAACTTCGGAAAACATTGAATGAAACCATTATTTGGATTCACAACACACATTCACATACACATTCGCACACACACACACAAATTAACACACACACACACACATTAACACACACACACACAAATTAACACACATACACATTAACACACACGCACACTCATGCACACACTGATACACATGCACGCCATCCCCAATTCCATAATATGAAACATGACCGTGTTTAAAAACATTCATCGAATGATTTATAAATCATAACGAGTAATTTTGATTGATTTTTTTTTAACGCAGAGCTACTTTTAAGGGCACACGGAGAACCACCAAAAGGGCAATCCAAGTCTCTTCTACAGGAAAAGAGCAGCATAACTTTTGGGCTATTGACGCGCTCAATGACTCAGAAATCCTATTTTGGCCCACGATTAGCAAAAGGTTGCCGACCCCTGGCCTATTCTACGTTGATTTATATCCTTTACACTTCATCCCATCAATTGAAAATAAATCTTATCTTATGTATTACAGATTCTCCTTATAAAGAAGGTTATTGCGTCCTACGCTCATCCGTGGTTCCGAGTCTAGTCTTGCACAGTGGCGTAGCTAGGGAGGGGCTGGGGGTACATGTGTCCCCGGGCGCCACGTTAGGGGGCGCCAAAATGAGTTTTAAAACTAATTATTTCATTGTATTTTGATGTAGACTAATGTATCCCAAATACGTTTGCAAGATTGAATTTTGGAGCTCCACAAATATCTTTATTACAAACCAGTTGACAAGCATGATTTTAGCGCCCCCATTGAGCATTAAGGGGCGCCATTTTACTCCTTCAACAAATGACACATCCACAATGTAGGATTGCTGATGGCGTTTTTTTTTAAACATTTACAAGGACGGGTTAAATCAAGTGGGTTCAATGGACAAACAATTAATGCAGGAAATGTTTATTTACAACTGTTTAACGTAAATCAATTGTATACCTCTAAAAATTAAATATTCTTATGAATACCATAATGCTGGATTTATATAAAGAAATATTAATTAGTCAGTAATATTTCTTATATTACAAAACATAGCTTGTTTGGCATCAATATTGAATCAAAATTAGAAACTTAAAGGGAGTTAATTAGCCCGATTTATTTATGCTATTATTTATAATATTTTGTTTCTTATTTTTCTTTTATAATAGACCAAATGGCCTACAACTTATAACGTTATCATGACCAAATTGTAAAATGTAGTTGAAAATTATATAAAAATTAGATCTATATGACTAAAACATTTCATGCACATTTTTTAAACATAACATTAACTACCCAGTTTGTATGATTACTACACATGAATTCTGCTCTACTATAGTCGTTCTGCAATTGTAAGTAACATTGAGCAAATTAAAGACAATCTCAGTTAAACTGAGAATAAACTATCATCAATATTATCAGTTGCTAGATCATTATCTGGACAACCAAATGATAATGTTTACAAAATCATTACCAAAATTGTGAAAGTTTGGTATTATTATTTTTTTGGTTTAAATGAAAAAAAAAAAGGTTGATAATCACAAAAGCGTTAATTATTGTTATTAAATATAAAACACTTTACCGTTTTTTTTCCATAACTTTCCTTTGCTTGTGGCCTTGGTCTTGCTTCGGAGTTAAATTGTCTTATAAAAAAAAACAAGTATAATTAAGCAGGTTGACTTTTAGGCTGTTAGCACGCTGAATGGTTTAGAAATCCCAGTTTGGCACACAATTAGCAAAAGGTTGCCGACCCCTGGTCTGAGTGATCTTGCACTCCTTAGCATCGAAAGAGAAACACTTGAGAATATTAATTTTGACAACGTGATTGACGAGTTTGCGACAGTCAAATCAAAGAGGATCAATTTGCTGTAGACTATGTCTATTCCAGTCATGTATAATTAGTTAGAATTTTTTTGTTCAAATAAATTGTTTACAATCGTCTAGAGACTTATTAGTCTGTATTGTATTTCATTAAAATACCACATGCCATATGAACCGTAAATTTTCAAAGTTTTCTTGCCCAGGCTCTGTCGGTCCGAGAAGGGGCGCAGACTTTGTGTCATGTCCCCGGGCGCAGATGACCCTAGCTACGCCACTGGTCCTGCATCTTTGTTAATGTTTTAAATGATGTTAAGTTACTGGTTTTCCTGGTTTGTTCAGGTAGCTCATTCCATGCCCTAAATGCCACTCGGGAAGAAATAACACTTATATAAAGTTATAAACTATTGCAATCCAAAAGATATTATTGTCTGGATTTGATTTGAAGCTAATTTATGGGAGGGGAGGGGTTGGTTATGTTTGGTTCAACCCAGTCAAGCCAAATCAACGCTTACAGTGTATTTCCTATTTTTAAATATATTTTTTAATATGTTACTTTATCTTTGGGAATGTCCCGTTTAATTGAGACAGTGCAGTATTTACGTATATTTGCGCAAAAAACAATTTCAGGTTTTAAACTAAGTTTTTATTTCTTAGTTCTGTCTAAAGAATTGTTTTTAATAAACTGCCTAGGAGAAATAAATATATAAAAAAAATAGAGCATTGAATGTTAACCGTGCGATGAATTCAAGGGGGGGGGGGGGAGGGGAGATAACACTAAGTTTTGGTTTCATTCTACTAACGACAACAACAACTAATTTCAATAACAATTTATTTTCTAAAAAAATATTAAAATAAGCCACATTTTATCAGTTCTAAATTAACAATAACATTTGTAAAAATCAAAATTTCAAAAAAAATGATTCTTTATCTTACTATATATTAATATGTTAAGTTGTAAAATTAAATGTTTGCCCTATTTATTCAAAGGCATGATCAAAGCAAAGTTCAGTCCAACTCGCCGAAGCAAGCCAAAGAGATTATCTGGTGATTTAAAGTTCCCGATAGATCGGAATGGTAATCTTACAGGATCAGACAAGTGGGGAAACATGACGTGTTCTTTCAAGAATTACAATGGATGTACGTGGTCTAACGACAGAGTGTTAGTTCAAAATCTCGAATGTCTCAGGCTCACACTTTATATTAATTAACTTTCTCATTTTCCCTAACATGCCCTAATGCCACAGTATTTATTTATATTGACATTTAAAGAAAGAAGTATTTATTTATATTGACATTTAAAGAAAGAAGTTTTATTTAGCATTATCACTCAATACTTTCAATATCTCCATACTGTCCAAAAAAAGATCTTAACTTAATGAATAGCCAGTACCCTAAGACCTTAAGCGAACTGACCAGCCAGTACGATAAGATTTTCAACAAACCAACCAATCAGTACAAAAAGATCTTTAACTAACTGACCAGTGGCGCTATGTTTAAAATTGGACGCTTTAAACATTTTTTTGTTTGTTTCTGAATAATGTCTTTTACAAAATTTGAAAACAGTGATAGAAATATTGTCAATGACGTCATTCACATGACAGTTCACCAAAATAAAAATCAACTAGAACAAATCAAATAGATTTAGCAAAACAGTTTTTTAAAATAACAAAAAAAGACTAGATCTATTGAATTCTTTAGTAATGAGATTGTCCAAAATACAGAATTTTTTTGTTGTTTTTTTTTCTCCATTTTTCTAATTGTGTGTGTTTGTATCGTTTAGTTTTGTTGTTGTTGTTGTTGTTGTTATCATACGGCGTGTTAGAGTCTAGCCAATCAAATCTGAACGATTGATCACGTGACGATTAAATGGAAGGGGGGGATGTGTGAACTACGTGAATTATATCATATATGTGTCCATCAATGTGTGTTGTTCTACTGTTTGTGCTTGTGGATGTTATTGTTGTTTTTACCTGCTTCTTAAAATGAGAGAGTGTAGAGTACGTAAAGTTCTCGATAGTATGGGATGCTCTCCCCTTATACGAAGTTCACGTGACCTTTAACACCTGGGCAGTGTTTCTTTTTGATAAATGACCGTTGGAACGGGATGACCGAAATGATATATTAACCTTCACATGATCAGTAAAAAAAACAAATATTCCGTCGGACTATATTCATCTATAAGGGCTGTTGAAGCAGCCATGACCAATTAATGCGGCCACGGCATACTAGGTGATTGTGTGGCCAGTACAATGACCATAAGATAAGATAAGATTATTTTACTGATCCAAATTAATGGAAATTTGACTTGATTACATAAATTCCGTCTTTCAGCATACCTGTACTTAAAACAATATTAAATAACCCTATGCTCAGACACACAAGGAAAAAGAAGGAAAAAGTTTCAAATAAATGTTGAGTATTGTTTTGGAAACAAAAGCTGGTCCGTAAAGACATTATCTTATGCTTTGCTTCGATATTTGCGTAATATCGATAGTTCAGTGAGATACGTCGATACACATTTTTTTTTAAATTCTGAATAATATATTTAAAAAAAACTTTTACCTAGCCATCCTTTACACACACAAAAAACCGCTGTTATTTTGTGCGATACATCATTATGATCGCGACAGATATTTCGATATCTTTTTTTTTTGTTATGATGTCCCTGGTCTTACGTCCAGGGCGATAAAAAAAAGCGATGATACGGACCAGATGGACGGGTGATGGCGCAGACACAATAGCCAGTCAATCAATGATCTTTGATTTCCCCAGCCTGGATAATTGAAGCATCGATTGGGTCTGAATAGACTCAAAACACAATCAAGAGATTGGGTCTGAATAGACTCAAAACACAATCAAGAGATTGGGTCTGAATAGACTCAAAACACAATCAAGAGATTGGGTCTGAATAGACTCAAAACACAATCAAGAGATTGGGTCTGAATAGACTCAAAACACAACCAAGAGATTGGGTCTGAATAGACTCAAAACACAACCAAGAGATTGGGTCTGAATAGACTCAAAACACAATTAAGAGATTGGGTCTGAATAGACTCAAAACACAATCAAGAGATTGGGTCTGAATAGACTCAAAACACAATCAAGAGATTGGGTCTGAATAGACTCAAAACACAATCAAGAGATTGGGTCTGAATAGACTCAAAACACAATTAAGAGATTGGGTCTGAATAGACTCAAAACACAATCAAGAGATTGGGTCTGAATAGACTCAAAACACAATCAAGAGATTGGGTCTGAATAGACTCAAAACACAATCAAGAGATTGGGTCTGAATAGACTCAAAACACAATCAAGAGATTGGGTCTGAATAGACTCAAAACACAATGAAGAGATTGGGTCTGAATAGACTCAAAACACAATGAAGAGATTGGGTCTGAATAGATTCAAAACACTATCAAGAGATTGTGTCTGAATAGACTCAAAACACAATCAAGAGATTGGGTCTGAATAGACTCAAAACACAATCAAGAGATTGGGTCTGAATAGACAAAACACAATCAAGAGATTGGGTCTGAATAGACTCAAAACACAATCAAGAGATTGGGTCTGAATAGAATCAAAAACACAATCAAGAGATTGGGTCTGAATAGACTCAAAACACTATCAAGAGATTGGGTCTGAATAGACTCAAAACACAATCAAGACATTGGGTCTGAATAGATTCAAAACACAATCAAGAGATTGGGTCTGAATAGACTCAAAACACAATCAAGAGATTGGGTCTGAATAGACTTAAAAACACAATCAAGAGATTGGGTCTGAATAGACTCAAAACACAATCAAGAGATTGGGTCTCAATAGACTCAAAACACAATCAAGAGATTGGGTCTGAATAGACTTAAAAACACAATCAAGAGATTGGGTCTGAATAGACTCAAAACACAATCAATAGATTGGGTCTGAATAGACTCAAAACACAATCAAGAGATTGGGTCTGAATAGAATTAAAAACACAATCAAGAGATTGGGTCTGAATAGACTCAAAATACTTTACAAAACATATATCACTAAATCTATTGTGTATGGATTTCTTAATCGATTTTCTGACACATCAAAAATAAGCCATATTATATTCAAAATAATTTGACAAACATTAGTTTTATCGTTCTTAGAGCCTTCATTGATAGTGTCTCTAAAATTTTGTAAAATTTAAGTATATTTATAGGGCCTTTGCTACCAACAGGTATTCTTGTTCTAAAAAATATATCTTTCCTTTCAATTATTAAGTTAATCGTGCAAAGATAAATGTCCTGGAGAGGTGAATACTGAAAATGTTTTTCTCCATGACACGACAATTGCCTTCATGTCCTTGACAAGTTTAGCTCCCCTTTTATGTGCCTTTTATGTTCGAAACCTTCACTGAAATAAGATACAACAGACTACTTACGCCGCAGTAGTTATCTGGAAATAGACATGTTGATTGGTTGATATGCATGACCTATATTTAGCTTGTTTGGATAACACAATTACATCCAATCCAGCAGTAGTACTGCTCTCTCTCTGTCTTTCTCACTCTCTCTCTCTTTCTCGCGCGCGAGCTCTCTATTTCTCTCTCTCATTCTCTTTTACTCTTTACTCTTTTTTTTTTTAAATCTATCTTTTTCCCCTTTTTTTTCTCCCCTTACCTTGTTTACAATTTACTGTTTGGGCCAGACCAGCATGCTTCATTACTGTTTCCTCATTTCCGCTGTCACCATCATGCCGCCATTTTGTCAGTGGCCTACTTTTTTTTTTGGTTTTAAGTCCCCCCCCGTTCTCATTTCCCGATTTTCTACTTCACTTTTGACCCTCATTAAAATTCTGCCCAACCCCGCCACCACCACCCCCTTTCACCATAGTCTCGACTCAGTCATTCATTGATTGGTTAATTTTTAAATGATACGGTCGTCGCCGTTTATGGTTGAGTGCGTTAATAAGTAACGTAGTATTGACAATATTAAGCGCCGATACTATCGAGAGGTGCGGGCCGAAAAGCCATCGCTCCTGTTCTAGGTATCAGCTTCTGAGCATCGTATTGTCTATAATTTGATAACCTTTTAATTTTTTTAAATAGTATTTTTTTTTTTTTTTTTTTTTTTTTTTTTTTTTTTGGTGTCTCTTTGCTCAGTAAATACGTGAAAATGAATGGACGAAGAAAGGGATGGTAGAAGGTAGAAGAATGTATAGATATATACAAAAACTATCTAGTGTTTCGATGGATGGATGGAAGAATGAACTGATGGAAGTAGGCCTATTAATGGATGGACAGATATAATTGTTTCACATACACTCAAACACATACACGCAGTCGTCTATAGCCTGCACAACCGAAACGGAAAAGAATTATTACACGGTGTGTAAAACTAGCAGGCTGTTTTAGTGTGTGTGTTTGTGCGTGTATCTAAATATAAATATAAAACTGTCGTGTCTAGACAATGGTAGAAATTATTATTCCACAGCGAGAGAGAAAGGGGAAAGAGAGAGAGAGAGAAAGCCAGACAGAAAGGAGAGAGAGATACCTGAACAATATTATGTAACATTCTTTAAAAAGGGCAATAATTCATACGTTGTGCATCACGAACTAAAACAACAGATCATTTTAGGAATTGGCCATTTATTGAACAAACAAAGATTAGGGAGTCTCAAATTAAATGAAACCTTCTCTTCTCCTGAATTCTAGTCTTTGCTTTCTGTCTTGCGAACTATTTGTCTTTGTTTTCTTCTTTTAAATATCCGTAAGGAAATAAATAAATAAATACATGTTTCTTATCATTTAGTTTCTGTAAAATTTTATGAACATGAAATCTGTGACTAGATTACTACACTTCAGCATTTTTTACACTTTTGACTTTTGGTTGGCTCGACATTGTGCTTGCTATCCACACAATCCCTTAGTCCGGTGTAGTCTAGTAAATGAGGCGAACTCTGCTCAGACTTTTTGTCTTACATAATTTCTAATAGAACTTCAGCAGACTTATGTCTTAGATGCTGCTGAACATAATTAACTTTTGTAATGCCAGAATACTTCATAGACCTTTAACAACCGTAGTCCTACTTGCAGTTTGTCTTACAGAATTCTAACAACTATACAGCCCGAAGGGAGGTAATTCATGTTTGATTTTTCCTGTTTATTTTAAGAAGTCCTATTTAGAAGTAAAAAAAGCTTCGCAACAATCAATAAACTTAGCAGGCTACGCATTCAAATATAAATTAATTTTATTCGCGTGTGTTTACTGACTAAATATAGCTCTTCCTTGGCCACGATCGACCTAATTCGTTCCCTGGAATTATGTAGACAAATTAAGTACTTTAATCGGAGATTATATTACTTCAGCCATTTATTTCTAAGTTGTGTACAAAGGTGTATGCAATTATTAAACAGTCCAACGATAAATTGTTCGTTTAGTCAAATGATTTATATGTTTCGGTGCTAGCAGGCAGGGTGAAAAAAAAGGGCATACAGGCAGATAAACAGAGAGAGAGAACGAGAGCGTAACATATACACTAGACTACATAGATAGACAGACAGATATATATATATATATACATATATATAGACAGATAGATAGACATATAGACTGTCAGATAGCAAGGTTCTTCCTAATATTATTATAGCATGATAACTATTTAAGTGTTAAGTTGTAAGCTTTACTTCCTGTGAGCTAATATCCCCCCCCCCCCCCCAGTAATTTAAAACCTGACATGACTCTGAATGATAAAATGACTAGTTTCTAGACATCCGAGAAATCGAATGATTCTTTCAAAAAGTATAACTTTAAACGCAATCGACAAAAGGCGCCAATATGTGCTATTAAAGCGACGCTTTTCCAAAAGAAGAAGAAAAAGGAAAGAAGAGTTGCCTTCCCCTGACAATCTGTCAATGTAGCCATTTTTATGCCAGTCTAAAATAGTACGTCTGCTCTGGAAATTGTCCTTTGAATTGAATGCAGAAGGGGGGAAACCAGATCCATCAAGACGGAATCTTCATTCAACAGATTTTGTCTGTTATTTTGTTGCATTTTTTAAATATATTTTTTTAATCGATGGCAGACGCAGGTATAAGGGGGGGGGGGGGAATAACTTCTGCTATCTATTGATTTAATTCCCGCCCTTTTTTTTTTAATACCGGAGATAGATTGTTTTTGGCGGAATTTTATTTTCAAGGTCTTGTTATTGCCCTGAGAAGCGAAGACATTATAGGTCTACATCACAAAATGACTCACTTAGTGACGCGTTTCCGGTTTCCGTATCTGTGTCTCGCTCTTTCTAAATATGTTTATAATAATAATTGTCAGTTATTGGGTCGAGACATATAATATATTATAGATAGACAGATGGATAGATAGAAAGAAAGAGAGAATAGATATAGATATAAAGATAGATATAGATAGATAGATAGATAGATACATGGATGAATAGATAGAGAGAGAGGTAGATATAGATAGATATGCGTGGATAGATAGATAGATAGATAGATAGATAGATAGATAGATAGATAAATAGATAGATAGATAGATAGAAAGATAGATAGATAGATAGATAGATAGATAGATAGATAGATAGATAGATAGATAGATAGATAGATAGATAGATAGATAGATAGACAGATAGATAGAAAGAGAGAGAGAGAAGGATATATATATATGGGTGGATAGATAGATAGATAGATGGGTGCATAGATAAATTGGACAATTCATTGGTAGGTTGATAGATAGAAATAAATTTGCATTGAAACATAGTTAGAGATATAGATCTAGATTTAACAAATTTATAGATTAAGGCGATTCTGAAAATGACAGACAATGACGACGTGTGACGTCATGGTTGCTAGAGGAGAGCGGGTTCGATTCTCCACGGTCTCGTAAGCCGCGAATATCACGCATGCGCGGTGAAGGGTATGGTTGAACAGTTTTTTGGCGGGCACTGTGACACGTGTGTGGGGGCGGAAAAGAAATAGGGTTGTGGGGCGTCTCTTTTGCATATATATCAGAGATAATGGCGGACGCATCTTTCAGCAGAAACAACACTCAATGGAAATCCATTTCTCGTTTACATCGTAGGGGTGGGGGAATCCTTTATCACCTACTTCGATAACTGCATGGAAGCGATTTGGTGTGATATATGACTCTACTGTAGTCATGGAAACGATCCATGCGTAACTGAGGCGTGAATTCGGAGATAACTGTTGTTTTTTTTTTTTTTTTTTTTTTTTTTTTTTTTTTTTTTTTTTTTTTTTTTTTTGGAAGGAGATCATTTCCTGCCAAACTTTTTTTATAGTCATCAAATGATACTCCCACGACTTGTCAGCGATGGCAACGATTTTTTTCAACCTGATGCTAGATTACAGCCATGCATGATATGCATGGAAGAGCCATTGAGCCATTTTACATGAGCTTGAAGATAAACCGGAACAGTAATGTAGGTCAAACTTGCAAACTATTTTGATGTGTGTATTCAGTATCTATGGGGCGCCGGTGGTCGAGTGGTAGCGCGCTCGACTGGCGTTACTGAATGTTCTGGGTTCGAATCCTGTTGAAAGCACTGGAGGATGTCACTGAGTCTACTCAGCTCTGATGATGGGTACCTGGCATTAGTTGGGGTAAAGTAAAAGGTGGCTGGGCATTGTGCTCGCCGCACAACCCCTAGTATTCCGTGGCCACAGAACCTGATGAACGCTGCATCACCGACCCTATCGATCAATTTGGTCCGACGGGATACTTTACTGTACTATTACTTCACTGCGCTTTTTTTCCGTTTAAAAAAACAAAACAATTTAAGGTGACCACTTCTTGGGGTGTTTTACGGTATAGCCGAGGCAAACTATTTTTTTCCCGTTAGTAGCCTCTAAAAAAAATAATAACAAAGTCTGGATGTAAAGATGGAAGAAATGTTAATGCCAGCGTGTGAAGATCAGATTACAGAGAAAAAGAAATGGTTGATCAATGTTTCAGAATTTTTAAATATCTCCAGTTTCTCAAAAAGTTAATGGATTTACAACGATGTTACGCTATCACTAAAGTAGGAGAAACTTGATAGCGGGTTCTTTTGTTTATCCATCTCGTCTTTATGACACTTGACATAAAATTATTATTTTGTGGCTTCTAATGTATAACTTTTAAAAAAAAGGGAAAAGAGATTAAATAGAACAGAAAAAAAATGAATTATTAAAAAAATGTAGCTTTTTTTTTACCGTAGACCTAGTTCTACATGTATTAAGAAAACCATTTAGATCTATATATGCACTTCCCAAAATTATGTATGTAAGTATGTTTGTATGTATATATGTATGTGCGTATTTGCGTAATTGTGTATGTTTGTATGTATCTATGTATGTGCGTATTTACGTAATTATGTATATTTGTATGTATGTGTGTTTGTATGTATGTATGAATGTACATATGTATGTATGTGTTTTGGTATGCAGGCTATGTAAGTATTATGTTCCTGCCCAACGGACCTTAGGATGCCTAACTGACCCACTTCCCGTCGTTCCTATGCACACAAATATTACGCCGATAACAAAACATTCCATAAAACTACTTTCAACCTCCCCCCCTCCCCACAGACACACAAACACACATACAAACCTCCAAATATCATTTTATTTTTACCCTTTTTTTTTCGGTTTGTCCGATTCGGAAATAAAATGCTCTTTCCCATCTTAAGGCAAAGTTCTGCGCAATCAGTTGCGCACCTTTCTCGCTTCAACGCGTGCATACGTTGCACTTGGCTGCGTAATCGAATAATTGTGAACCTGGCTTTTTCGTGTTTTTTTTTTTTTTTTAAAGTTTAATCAATGGAACAGGGATTACCACACACACACACACACACACACACACACACACACACACACACACACAAACACACACACACACAAACACAAAAAAATATACCCCATGGAAAAAAATGATATCAAACAAATTTATCCCAACCGAAACACACAGACTCTCACTGAAACACACAAGCATTGCAAACGACAAAAAAATAAAAAATATAAACGAAATCGGATATAGATAAAAAAAAAACAATTTGCGTTGAAAACAGCACAGGCGCATGTGCACAACACAGGCGCATGTGCAAAGATAAATGTTGGAAACGGCAAGAAATTTTGCCCCACACAAAAAAAAAATCACATTTTTTAAATATTTTTTTTTATGTCTGATGTTATCGAAATAGAAAATGGAAGTGTTATTTTTTTTTTGTTTTTTTTTTTTCATGTTGTCGTTTTTTTTAATTGAGCGAAAGAGCTAGCTAGTTGATACAATGTGGTGAATTCACATACAAACACAACTACTAAATATATAAACAAACATAAACTTACAAACACGGACATACAAACTCTTTGTTGTTTTTTTACAACGCACACGCTTAAAGTGGAATCGGAAATGTATCCGCCCTACAATGTCGACCACGTATCCCATCATGCACCCAAAGCAAACGTTCTCACAACGAGGCGCGCCTCTGTTTCAGATGTGCCATCATGTGCCACTTACTGATTGGTTGTTAGTATAGAGTGGTGAATAAATGATTTTGATTACTGCCAAGACACAATATCTTCGGTAGATATAATACAGGAGGTCGGCAAGCTACGGCACGCGTGCCATACTTGGCACGTTGAGCCATTTTCAATGGCACGCACAAGACTCTGAAAAAGACAGAGTCTCTTATACAAGAAATGAATGGGTTGACTTTTATGGCTTTTGGCACACTGAATGAATTACAAACCCTAATTTGACACACCCTTATCAAAAGCTTGCCACCCCTGATATAATATATAGTGAACTAAAATGTTCTGTGGCTTCTTTTCTTTTTATATTAATCATGTTTGTTCTTTTACAGATTTATTATTTCAATATCGCATGTTCTAATGACTAATATAATAATACCAGATATAATATCAGCATTTTGTTATTATTATCAATTCAAAAGCCCATTTAAAATATTTTATTATTATTTAATTTTTTGTCTATTGTAAAATAGCATTTAGACATAACGAAACCAAAAAACCGTTGGTCCATACGTTGACCAGTCTGTTGGACAGTCCGTTGACTAAATTAAATTGTCGACTCAAACCGCAACCCTTTGTCGCAACCAAGTCATGTTACTATTTTTTTGTAAATTTTGTTTTTTTAAGAACCTTTCTCAGAGACAAGTCATTTTCACAGGCTGGATAATGATATACATTTTTTTTAGCATACATGTGCGTATGTGTGTGTTGTGTGAGTGTGTGTGTTGTGTGAGTGTGCGTGTGTTGTGTGAGTGTGTGTGTGTGTGTTGTGTGAGTGTTTGTGTTGTGTGAGAGTGCGTGTGTTGTGTGAGTGTGTGTGTGTGTGTTGTGTGAGTGTGTGTGTGTGTGTTGTGTGAGAGTGCGTGTGTTGTGTGAGTGTGTGTGTGTGTGTTGTGTGAGTGTATGTGTTGTGTGAGAGTGCGTGTGTTGTGTGATTGTGTGTGTGTGTTGTGTGAGTGTGTGTGTGTGTGTTGTGTGAGAGTGCGTGTGTTGTGTGAGTGTGTGTGAGTGTGTTGTGTGAGTGTGTGTGTTGTGTGAGTGTGTGTGTGTTGTGTGAGTGTGTGTGAGTGTGTTGTGTGAGTGTGTGTGTTGTGTGAGTGTGCGTGTGTTGTGTGAGTGTGTGTGTGTGTGTTGTGTGAGTGTGTGTGTTGTGTGAGTGTGTGTGTGTGTGTTGTGTGTGTGTGTGTGTTGTGTGAGTGTGTGTGTTGTGTGAGTGTGTGTGTTGTGTGAGTGTGTGTGTTGTGTGAGTGTGTGTGTTGTGTGAGTGTGTGTGAGTGTGTTGTGTGTGTGTGTGTGTTGTGTGAGTGCGTGTGTTGTGTGAGTGTGTGTGAGTGTGTTGTGTGAGTGTGTGTGTTGTGTGAGTGTGCGTGTGTTGTGTGAGTGTGTGTGAGTGTGTTGTGTGAGTGTGTGTGTTGTGTGAGTGTGTGTTGTGTGAGTGTGTGTGTGTTGTGTGAGTGTGTGTGTTGTGTGAGTGTGTGTGTTGTGTGTGTGAGTGTGTTGTGTGAGTGTGCGTGTGTTGTGTGAGTGTGTGTGAGTGTGTTGTGTGAGTGTGTGTGTTGTGTGAGTGTGTGTTGTGTGAGTGTGTGTGAGTGTGTTGTGTGAGAGTGTGTGTTGTGTGTGTGTGTGTTGTGTGAGAGTGTGTGTTGTGTGAGTGTGTGTGAGTGTGTTGTGTGAGTGTGTGTGTTGTGTGAGTGTGTGTGTGTTGTGTGAGTGTGTGTGAGTGTGTTGTGTGAGTGTGTGTGTTGTGTGAGTGTGCGTGTGTTGTGTGAGTGTGTGTGTGTGTGTTGTGTGAGTGTGTGTGTTGTGTGAGTGTGTGTGTGTGTGTTGTGTGTGTGTGTGTGTTGTGTGAGTGTGTGTGTTGTGTGAGTGTGTGTGTTGTGTGAGTGTGTGTGTTGTGTGAGTGTGTGTGTTGTGTGAGTGTGTGTGTTGTGTGAGTGTGTGTGTTGTGTGAGTGTGTTGTGTGTGTGTGTGAGTGTGTGTGTTGTGTAGTGTGTGTGTTGTGTGAGAGTGCGTGTTGTGTGAGTGTGTGTGTTGTGTGAGTGTGTGTGTTGTGTGAGTGTGTGTGTTGTGTGAGTGTGTGTTGTGTGTGTTGTGTGAGAGTGCGTGTTGTGTGAGTGTGTGTGTTGTGTGAGTGTGTGTTGTGCGTGTTGTGTGAGAGTGCGTGTTGTGTGAGTGTGTGTGTTGTGTGAGTGTGTGTGTTGTGTGAGAGTGTGTGTTGTGTGAGTGTGTGTGTTGTGTGAGAGTGTGTGTTGTGTGAGTGTGTGTGTTGTGTGAGTGTGTGTGTTGTGTGAGTGTGTGTGTTGTGTGAGTGTGTGTGTTGTGTGAGTGTGTGTGTTGTGTGAGTGTGTGTGTTGTGAGAGTGTGTGTGTTGTGTGAGTGTGTGTGTTGTGTGAGTGTGTGTGTTGTGTGAGTGTGTGTGTTGTGTGAGAGTGTGTGTGTACCATAACCCTTTGATACAAGAGATAAAGATACACACTTGCACAGATATTGTAATATCTGCCTTCAGAGGTTTTTCCAGGTCTGTGTGGCCAATTGCATCTTAGTTCCTTCCCCCCTCTCCCCCCCCCCGCCCTTTTCCCTCCTTCTTTATAGTTGAATATTCTGTCGTGCGTAAAGCAATGAACTTTAAAAAAAAAATAATCTCACGAGAAATAGCAATGACATGTTCTTGTAACCTTGTGTGTGTGTGTAAGTGTGTTAGTGTGTGTGAGTGTAAGTGTTTATAAGTGTGTGTTTATAGACGTGCATTTTTTTTTTTTACAAATATAATTTTTACTTTGGCTTTGACATGAAAACAAAAAAAAATCTGGCACGAAAATGTATTTATGTAATTATGTGTTTTTTTTAAAGTGCCAGGTTGACTGAGGGTAGATGTTACAGGCCAAATAAATAAAAAAAAACAAATTGATGGTTTTTTTTTTCATAAACAAGTCGCGAAGATAAATGGGGAGACAGATAAAAAAAAGTGTCAACAACAGACTAAAAGACATCAAAATGAAACTGAGGCTATGCATAATGCCTCAGTCTCGTTTTGAGATCTTTTTCCGGGAACTGGTGTTTTCATACATTACAAAAATGTAAGGTTTTTGCCATTCTGTTCTCCAGTCACTCAGGGGACTGCACCATTTTGATAATATTGTGCAAAAGTAGGATTTCTACTTTCCTTCATTCAGCGTGCCAACAGCTTACAAGTCATACTGCTCTTTTCTTGTAAAAGAGACTTAAATTGCCTTTTGGGCGCGTGGGGGGGGGGTGATCTTCCGCGTGCCAGTAAAAATCGCTCTGCGTGCCAAGTCTGGAACTCTCCCGTAGGTTGACGAACCATGCTCTGGTGTTTCTATATCTTCCTTTCTCTCTTGACAGTACAGTGTTACTGTTGGCTTATTGCAAGAAATGATATCTTCCTACGCACAGAAGCAAAAGTATTCTAGTGGCCTTAACCTTGGTTGACCTGAATACAAAAACCACAACTTGATTTTTGTGTGATCATGGATGTACACTTGAAGTGTTATCTGTCACTGCACTATATAGAATATTTCAGGCCGAGCAGATAGAACGAATGACATTACATGCTCTGTTTAGACGTATAACATGGCATCATGGCTATTGAGTAACAACATCAAATTTATATCTCTATCTGTCTCTCTCTCTCTCTCACACTCTCTTTGTCTCATTCTGTTTCTCTCTGTGTTTCTCCGTCCTTCTGTCTGTCTGTTACTCTGTCTCTCTGTGTGTCTTTCTATCTTTGCCGCTATCTGTCTCTCTCTCTGTCTGTCTCTTTATATATCTCTGTGTGTGTGTGTCTCTCTCTCTCTGACTTTCTCTGTATGTCTTTCTCTCTGTGCCTCTCCGTGTCTGTCTGTCTCTTTATCTGTCTCTATGTATGTCTCTCTCTGTCTGTGTCTGAATATGTCTATCTCTACGTCTCTCTATCTTTCTGTCTGTCTGTGTGTTTCTCTGTCTCTCTGTTTCTCTCTGTGTCTCTCTCTCGCTGTCTACCCCCCCTCTCTCTCTCTCTCTCTCTCTCTCTCTCTCTCTCTCTCTCTCTCTCTCTCTCTCTCTCTCAATGTCGCTATCCAGCTGTCTACGCATTGCAATTGTAAACAATTTGTTCCTTAAATGCCGAAAAAGAAAACAGCAACAAACCGTCTGTATAATGTGTGCTTAATTGTATTTTCGTTTAGACACTTGTTCATAATCTGCCTCTAATTCCACGTATATATCTTAATTATGTCTTAATTCAATTGATTGATTCGTTTACAGAGATAAACTACAAAACACATTTATAAATTGCATTAGTTCTTCCTAGTTTTTTTAATAAATGACACATACAAATACATACATATTGATATATTAATGTAAAAGTTCAAGTGGACAGTGATAGTCTAGCATCCGTTATACTGACCGCCAAATTATTGGCTGTTATTTTAGTAATACCATTAGTACATTTAATAAGTACATGTCACAATGTCCTGCTAATTATAATCGTACTTTTACGAATAGTGAAAAGTTATCCGCTTACTGATTTGAGATATTTTATTATTTATATTTAGATTATTATATTTCACATCATATTAAATGTATATAATGTCTAGGTAAAATTTCATTTGATATAGTAGACTTAAAAAATAAAAGATTAAGTTATTATCAGGGCATTCGGCACAAAATTAGCGCGCATTGGCGCAAATTATTTTGAAATCAAAGATACGATTCTTTCAAGCGAAATAGCAAAACATAAATATCACAATCCGTTTTATTAAATATATACAGTGAAAAAGATGGTTATATAGATATATAAATAAATACCTTGGTAGTCAGAGAGAAAGGCTTAGAGATAGATAGATAGATAGATAGATAGATAGACATATAGATAAATAAATATATAGACAGTTGGAGATATAGATAGATTGATAAATACATATATATATAGACAAACAGATAAATAGATAGATAGATAGATAGATAGACAGGCAGAGAAATAGATGGTTAGGTAGGTAGATAGATAGATAAATAGATAGATAGATAAATAGGTAGATAGATAGATAGATTGATAGATAGATAGATAAATAGATAGGTAAATAGATAGATATATATATATATAGATAGATAGATAGACAGGCAGAGAACTAGATAGATAGATAAATAGGTAGATAGATAAATAGATAAATAGATAAATAGATAAATAGGTAGATAGATAGATAGATAGATAGATAGATAGATAGATAGATAGATAGATAGATAGATAGATAAATAGGTAGATAAATAGATAGATAGATAGATAGATAAATAGATAGATAAATAGATAGATAGGTAGATAGATAGATAAATAGATAGATAGATAGATAGATAGATAGATAAATAGATAGATGGATAAATAGATGGATAGATAGATAGATAGATAGATAAATAGATAGATAGATAAATAGGTAGATAGATAAATAGATAAATAGATAAATAGATAAATAGATAAATAGATAAATAGATAAATAGATAAATAGATAAATAGATAAATAGATAAATAGATAAATAGATAAATAGATAAATAGATAAATAGATAAATAGATAAATAGATAAATAGATAAATAGATAAATAGATAGATACATAGATAGATAAATAGATATAGATAATTATCCTATTATTTACCAACTTTGAATCATCTTCTCTATATATTTCATTTCCAGCTCAAGTTATTTTTTTCTAACTTCTCACCGATTAAATAAATATTTAGTTGCACAGAATTAAAGGGCATTTCCCATGCCAGAATCTATCAGGTGGGATTAGGCCCTATAGTTTCTTCATCTGCTATCAGCTTTTTGTGTGTATGTGTGTTTGTAGGGGAAGCCGCTGCCACCACATCTTCAAGTCGTAAACAGGTAATAAGTTTACAGTTTAGAAAAATCCTCCAAACCCTTCACCGGGACCGAGGTTTTCTTCTAGAACGATCGTAAATGATTGGAGATAGAAGTCTTGATGGAATGGAATCTCCCCCCCCCCCATCTCTCTCTCTCTCTCTCTTTCCGTCTCTCTCTATGTCTCTCTGTCTCCTCACTCTTTCCTTTAGCCCCGGTAACGTCCTTAAGTTGGGAAGATATCTAAGCTTAATCTTTGAGACATTTGACGCCATCTTCCTTTTTTTCTTCTCTCTCTCTCTCTCTTTCTTTCTTTCTTTCTCTTCTTCTTTCTCTCCGCTCCCCCCCCCTCCCTTTCCGTCCAGCCATCTATGAGCTTTAACATTACAGAGGACACACCGTCTCGCGCACTGGAAATTTTTCTTTCTTATTTTCTTTTTTCACAAACCGGACAAGTTTACATCCGATGCTCAAACAAAAAACAAAATAACAAGAGATATATTGCCATACACTTTACATTAAAACTTTAAATAACATTGAAAAGAACATTTTTGTTTTGTGTTAGTTGCTACGTGATGTTTAAAAACAAAAACTAAAAAGTAAACAGAGCAAAGCAAGTGCATTCACGAAACATATCACACAGAGTTGTAAATGCTTTGATGGGCACGGTTGGCTGAGAGGCAGCGTAGTTCGACTGGCGTACTGAAGATTCTGGGTTCGAATCCTGTTGAATGCTAGGGATGTTTGGTTTTTTCCTGAGGGTGTCCCTGAGTCTACCCAGCGCTGATGGGGTAAAGTAAAGGCGGCTGGGCATTGTGCTGGCCAGACATTACCTAGTATACCGTGTGAACTGAAACTGGTCAACGCTGCTTAACCAGCCCTATGATCAATTTGGTCACAATACGTTCCCGTCGGAACTTTACTTCTTACTTATTAAATGCTTTGAACAAATGTGTGACTAGATCAGGTTCGTTGTAAATTCCTTGCCCGGGGGGGAAATAAAACAGTCCTGTATAAGCTACAGATAAAAAAATTATAAACTATAATGAACAGAAAGCTATAGATGTAATAATTTTAAGATATATAGTCTATATATTAACCGAAGACATTTAGGAAACTAATTTAAAATAAATATTGCAATTGAGTTAAAAATAAACAAGCCATTTTAACATTTTAACAAAAAGCTAGAAGCTAAAATGCCCGGTGTTGCTCGTAGATTTACAATATTTTTTTAAAAAGTGATATTAATTAAAATAAAAAAACATAAAAAAAAAAAAAGATTAACTGTAGATTAGAACCCGAGTCGACCGGATGGCAATCCAATGAGTTATCCTTTCAGCTAGCGAGGACACATGTGCTAAGTCCAATTGCAAAGGTAAACTATGAGGCAATAAGGTCACGTGACTTTAAATAAACCAATTTGATTGGTTAAACACACACACATAGCTTATATATATATATATATATATATATATATATATACATACAGAGAGAGAGAGAGAGAGAGAGAGAGAGAGATGAAAAGGATTACCTTTTCCTTGATGTTTCCAGTCCATGGGTCCGTAACAAGTTTTCAGGGATGATTGCGGCTTTAACTTTGCGGTACGAGGAACTTCTTGTAATGATAATACTTCTTAACCGACTTTTATTTACAACAAAGTTTTTTTGTTGTTCGTTTGTGACGTATTTTGGTTGTTACTTTTTTTTAAATATAGTTTTCATTTTAGATTTTGAGAAGCTTATCAGATATAGATTTAGACCTGATTAAGCATGAGTTTTCAGGCATGCTTGAATACACATATGACGTAATGGACAAGCGTGGGACGCAATACTCTGCTGTAGAGAAGGAGCGTCTATAACATATAGCATACCAGGTGATTATAATTTATTCCTTTTAAAACTAACAGAATGCCCAGGTGGTGTCTCCACCTCTCCCTCAACACCAGTCTCCCCTGACTCCTATACTTTTCCCAGCAGATTATGTACGTCCATCAGAGCTGGAACCCTCAGGGAAAACGGAAAAGAGGCCGGCCGAGGAACACTTGGCGCAGAGATGTGGAAGCAGATGCCAAGGCGTTTGGCCTTACTTGGGGGAAGCTGGAGAGACTGGCCCAGGATAGAGATGCCTGGAGGACCCTTGTTGGCGGTCTATGTCCTAGGAAGGACCACAGACGTCGATAATCGGCGCCTGTTCCTCAGGGACGAGAAGGCAGAAGAAGAAGAATCAGAGCTGGGTATACTCCGAGTGCTCTCATATTCCACCTTACCCCCTGGAAAAGACTCCAGTCTTGTAGGATTCGAACCAGGCACCTTCTGGATGATAGACCTACTCTTTTCCTTTATACCACCCCATCCAATCATTTACAAATAGTTAAATAAAGCAGGGTTCACAAGTTTACGAATAGTATTATAGTACACACATTTTAATAGCCTAAGGTCGTTCAAAGTTTTTCAATACGCTTTTATTTTTAATGGGATTGTGGAGGAGCCAGGTCAAATTCACAGGACATTATTGTTTACTTTTAAAGCTGGACATTTTATCTGAACTTTTTCAAATCCTTGTATTTATAAATTGAACAAAAGATGTCAAGATTGAAAGATATAAATAAAAGGATTTTCAGTTTTGGGAAAAAAGAAAACACAATGAAAATATTTAGTTTTGGACAGTTTAGTTTTGAGAGTTGTCTCATGGGAACAGTCCGGAAATAGACAGTTAATGTGTTGTCTATTTTTGGGGGAAATATAAATCTATGACCATTTATTATAATCTAAAGTCTTCAACACTTTACTTAAACATCCTGTATTAACTGACACAATAAAAAAAAAACACTCCCCAAAAATATTTTTTGGATGATTGAAACAATGAATATTTAGCATTGATTGAATCAAAAGGACCCAACCTTATAATAATAATAATAATGTGAATATTGAACATTTATTGAAACCAGAAAAAATACCCTTTAAAACAGTATATAAAATATCCTACCTACATCCTACATATCCCGTAGTGTGTTGGACCGTTGGGGCCCCACAGATGGCATGTACACTAGCCTCCCCCTCCAGTCCTCCCGTCTCTCAGCCTTTCACAATGCGTCGCACAGTTTTATTCTTTATTTTTTTTTTTGGCACTTGACTGGAAACCACAGGACAAAAGGAAAGTAGGCAGACCCAGGAAAACATGGAGGAGATCGGTCGTAGGTGAGACAAAGGTTGTTGGCCTTACATGGACACAAATAAAGGGAGCTGCCCAAGACTGAGACCGATGAAAAAGTGTAGTTGCGGCCCTATGCCCCTATGGCCCTATGGGGATATACAGGATTAAGTCAAGTATATAAAAACCGTATTTTGAGCAGTTAGCAATAACTGACCTAAATCAAAAGGCCCTAACAATATATGTTGAACATATACCGAACAACACTGACAGAAGCGATCAAACGCTCCCTGAAGATGTTTTTTAATTGAGCATGCTGTAAAATTAATTGACGCAGTCAAAGAACACTAACATTTCATCACAATACACAACACAACAACACATAAACGCATAATAACAACACCACAAGACTTGAACCCATTGAAACAAAACAAAACCTAAACGCATTTGAACAGCACAACAAAAAACCGAAATATTTGTTTTTATCCACAAGCTCTCACCTTCACTTCCTCTATTTTTTATTTATTTTTTGGCCTCGCTCAGAGCTCGTCCCCCCATGGGAGAAGACACGACAAGTTGTGTGAGAGGGTCAAAACAATCAGTGGCCCGAAAAGTACACTCTGGGAGTTAACCCATGTCAAGTCCACTTAGTGTTTCCGACTTTTTCTGGCTCTCCTGTTCCGTATCGTCTGCAATCCTGAAGAACACACGGCGACTCTGTTAACTCCTTTCGTCCTGGCGATGTTTTTTTTTTTTTTAAGCCAATTCCTTGTAGCCTCAATTTCTATCGAAACCCTGGTCAAAAAAGGACACCATTTTTTTTTACAAGTTACATATTGAGTCGAATGTTGAGAATCTTGTATGATTTCTGTACACTATATGAGGGAGCGGCAACGCGTTCGACTGGCTATCCGAAGGTTCTGGGTTTGAATCCTGGTGGAGGCAAGGATTTCTTCCCAGAACTTGAGGGTGTCACTGAGTGTACCCAGCTCTGATGGGTGCTCCGACACTAGTTGGGGTACAGTAAAGGAGGCTGGCAATTGTGCTTGCCACAGAATCCCCTAGTATGCCGTGGCCACAGAAACTGGTGAACGCTGCTTCAACAGCCCTATGATCAGTTTGGTCCGCAGGGCCCTTTACTTTTACAGGCTATAGCAGCGTCTCAGATCATAATACTCTGTGACGCTGCAATTGCCTGCGACCGTCGGACGCTATTTTCAATGCGTAATAAGAGATGATGTGGTCTACTGTCATTGATCCTTAGTAGTGTGCAGCCATCTGCTTACTGTCATTTCGTGACACAACATTGACAGTGACAATTACGTTGTCTAAATCTATTATGTCTACGATAGAGAGAGAGATAGAGAGAGAGAGAGAGAGATGGATATTATATACAGACAAAAACACAGACTAACTATCGGTCTAGAACTAAAAGGGGCTTAACGAACAGACAGACGGACAGACATCTAGACAGCCAGGCAGAGATATAGATAGCAATATGATATAGAGATAGATATATAGAAAGGTGTTAGATAGATAGTTAGAAGATAGATAAATAGATAGATAGATAGATAGAGATAGATAGAAGATAGATAGATAGAAGATAGATAGATAGAAGATAGATAGATAGATAGAAGATACATAGATAGATAGATAGATAGATAGAGATAGATAGAAGATAGATAGATAGATAGAAGATACATAGATAGATAGATAGATAGATAGATAGATAGACAGAAGATAGATAGATAGAAGATAGATAGATAGATAGATAGAAGATACATAGATGGATAGATAGATAGAGATAGATAGAAGATAGATAGATAGATAGAAGATACATAGATAGATAGATAGATAGATAGATAGAAGATAGATAGAAGATAGATAGATAGATAGATAGACAGAAGATAGATAGATAGATAGAAGATAGATAGATAGATAGATAGACAGAAGATAGATAGATAGAAGATAGATAGATAGATAGATAGAAGATACATAGATAGATAGATAGATAGAGATAGATAGATAGATAGATAGATAGATAGATAGACAGAAGATAGATAGATAGATAGATAGATAGATAGATAGATAGAAGATAGATAAATAGATAGATAGAGATAGATAGATAGAAGATAGATAGATAGATAGATAGAAGATACATAGATAGATAGATAGATAGAGATAGATAGAAGATAGATAGATAGATAGAAGATACATAGATAGATAGATAGATAGATAGATAGATAGATAGATAGATAGATAGATAGATAGATAGATAGATAGATAGATAGATAGATAGATAGACAGAAGATAGATAGATAGATAGATAGAAGATAGATAAATAGAAAGATAGAGATAGATAGATAGAAGATAGATAGATAGAAGATACATAGATAGATAGATAGATAGAGATAGATAGAAGATAGATAGATAGATAGATAGATAGATAGATAGATAGATAGATAGATAGATAGATAGATAGATAGATAGATAGATAGATAGATAGATAGAGACAGATAGATATGCTTACTCCTGATTCTAGACTACTATCTCATTACTATCATGACATATCAATCAAAGCAACACAAACGTTTGATTCATCGCCTCTCGGAAAATTATTCTGTCACAAAATATTCCCTAGACGCACAGACACAAAAAATAAACCAGACAAAAATCTCCTCAATGACGTAATCCAATGTGTAATATGACGTCATGAAAGAGATATGGAAGAAACAAACATCCTTGTTAATTAATAACTACAAATAAATTTCAAATTGTATTGATCTACGCGCTATGGAGAAGCCAAAAAAAAGGGAGGGAATGGGAAATTGAAATTTTTAGTAAGATAAGGGCATGATGAGTGATGTCCCCTTATCAGGATTATTATTTTGCCACTGAACTATATAAACATGAAAAGTCGATGGCTATACATAAATATGATATACTAGTGGTTATGTCCGTCAAAATGACGGAGAAACGAATAATTACCATGTGTTTTGTTAAAAGAGAAAGAAAAAAATAACTAACACTATGACAAAAAGAAACTGTAGTGAGAACGTTTCTTTCGGTATTTAGTTTTTGTTATTTTTTATTGTTTACGTAGCCTGGCCCTGAAATATGCATAATGTGAATTGTTGCTGTCAAACTTCTGACTTCGTATTAATTATATTAAACAAACAATAATACTATCAAAAGGAAAAAAAAGAAAACAGTAAATATAATATATAATAAAAAAAGTAGACAGTAATATTTACGGGAAAACCCAGTCGCGAAAAACAGCATAATGCTAAAGCATTTGAGAGGGACATTATTCTGAAATGGCGCTCAGGTTCGAATCTTAACATACGGTGATTAGTAATAGGTTTACGTTTAATTTTTTTTTTTAGATTTACGAATTAATCAATATTGTTTATATAATAAAAATTTCGTTTGGAGGACGTTTCCAATTTATACATTAAACTTTTTTTTTGCCGATCGGTCAAACGGCCTAGGAGCCTATAAGCGAACAACCATAGACCCTATATATAAATATAATATAAGCATAAAAACAAACATATAAACCAACTCACGGTAATTAAATATATCGATTTTTATATACGCTTGTGGGGTCGGCACATAACACTAACATACATATTTTGGCTGTTTTTGTTGTTATTTTCAATGGCTCTTACTGTCAGCCAAAGAAAATAATGTGTGTTTAAAATCGTTATTTTTTCAAAGTATAGTCGAAGTAGTCAAAGGCTAAGAATAAAACATAATAGACCGACAGACAGGTAGATATTATATTGATAGAAAGATAAATTGATTAATAGATAGATGGATTAATAGATAGACAGACAGACAAACAGATAGATAGATATACATATATAAAGATATAAAGATAGACTGATATATATATATATATATATATATAGATAGATAGATAGATAGACAGATATATATATATATATATATAATAGATAGATAGATAGACAGATATATATATATATAATAGATAGATAGATAGATAGATTAATAGATAGTTAGAGATACAAATACAAACTACTTTCCATGTCTATAAATCTATCATTAAGTGCCCTATATACATATATATTCGCTTTCTATCAATTACGTTATACATCCATAAGTATCTTGCTGCTGCCCCCTGGGTCTACCCGAGTCTAATAAAAGTGGTCACAGACACTAAGAAACTAGCGTAACCTCCCTCACTGGCCGTGAGGATCGATCTGGTCTCGATGGGGACTTAACCGTCCCTTATCTCGTGATGTAACGAGGCTTCGTCCTTTAGTTAACTAATGTACGCCCTAAGCCCGGTGGTTTACATAGTATAGTCTTACAGCTTTATTAAAGAGATTTAAAGAATAGCTAAGTGGTTTGTTTTTACAGATAAAACATTCCATTTGTAAAACATCACAGATGTACTATGTAGGCATTAAAGGAAATTTCAATTAAAACACAAATAGTTCATTTAAAAAGAGCACAGATTGAATCGATGACATATATAACAATTATCGTATTTAAAAAAAAAAAAGAAATTTATAATGGAAAGAACACAACAAAGAAACTGAAATTATTTAAAATGTTACGATTGATTAAAAGAACAACAAATGACTTGCAAGCATAAGAAAAACCAAAGTCTATAATAATTGCTTTAATCTTTCTGCTATTTGATGACTCGAAAGACTTCTTTTCGGAATTCCCGACTGCGTTTTGTACTGTACACTTCCGTTTTTTTTTTAATCGTTATGATTTTCTCAATGGAAAATTAGAATTAAAATCGAAAGTTGTATAAAGCGGAAACCTTTAAGCCGTAGGAGTCATTTAAAACAGTGTTATTGGCTGCGCACGGAAAAAAAAGAACCTAAAAAATCTAAAAAATACAGCAAGCGGTCTATCTTATTATAGTCTTTGGAAGAACCCAGCGTTCAATTCTCATCAATAAAAAGAAATGAAAATAGCTATTCTGTGATTTTATATATTTATAGATTCCACTATGTCCAATCTTTTGACACATTTGGTTATTTTTCAAATAGGCTGCAAAGATTGTGGGCCGGAAAGATTTTTTTTGTGGGCCGCGAGTTTAATCTGTTTCTTTTTTTCAGCTTTTAAACAAGCAATATCAGTGTTAATCCATACACACAGATTCTAAATGAATTTTTTTTTAAATAGTACAAATATCTATACAGTAACAATATTTCGCCTTTTATAGCGCCTACTTGTGCTAATTATGGGGAATATGTTAACTATTAGTCTACATGTTTTCCAGAGAGTCAAAACTATGAACTACGATAGGATATGGTGAGTTTGTCTAGGTTTAAAACTGTAGATCTTGTTAAAAGACTGAGCAATGAGAATGTGATAAAAAAGCCAAAGAAAACCACTAAACCTTTGGTCATGTTTGTCTAGGTTTAAAACTGTAGATCTTGTTAGTAGACTGAGCAATGAGAATGTGATAAGTAAGCCAAAGAAAACCACTAACCTTTGGTCATGTTAAAGTTTTCCAGATGCTTGGCCTTCATTCTAGCGCTATAGAACCACTGAGACGTGTTCCCTAGATAGTCGTACTCCAGAGAGAGGTCTTTCACGTTGATTCTCCCGTCCTCCATGCGGTAAGAGTACGGGCAGAACAGATAGTAGTCTTTGAACTCGTGCTTGTCGTAGCAGTTCCCTGCCGCGAAAATCTCCGGGTCGCCCTCCACGATGGACCGGACCTGGGTGTAGAAGAGGTACTCGGACATGACCATGCCCAGGTCAGCCTCTTTCCAGATGCGGGTCAGCAGATTGGCTCGGTTGACTGTGACGAGGGCCTGGGCTTTGAACCGGTTGAGCCCGTACTGTTTGATGACACCGGAGCCCAGGTTGTGCTCCGTTCCCGGCGTGCACTTGGCCTTGTTCTGGTCGTACCTCTCCACCTGGGCAAGGAACAGCTCCACGATGTCCTTCTCGTCGTTCTCGTGGAAGCTCGTGCTGGAAGGGATGATGGCAGGCTTGGCGCTTTTCGGGGCGTCGTCCCCACCGCCGAGCTGCTTTTCTCCCTCGCCGATGACGTCGTACGCGTTGTAGGACAGGTCGCCGCTGGGGGGCATATCCGTGAAACCGAGGAAGTAGTCCACCGTGTTGTTAATGCCTTCATCCTCGGGCAGGTGGTAGGTGAAGATGGTGAAGTTGGTGTCCGTGTAGTAGTCGTCCTGGTTGGCGATGATGCTGGTGGAGATGGCGATGCCCAGTGTCAGAATGTAGCTGGCCGCGACGCAAACTCCCGTGGCTAGTTTAAGACTGCGGCTGGGGAATGTCATTATAGCAGCGTACGATATATTGTTCTTGTTACGTCCCCGACAGCAGAGCAACGTACGTTTGATGTTAGCGTTACGTCACCGTGAGCATTGCAGCATGCTTTCAGGTCATCGCGGGGAGAAAAGAACAAGCGTAGCACTAAGCCATCTCTTCGTGAACAGTATCCTTTTCTTTAATTTACTACGGGCGACCGAACACGCGAAATCTGTCGCGACTATGTCATACTGTGGCGGCATACGAAACTGCAGAAATCCAACCAAAATTTTCACGTCGTTTTTGCAGCGTACCTTGATGCTATCCCGTTCATTTTAACGTCTGCACCATACGTCTGCACACACGCACACAGGCACCTGGTTTGAAGAATCTCGCAGAAGCATTCACAGTACATAAAAGTACCCACGTCTGGGTAATAAACGCTATCACATCTTATGCACAAGTTAACTGTCCTTTAAACCGATGAAGCTCAGCTTTCCGCACATGTAGAGATGTATCATCTATTCGATGTATACCTGAAAAAAAAAAGAAGCATTTTTCTGAATTAACAACGATATTCATTACAAAAGGTCATGTTTTTTTAAATGATCAACTGATAAAATATTAATTTTCCCCGCTACGCATAATGAAATCATAGTTGCTATTTTAAAAACAATGACCTGCCTGGTTTTATGTTTTCCTAAGTAAATATATGTTTACCACAAACAGCCCCCAGGTTGGTAAAGTGTCAGTTTGACCTAAAGAGCCTAATTCAACCGTTTTAGGAAAGTGTCGTGGGGCACGGTTGTCGAGCGGAAGCGCGTTCGACAGGCGTACCGAAAGTCCTGGGTTCGAATCCTGGTGAAGGCTAGGATTTGTTCTCGGTCGGGTATGTCCCTTAGTCTCTGATGGATACCTGACTTTAGCTAGGGTATAGTAAATGCGGCTGGGCATTGTGCAGGCCACACATCCCCTAGTATGCTGTGGCCACAGAAACTGGTGAACTGCGCATACCGCGTTTGGGGAAAGGCGCCAGTGCTTTTTGACAAATTGGAGTCAATTTTTTTTGCATGACCTACTAATAAATTCCTATAAATTTTATTTATCAAATTAACACAATTTCCTCCTCCACTTTTGAAAAGATAAAGCTTATGAATATCTCTTTTAATTTTCAGAAACAAAATCACACACAAAAAGTGTTTTTTTCCGTTATTGTGGTGGGTTTAATTAAAACTCTGAAATATTATTTGTTACTAATAACAATATAATTCATTATACAAATACATGCAAATAAATGCTTAAAGAATATAAATTGCATGTTATAGCCAAATAGGATAAATGTATATAAAAAAAAAAAGAGCCGTATTTGTTATACTTCGAAATTCACTATTTAACAAACTGTTACTTTGTAATGTTTGAAGTTTATAGAGACTTTAGTAGCGTGCAAGAGTTACTTAGAGACACGATGGTGACGGCAAAAAACTGACAGGCTTTTAAACTGGCGACATTTATTTGAAAAGCGGACGGGCTTTTTTTTTTTTTACAAAATAGATCCTCTAGTTTTTCTGACGGATGATGTATTCTGAAATGAGGGATGATGTATTCTGAAATGAGGGATGATGTATTCTGAAATGAGGGATGATGTATTCTGAAATGAGGGATGATGTATTCTGAAATGACGGATGATGTATTCTGAAATGAGGGATGATGTATTCTGAAATGACGGATGATGTATTCTGAAATGAGGGATGATGTATTCTGAAATGAGGGATGATGTATTCTGAAATGACGGATGATGTATTCTGAAATGAGGGATGATGTATTCTGAAATGAGGGATGATGTATTCTGAAATGAGGGATGATGTATTCTGAAATGAGGGATGATGTATTCTGAAATGAGGGATGATGTATTCTGAAATGACGGATGATGTATTCTGAAATGAGGGATGATGTATTATGAAATGACGGATGATGTATTATGAAATGAGGGATGATGTATTCTGAAATGACGGATGATGTATTCTGAAATGAGGGATGATGTATTATGAAATGACGGATGATGTATTCTGAAATGAGGGATGATGTATTATGAAATGACGGATGATGTATTCTGAAATGACGGATGATGTACTCTGAAATGAGGGATGATGTATTCTGAAATGAGAGATGATGTATTCTGAAATGAGGGATGATATATTCTGAAATGAGGGATGATGTATTAGGAAAAGACGGATGATGTATTATGAAATGACGGATGATGTATTCGGAAATGACGGATGATGTATTATGAAATGACGGATGATGTATTCTGAAATGACGGATGATGTATTCTGAAATGACGGATGATGTATTAGGAAATGTCGGATGATGTATTATGAAATGACGGATGATGTATTCGGAAATGACGGATGATGTATTATGAAATGACGGATGATGTATTATGAAATGACGGATGATGTATTCAGAAATGACGGATGATGTATTCTGAAATGACGGATGATGTATTAGGAAATGTCGGATGATGTATTATGAAATGACGGATGATGTATTCGGAAATGACGGATGATGTATTATGAAATGACGGATGATGTATTATGAAATGACGGATGATGTATTCAGAAATGACGGATGATGTATTCTGAAATGACGGATGGTGTATTATGAAATGACGGATGATGTATTATGAAATGACGGACGATGTATTCTGAAATGGCGGATGAAGACCTGACACGCCAACGCTATCATGATTGTCACTCGGCATTCGACACGTAGAAGAGAAGACCGGCAAAGTGGGGGGGGGGGGTTGGAAAGGAGCGGAGGTGAACAGGATACGGGGGTGGGGGGCTGAGGGGAGCGCTGGACGATGTCATTTTGAAAAGGCTTAAAAGCCATTACTTTAGGGTGTTGTCAAGAGTGGAGTTGGGGAGGTGTGTGTGTTGGAGGCTTGGGTTGGGCAGGGGGGGGGGGGGCGAATGCGATATTTCATTCCGAGACAAACATGGGGGGGGGGGCTTGGTGGGTGGGTAGTTGAATGTGTCGATGGATAAAAAGCTTATTATAAACATAAATTGAACAGCAAAAAAAGGACATTAGTTCAAACGTCTGTTCTGTCCAAGTACTAAGTTTAAACTTAGTTCTGGGTTGTCATGTAGAGTGACATTTCAGACATTGCGCGCAACATATTTTTTTTTGTTTTTTCAATTGATTAGGTTTTTATGTATGTTTTTAAAAACTCAAAGCTAGGTGGATTTCTTTTTTCTTTTCTTTTCAATTTCTGTTATGCGTCAATAGAGTTAATTAGTTTATATTAATTATTCTCATTTTATCAGAATGCATGCCCCATTACTGCATGATCTAATTGACTATAGTTTACTGCAAGGAAGGAAGTAAAGTACCCTACGGACCAAATTGATCATATGCATAATCTAGTATAGGCCTAACTAATGTGAGATAGCATTTTAGTTTTTATGTTCTTATTACATTTGTAAAAGTTCCTTTTTATGAATCCTAATGCTTTGTCCACAGGTGAGGGTTTCATCGGAAATTCTAATGTCATTAATACGCATCTTTTCCAAAGTGTTGCTAAATATCATCTTAACCCTTCCCGTACCGACCTACTTCTATCTATGCTGCCTTCAGTTCCGCTATATACGTGCCCGGGACTGTAAGGGTTAAGAGATAGGTTGCGACGTAAGCCTGGATAGGGGATGGGTGGGGGGAGGGAGTGACTAAAATTCCTTCCAGAGGTCGCATGCTTTGATTTCCCAGCTTTTAGGCCTCCAATATCACTAATGCCCTGCCCATACTCCCAGTTCCTCAAATCGCCCCCCTCCACCACTACCTACGCCAGGGGTCGGCAACTTAAGACACGCGTGCCAAACTTGGCACGCAGAGCGATTTTCAATGACAAGCGGGATACTGCCAAGAATTTTTTTTTATAGATGAAAAAAAAAAAACTAACAACATTTTCAGGTTCTGAAAACTGAGGAAAATGAAAATGAGGAAAACTGACTGTTGAAGCTGATGTTTCTGAATGACATAGAGACACATTTTTCAGTGAGTTGAACTTGCATTTACAAGGACCACTGGTATGGATTTGCATTGAAACTTGACATATCGTGCCTTGAAATCAATTTTAAAACATTTAACTACATGTGCATCCCTATATTAAGGCATATATTTAGATAGATAGTTATGACTTTTTCAAAAGTACAACGAAGTACTCAAAGCAAGTATTCTAACCAAAGGCAAGACTTTCAAATGCATGGAATCATACCTCATCAAGGCTCACTAGCTTGATCAACAACATTCTTAGAGGTGGATCTCTTTTTCAAGTGGGTGGATATTGGCGATCTTAAAATGCACAAGTTAAATTTTAAACATTTCAAAAATGGGCATCCAAATGTGCCCGATTGCGGAACAAATCTGGAAAGGAAGCTGCTTAGCTTGGGAAAGTAATCTGCTATTCTCAACTGATAGGCATTCGCTCTTCTACTTTAAGCTTTTGGTTCAACTTACAACTTATAAAAAAATAAAAATTAGGCAGTAATATTTTTTTTTCGTACAAAACGGATGTCAAAAGAATAAAATAATGTGAAAACCTTTTTTAAAAAAAAAGAAGGAGATAATTAACGCATTTTATTTGCGCTAATATTTTTAGTATGTTTCTTTTTTTTTCTTTTGTAAAAAAATAAATGGCTTACATTTTATAAATTTGAAATGATCAAACGGTTAAAAGTACTTTAAAATGATATAAATATTCTATGACAAAATAATCTATATGTATATTTTAAAACATGAAATTAACTACCCAGTTTGTATGATTACTACGTATCAATTTCACTTAGAGCTAATACATTTATTTTATTTAAGGGCTAAAACACATACAAAGACATATCAGAAAACTGAGCAATAAAATTAATATTAGTTTTTGTCCTGTTAGATCTTCATTTGAGTACCAAATGATAATGCTGAGACATTAATTACCATAAATGTGAAACTTTAGTAGACTAATAAAATATTGTATTTAATATAAATGTACATATTAAGCCTGATAATCACAAACACGTTAATTAATTTATTAAATACAAGCTGAATTCTCCGACTTTAAGGACTATATACATCAGACTTGCTACATAAGACAATACTGCTTAGAAATGTTTAAAACAAAAAAAAATAATAACTTTTCAATGTGTTCTTGTGTTTTTTTAATAGATAAAAAAAAGTGTTTGAAGATATCTTTTTAATGTAGCACACCATGGGAAGGTGTGGCCAACACAAGGCCACGTCGTAGATCTTTATCTTTCATCACGTAAAATTACACACAAGTCAATCTGGATGGGGGAATGTGTGGCCAACACAAGTCAATCTGGATGGCTATAAGTAACCTGGAAATATATTGTGGTTGCGCTTATAACTATAACTTGACAACGGACCCTCCCAAGAATAACTTACATCCCACCAATTATTTAAACATGGCGCGCAAACGGGCCTCAAACGGCTTTCAAACGGCCCACTTATCACCCGCTTTTAGTTAGACAATGAATTCCTTCCCCCCCCCCCCCCCTCCTAATCACCCACAGCCAGCCTATGATCAGATAAATGCAAGCAAATTACAACCCACTTAGAGACCACTAATGGACCACCAATGGACCACCTATCGTATAACTTACGTTGCGCTCCACCAAAAACCCACCAATGACTCGCCAACGGCCTACCAAGCTGAAAAAAACAACAACCAATGTTTAATCACGTATCTTTTAAGTTGTCCAAGCAAATATTTAGTTTTAAATTCAATTACATTCAAAAGTTAGCAAAGTCTGCTACACTATAACTTCACAGGGAACATACTACTCCCACGGCCTTACAACGGATTCAAATACATTCAAAAGTTAGCTAAGTCTTCTACGCTATAACTTCACAGTGAACGTTCTACTACCGCGGCTTCACAACGCATCTACAATGACTGTGTATGATTCGTTCCCCGCCAGCTGACCAATTCATTAGCTAAATTGGACCAGATATATTTGCGGGTAATGCCGAAACCAAAATCGATTCTGGATCTAAGCCGACCAAATCACTTCTGAAGCCAAACTGATCCCCATCCGCTCATAGACCAATCAGACCGTACTGGTTCATAAACTGAGCTGACCACCGCGATTCATAACTCAAAATCGACCACACACACATAAAATCATATCTTGAATTGAACACGTTAACTCGTAACTCAAACCATGTTAACCCTTTCTGGACAAGATTTTTCAAAGAGAATAAAAGTAAAAGTTGATTTAAAATACCAATGAGCTTGAAAGGGTTAATGTAAACAAAAAGTCAACTTGCATAATCGTGTTACAAAAAGAATTGTAAGATTTAAGTATAAATGATGCAGACATGTCTTATATCATATGAAAATCCACACATGTCTGAAACAGTTTCAAATCGAGGCTGTGCGTTCATTATGTTTTATTGTCTGTGATGGCGGACGAATATGTTACCGTAGATAACAGAACAAATTACGCCATTTTGCCTTCTGTATTACATTACCCCACTCGACGCCCGTTGTCGTACACAATCATGAGACTCACAACAAAATTATTTTAATTAATCATTGATTTTTCAGCTTTGAATTTAGCTTTACTTTTGTGTTTTGTTTCGTATTCTCTATATCAGCCTAGTTTTACTTTTGTTTATTTATTTAGTTGTTGTTTTTTAAAACACGAAATCCGCGGGAAAAACAGAAAAAATAATACAAGTTTTTTTCCCCTTATTACGTGAAGCCGCAGACGATCACGTGATGAACATATTCGTGTTTCACTGGACAAGGAAATATAATGAGATTTCAGGGACTGGGGGATTTTTGTTCTGTAAGGCGAGGTTTGACGGGCCTGAGCCGTTTAATATGGCATGTCCAGTAACTCGCACACCCACACACACACACAGAAACAGGAGTTATGGGACCTTAATCTCCACGTAGAAATTTGTGGTAACACCACCTTAGTTTTTCTTTTTTATCCATTCTAAAATCCTGGTCGCCATTTCGAAATTTCGGCCTTTAATGTCAACTTAAAATTTTCAAAAGTGTTGACAAAAACAGTCTGTTACCATGCTCAGATAAACATAATAAGGACTAAAACACTTTCCTTATCCCTTATTGTCAAGTTCAAATAATGCATATTTGTTCAAACACTGGAACTTATATTACACTTGTTCGAACATTGGAACATATGTTGCACTTGTTCGAACATTGGAACATATGTTGCACTTGTTCGAACATTGGAACATATGTTGCACTTGTTCGAACATTGGAACATATGTTGCACTTGTTTGAACATTGGAACATATGTTGCACTTGTTCGAACATTGGAACATATGTTGCACTTGTTCGAACATTGGAACATATGTTGCACTTGTTCGAACATTGGAACATATGTTGCACTTGTTTGAACATTGGAACATATGTTGCACTTGTTCGAACATTGGAACATATGTTGCACTTGTTTGAACACTGGAACATATGTTGCACTTGTTTGAATACTGGAACATATGTTGTACTTGTTGGAACACTGAAAATATGTTGCACTTGTTCAGACAGAGGAATAAATGTTGCACTTGTTCGAAAACTGGAACATATGTTGCACTTGTTTGAATACTGGAACATATGTTGCACTTGTTGAAACACTGAAACATATGCTGCACTTGTTGAAACACTGAAACATATGTTGCACTTGTTGAAACACTGAAACATATGTTGCACTTGTTTGAATACTGGAACATATGTTGCACTTGTTTGAATACTGGAACATATGTTGCACTTGTTGAAACACTGAAACATATGCTGCACTTGTTGAAACACTGGAACATATGCTGCACTTGTTGAAACACTGGAAAACCGCAGAGCGATAAACAAAGTCACCACTATTTACAAGATCATGAACCGCCACGTGGAAATGTCCACGCCGCCAGGTCGAATCCAACAGGTGACCCGCTCTAACCGAGGCCATCAGCTCAAGCTGCATGTCCCACATGCACGCACCGACGTCTACAAATATTCTTTTTTTTTTCCGTCAGCCATTAGGCTGTGGAACACCCTGGATCAGGCCTCCATCACTGCCCCTACTGTGCCGGCTTTCAAATCGTCACTGAAGGGCTGGTCTAAAAACCTTAAAAACTTAAAAACCTGTCATATGTATATAATTGTTGTTTGTGAGGCTGTTTTTTTTATATGTTTAGTTAAATTGTGGACTCTTTCCTCGGTCCTAACGGGGTCTCCACAGTAATATGAAGAAGAAGAAGAAGACATATGTTGCACTTGTTCAAACCCTGGAACTTATGTTGCACTTGGAATCTAACCCCTAGAAATTTCGCCAACAAACTGCTTTAACATTTCATTAAAAGAAAAAACAGAACGAATCATTTAGGCCATGTAGATAACATCCGTTTCTATAAAGTATTTTCTACAATGTAGACAAACACGAAAGATGGGGATGCTTTAGACTTGTCCAGAAAAACTCATGAGCCTTTAGCACACCCCGGGGACAGGGAGGAAAACTCTCTTTCAAATTGTATAACATAGAATCAAGATAATTGTCAACGATGAAAATGAAAGTTTAGAAAAAAAAATCAAAACACAAGAGAGGATGACAAAATAGAAGACTGTTTGTTCGTATTTAGAGCTTCTATGTTGTATAGATTGTATGTTGTATAGTCTGTATGTTGTATAGATTGTATGTTGTATAGATTGTATGTTGTATAGATTGTATGTTGTATAGATTGTATGTTGTATAGATTGTATGTTGTATAGTCTGTATGTTGTATAGATTCTATGTTGTATAGATTGTATGTTGTATAGATTGTATGTTGTATAGATTGTATGTTGTATAGTCTGTATGTTGTATAGA
This sequence comes from Anisus vortex, assembly GCA_949126835.1. Classification (NCBI taxonomy): domain Eukaryota; kingdom Metazoa; phylum Mollusca; class Gastropoda; family Planorbidae; genus Anisus; species Anisus vortex. Next base: position 35,068,969 of record OX421499.1, read on the forward strand.
TTCTATGTTGTATAGATTGTATGTTGTATAGATTGAACGTTGTATAGATTGAACGTTGTATAGATTGAACGTTGTATAGATTGAACGTTGTATAGATTGGACGTTGTTGAGATTGTACGTTGTATAGATTGTACGTTGTGTAGATTGTACGTTGTGTAGATTGTACGTTGTATATATTGTACGTTGTATAGATTGTACGTTGTATAGATTGTATGTTGCATAGATTGGACGTTGTTGAGATTGTACGTTGTATAGATTGTATGTTGTTTAGATTGTATGTTGTTTAGATTGTACATTGTATAGATTGTACGTTGTATAGATTGTATGTTGTTTAGATTGTACATTGTATAGATTGTCTGTTGTATAGATTGTACGTTGTATAGATCTATCAACTACACTGAACGCGTGAACACTAACATCTGATAGCCAAGTATAAGTGAAAAGTAAATGGTTTTCATTTTTTCCAAGTTCAAATTGCCGACCTTTCTTAAAATAATGATACACATTGCGTTTCCTTGCATAATATTTTTGAAATAGACTAAATTCTCAACAGCCAAACACCAGCACATAAACAGGAATACGCAATAATGACATTTCCCGAACACAAAAAGAACATAAAACTAAAATGCTATCTCACATTTGTTAGACCTATACTAGAATATGCATTATCGGCATGGGACCCATCAACTAAAGAAAACATAAAAAAAAAACTAGAACAAATTCAGAAAAGAGCTGCAAGGTTCATTACTAGTGAATATACGCAAGTGACAAGAGTGACACCAACAATAGTTAAATCCCTTAAACCTAGAAACCCTAGAGATCAGAAGTGCAAAGAGTAAAGTAGTAATAATACATAATGTATTAAACTCTAATTTAGAAATACAACACAATGACAACCTGTTGCAATGCTCAGATAAAAATAAGGACAAAAACATTTTCCTTATCCCTTACGCGAGAAAAAATGCATGTAAGTACTCTTTCTTCCCGAGTGGCATGGGATGGGTTGCCTGAACAAACCAAGAAAACCCGTAACAACATCATTTAAAACACTAATACAAATGCAAGACTAGACTCAAACCGCGAATGAGCGTAAGACGCAATAATCTTCATTTAAAATAGGAGCGTCTGTAATGTATAAGATAAGATAAATTTATATTAGGCCAACACTTATATTCTCATAACAATAACATTCATATTGTAATGAGAATTAATATTTTATCATTCAATTCGATGTTTATAGACTTTGATAACAAAGCAAAATATCGTTTCACAATCTCTGATTTAAGACTGCCGTCTATATATAACAACGCACAAGGTAACTCAAAAATAGATATACTCTAAAATTTAAAAAAACAACTTGCCAAACCTTCTTAGGTTCATTCATCCATGTTCCCCATGTGTCCAGTGCACGCTTCAACACACGAGACACGTGTTCAGCTGTTTGGTTCATTTTGATGTTTGTTTTGGTTTGTTTTTAGTTCTTTTTTTGTTTTTTTGTAATTTTTTAATGTATGTTTGAGGGAGATATGGGACTTTTTTTTTTGCCCAAGGCATTCTTGGTGATTATGTGGCCAGCACAATGCACAGCCGCCTTTACTTTACCTCAACTAAGGTCAGGTATCCATCAGAGCTGGGTAAACTCAGGGACACCCTCCAGACCCGGAAAAAAATACTAGCCTTCACCAGGATTCGAATCCAGGACCTTTGGTACGCAAGTCCAACGCACTGCGGCTACCATGCCCAATCTATTCGTAACATACATCACTCAATTTTTTATTTTAAAACGTTTCAAATTTATACTCCAAAGAATGTCGGGTTAACTGGCTTGTATTGGCCATAGACCTGATATCATTGACATGAAAATGTAACGTTTTTACCCAATGCAGACATTTAGTTTTAAATCTTCAATAAGATCACCCCTAACATTTTTTGGACGCATTTCAAAACTAGCGTGCGCGCACATTCCATAACACAACGAGCGAATTATACGCTGTGGTCCCCACTCTGGAACATACAGATCAGAAAACATGCAAATATTCTGGACCACACAGATCAAAGAACCGCAAAGTCGTGACTCTCCCTGCGTCTGCCTCTAAAGACGATTATGCATCAAATCTAAATGTGTCCCATTGGGTGGAATTATCGAGTATTGTGTTCTGTAGTGCAGCTGTTCCTGGCACTATTTTGTACTCAATATCCACCAGCGCAAACCGCGCTTTGTTCATTACAAACATTACGGTGCAAAGATAGAAAAAAAAAAACAATAATAAAACTCCAAAAGAAAATAGATGTGTTAAATAAGTATGTTTTATCTTCTCCGATATATATATATATATATAGAATAGAGAGACATATGTGTCTATTTTAGTTCAAAAGAAACTGTTTTATAAGCAAGAGTGTCTTCTTACTTGAGACTACTTCAAACGGTATCACTACGCTAAGATGAAATTGATGGGGAAAGGATCGCAGCGAAAGTTGAATAATGTCGCACGAATCAATAGATCGTTTGATTTTTTTTTGCCTTTTATGGGGTGGACTTTTTTTTATCTAACGGATCTGTTTCGGTGCACGGCAGTCATATGTCCGATAAGAACGTTATAGTTATGCTTTATATATTATTTTGTCGGAAAAAAAGTCATAGTGAAATCCCGTGAGACCAATTTGATTCTTAGGCCCGGTGAAGCAACGTATGTAGGTTTCCGTAGCCATGGCATACTTGGGGATTTGTGTGTCCAGCTGATCAATGCTGATCCGCCTTTAACCAATGCCAGATGCTTATCAGAACTGGGTAGACTCAGGGACCAACATTACGAACCTCGGGAAAAAAATATCCAGGCCATTACCAGGATTCGAACCCAGGGAATTCAGTTCCATCGTGGCCTCTTACCAGATAACAGAAATATAGAGTTCTTCCATCAGAAGTCCTAGTCATGAGTTTTTTTTTTAACCAATTGAATTCCAGACTTTTTTTTTCCTCAAGGATGCGACTTCGAGCTTTGACCTCTTTGGCTCTAATCTATTGGCTTTACCTGGTAAGGCCTGATAATCTCAGCTGTTATGTTGTGTACTGAGAGCTCGGGTAACAGTGAGATTTTTATCTTTCCCGAATATGGAGCGTGTTTAAGAGGTTACTCATCTCCCGGCACGGTAGCCGAGCGGCAGCGCGTTCGACTGGCGAAGGTCCCGGGTTCGAATCCTGGTGCAGGCTAGGATTTTTTCCCGGGTCTGGAGGGTGTCCCTTAGTCTACCCAGCTCTGTTGGATACCTGACATTAGTTGGGGTAATGTAAAGGCGGCTTGGCATTGTGCTGGCCACGCATCCCCTAGTATGCCGTGGCCACAGAAACTGGTGGACGCTGCTTCACCAGCCCTATGATCATTTTGGTACTTCACGCATATCTACCGCTGGGCACCTGACACAAGGTTGAGAAATCAAAGTGCCACATTGCCCTGGACACACACAAACTGATGAAAGCTTAGTCACTAGTTAATACTTTCATTAAAACACAAATACTACCCAGCTCCGGAGCAACTGATTGTCCTTTATTCAGATCTGTTTACAAACAGATTAGCTTTAGTCAGAAAGAAACTTCTGGAGTTTTGTTTTAAATACAGGGCGCTTAATCCATAGCTGAACTCCGATCAGCTCCGCCCCTCCCCCTTTTGCGTGTATTAACAAGATCACAAATACTGCATGATGCGCCCCCATGGGGGGACGATGGAGGGCTGGGTGTAAACAAAACGTGGAGTTGAAGAAAGCATTGAGCAGATGGACTCCCCACGACGCCTGAAGCATTTAGACAACTGTCCTCCCATCTACCCTCCTCAATTGAAGCCTGTTCTACTGTATCATTACCAAGTCTACAGGGGACGGAGGTGTAGTGGGGGTGCTGTCTTTTAATTATAGCCAAAGCTTTGGGGATCGAACGCCCTCCCCGCTCCACCCCACGCCCCAAACCGTTCCATTGTCCCCCATCAAATCGATCTGGAGGCGCTATCTGTTTGTGTAGACCCCCTCCTCCCCCATCCCACCCCCCTCCGCTACCCGCCCTGCCGCCCTGTGTGTGATCCAATTAACGGGGGAGTGATTTTCAATAACAGACTTGGGGCGCTGGTGCCGGCCTCATGATTAAGCCAAGGAAATTTTATCCTTCCGTAAAGGCTAAGTGCGGCTGTGCGGCAGGACGTCGTACGACGTACACCGGAAAAGAGACGCAAGGTCTCACTTTAATGTGTGTAAATTATTGTCAGTGTAAGCATGAGTAGATCCAACTTCATTGTCAGTGTTAGCATGTGCAGGTCTTACCTCATTGTCAGTGTGAGCATGGTCCTACTTCATTGTCAGTGTGAGCATGTGTTGGTGCTTCTTCATTGACAGTGTGAGCATGGTCCTACTTCATTGTCCTGCTTCATTGTCAGTGTGAGCATGTGTAGGTCCTACTTCATTGTCAGTGTGAGCATGTGTAGGTCCTACTTCATTGTCAGTGTGAGCATGGTCCTACTTCATTGTCCTACTTCATTGTCAGTGTGAGCATGTGTAGGTCCTACTTCATTGTCAGTGTGAGCATGTGTTGGTCCTACTTCATTGTCAGTGTGAGCATGTGTTGGTGCTTCTTCATTGACAGTGTGAGCATGGTCCTACTTCATTGTCCTGCTTCATTGTCAGTGTGAGCATGTGTAGGTCCTACTTCATTGTCAGTGTGAGCATGTGTAGGTCCTACTTCATTGTCAGTGTGAGCATGGTCCTACTTCATTGTCCTACTTCATTGTCAGTGTGAGCATGTGTAGGTCCTACTTCATTGTCAGTGTGAGCATGGTCCTACTTCATTGTCCTGCTTCATTGTCCTGCTTCATTGTCAGTGTTAGCATGTGTAGGTCCTACTTCATTGTCAGTGTGAGCATGTGTTGGTCCTACTTCATTGTCAGTGTGAGCATGGTCCTGCTTCATTGTCCTGCTTCATTGTCAGTGTTAGCATGTGTAGGTCCTACTTCATTGTCAGTGTGAGCATGTGTAGGTCCTACTTCATTGTCAATGTGAACATGTGTAGGTCCTACTTCATTGTCAGTGTGAGCATGTGTAGGTCCTACTTCATTGTCAATGTGAGCATGTGTAGGTACGTCTTCATCGATGGCATCTTGACTTTTAAACAAGCCAAAAAAAATTGTAAATTCTAGTCGGACTTTTTCCTTTATTGCAATTTTAAACGACTGACTAATCGATCTTCAAACACGGTGTTTTTTAATGAAAGCAATGTTGTTATTCTAAATGTTACTTTTCAAGTATTCAGTCTCTTTTTTCAAAGAAGACCGACATGTTGCTTGTTTCTCTTACATTGAAAAGTTTTTGAATTAATTTACAACTATACAACACCAACAAAATTCCAAATAGAAAACGTAACGTGTTTTGTTTTTACATATTTTTTTTTTATATTGCTTCGTTTTATTCACATCCTACGTTTCATCTATTGATAAACAAAAATAACGTTTTTTTTTAACTGACCGCATTAATTAACTCGTAGAAGGCGAATATAATGGGTTTGCATTCAATAGGCTGTAGGCTTCTTTTCACTGGATTATATAATATTTTAATCAGGAATTCTTTTTATATCAATTTTTTTTATTATTTTCACACTTAAATGTAAAGACTCCGTTGTATATGAAATAAATGAGACTATTTTATGTTGGTGACTACTTGAAGTAAGAAATTCTAACACGGAAATACAAACACACTACAATAACCCAAAGAGAAGGACATTAAGATATATTTTTATAGTTTGTTTCTCATTTCGTAATCAAGTACAAAGTCATCAAAGTTATAAGGCATCCTATGTGGGATCAGTTTCCCGAACACAACTGGGAAACCAACAACTTAACAGCATTTGAAACATTAGTTAAAATACAATACTAGACAGTATATGGGCATATTTTGGAAAGACCTATACAGATTTAGTAAAAAATCGCATACATATCCTGCAAAGACGTACACATATTATCTAAATACGCATTCATATACTAAAAAAGCGCAAACATATTCTATCAAGACGCACAACTATTCTATCTAGACTCAAGACGCATACATATTCCGAAAGAGGCATACATCATCATACATGTCCTGGATAAACCATTCATATTATGTCTATTGAGTAATCTTAACGAGACATGAACTTTTAAATAGGTCAGGGTTTAATGCATCCATGAACTTCCGGCTTACTTCCGGCAACACACTTAAAATTATGTTTTCAGCTTGTTACAAGTACAGCTATTGCAATTTTGTCAACCTCGAAGTCCAGTTCTGATCTTTTAGAAATATACTATGGCTACAAGATTAGTTATGAGGAATCCAGTTTTAACACTAAAAGTGAGTAGGCGAAAATTATTAGTGGAAGTGTTAGTGGCGTTAATTTAAATTAAAATTTGTTAGTTTACGACTAACCTACACTAACCTAAACTATACGTCAGTAGGTCAGGGGGCAATGCCCTCCCACTACAACTTCGACAGAGCCCTAGCTTTGACACCTTCAGAAGCCGGCTGAAGACCTACTTATTCAAGTAAAAGTAATGTACCTTTCGGGTATCGTAACCCTAAAAGTACCATTCGGACCAAACTGATCACAGGGCTGGTGAAGCTACGGCCACGGCTTACAAGGGGATGTGTGGCCAGCACAATGCCCACCCGCCTTTACTTTTCTCCAACTAATGCCAGATACCCATCAGAGCTGGGTAGACTCAGGGACACCCTCAAGTCCTGGGAAAAAATCCCGGCTTCACCAGGACCCTTCGGATCGCCAGTCGAACGTGCTGCCGCTCGGATACCGCGCCCTATACCTATTCAAGTAGCAGTTTATTATTTTTCATTTATACATTTTCGTCTTTTATTTGTTGTCTGTACTATGTCTGTAACTGTTGACAGCGCATAGAACTGTTCCCAACGGGATATGCGCAATACAAATCGTATTATTATTATTATTATTTTATTAATGCTTCCACGTACTTTCGGTTTACTTCCGGATACACTCTTTAAACGAACTATAAAAAAATTATACTATAAAAATAGGTCATTCCTTAGGTCTGACGCTCATAATCCATCGTTTTCTTTCGGCGATACATTTTGTAAATGAAATAAAATGTATTCCTCAACATCGTTTCTTACTCGCACTACAACCAGGAACGCAGCACACGGGCATGTTTTGTTAGTGAATGAACAAGTAGGACCGGAAATATTGGTGTACATCAACCTCTTATGCATGCATAATCATTTACACTGGTCAATACGCATACATATTCTGTAAAAAGAGATACATGTTCTAAATAAACGCATTCATATTATGTAGATACGTATACAGTATACATATTCTGTAAAAAAAAAAAAGTACAGTAAAATTATGAACAAAAAAGAAATTACTCATGATACCACTGAGCTATATATTCATGGAATGCTCAAGCCCTTAAATTATCGGAGAAAAATGCGGACTTTTATTTTTTATAGATAAGTGTAGCCCAGTAAGATGACCGATTTAACCCAGAAATACATAAAATTAAATATTTACTTTAATATCTTGTTTTAAATACTTTAAATTTGAATAAATACAATAATAGGCCTATAGAAATTATTATTTTTAAGTAAATGTCACCTAGATATCCAAATTAAACACAAATTTTAAAAGTTTCTGTAATAGCAATACGAGAGTATATTCATAAAATGTGTGTTCAATGTAAAAGAGTTCATTTTCATCAAATTCATTGACGCATTTCCGGAAAGTGTTTACATATTATGGGTCACATCGGCCATCATGCGTCGGTTCACTTATCTATATATAAAAATCGGCATTTTCTCGTCTTTTCTATTCTGTATTTAAAGCGATTGAGCACTCCATGTATTGCAGGATACCATAAGTGTTTTTTTTTTATTACATTTTTATCAATCACCATATAGTCTAGCTAAGGGGTCGGCAACCTAAGGAACGTTATATTACAAAACATAACTTCTTTGGCATCGCTATCGAATAAAATGTGGAAACGTTTTTTCTTTAAAGGGAGATAATTGACGCAATTTTTATTTCGCAAATATTTCTGATATATTTCTTTTTTTTTTTAATTATTTTATAAAAGAATAAATGTTTTACAAGTTATAACTTTAAAATTATCAAACTATAAAAATTATTTGAAAATTATATAAACACTACATGAATAAAGAATTTAAAGGCATATTTTTAAACATTACATTAACTACCCAGTTTGTATGATAACTTCATATCTATTCTGTTTAATGTTAGTGGTCTTGAGTGGTACTGTAAGAATAATAAATAATAAGGACATCTCAATGAAAATGAGATCAAATATGATTAATTATGAATTTAAAATAAAATAACGCGTTCGATTTTCTCTATAAATTTCCATAGACAATAATAAGATGGACCGCTTGCTCTATTTTTAGATCTTATATTAACTTTTTTTCCCTGTGCAACCAATAAACCTGTATTTAATTACTTCTACGCTCCTCATTGTTTCTTAAATGTTTCCGCTTTATACAACTTTCGATTTTAATTTTAATTTTTCATTGAGAAAATCGAAGCGATTCAAAAAACGGAAGTGCAAAGGAAACAACGAATCGGAAATTCCGAAAATCAGTGTTTCGAGTCATCATATAGTAGAAATACTAAAGTAAGCGGTCCATGTATATTATAATCTATGAAATTTCATTGGCTCAAGTCCTTGTCGAATTACGGAGTTAAATTAATTTTCCTATAAAAATAATTTTTTTAAAGTATAATAGAGCAGGTTGACTTTTAGTCTGTTGGCATGCTGAATGATTTAGAATGCCTGGTTTAGCACACTATTAGCAAAAGGTTGCCGACCCCTGGTCTAGCTTTCTGCGGTGACTAAGCAATGGACGGTGCAGGGTGTCCAAATGTACAGGAGCCCGATGGTCACGGGTGCCTCAGGCAACGATCGGAGTCCATTTTATTGTTTTAACCTTGCAAGATTGTACCAATCTAGATACTATTGCAAGTGTAAAGCTATTTGGCTGCCATGTTAACTTTGCATGTATCAGTCTTTGATTTATAAATCGAAAGGGTTTTGCCGTTGGGCCATGCCCTCCACACCAACTCTTGTCCAAAAAGCCTTGCTATGCCACTGGCTCTAGCTATGAAATAGATTCACAATTATTTTTTTAAATAACGCCTTCTAAACATTAACTGTGGCGTTATGACATTATTACGTACCGAAGAGAGAAATATAAAGATATGCGCGGAGAGACGTTTAAACCGTTTTATGGTTTGCAAATCCATGCACAAGTTGTCATATAAACTGCTCAAAACAGTTATCCCACCATTTTTATTAATTTACTTTTTGTAATCCTCCATAATCTCGAAGTCTTTTTTCTGATTTAAAGTTATATAATTTCAGACCGTATTTAAAGTATGCCTTTAATTAAAAGCCTCGTAGCAAACCTCGGGTAATTAATAAAACCTTTGACCTGTAAAGAAAAAGATTAATTTTTGTCTTTTCGTTAATTCAATTTTCTTTCTGGAGGGAAATGGGAAGATTTATTGTCACATGTCTGAAATAGAAAGTTTTTTTTTATCCTATTTTGTGTCGTCTCTTTTCATCAAATTTGCATGCATTTGAAAAAGAAAGAAGAAAAATACGAAGAAATTTATTCCAAAGTTTTGAAAAACCATTAATTCATTTTTAGCATGTTTGTCGCTTGATTAAGTTTGGACATATAAATGGTGTGGCTTGGAATGAGGTTTATTTTTTTAAATGTTGTTTTAGCTCGATAAGAATATTAAGGCTCGAAGGTTAGTGCATACATATTCGAGTTAAAGGTCAGTGCATGATGTGTCTGTAGATCCGTGAATGCTAAGGTCAAAAGCCTATGAATTATTGTGTTGTTTTTTTTTTGTAGATCAGTGAACGCTGCGTTTTTAAGTTAGTGGGTGTTGTGCCAGTAGATTTGTGGATGCTGTGGTTATATGCCAATGAATGATATGGCTGTAGATCAATGAATGCTAAAACTGTAAGTAGTGAATGATCTGTTGTTCGTTTATTATACGTCTGTAGGGAAGTGAATAAGTGAACGCTGCGCCTGTAGATCAGTGAAATGTTCTCGCTTGTGGTAAGAGAATATTATGGTTGTAGGTCAGTGAAAACTCTGGTTGCAGCTGTGTGAATGATGCGGCTGTAGGTCAGTGAAATGCTTTTGCTGTTGCTCCGGGAATGCTCTGATGGTAGGTCAGTGAATGATGCGGCTGTAGGTCAGTGAAATGTTCTTCCTGTAGATCCGGTTGTATGTCATTTTGTATGTAAGTCAATAAATGCTTTTGCAAAGGCCAGTAAATGCTCTGCATTTAAGGTCCCGAGTCTGAGGGTCAGTGATTGCTCCTGTGTTATGTCACATGGTGCTCGTTTGATAGGTCAAAGAAGTAGAAGAAACAATTTAACTAGAAAATAACTACTGAGAAACTACACACAAATATATAATCATAAGACGGTACAAAGTATTTCCCTGGAGTGAATAAATCTCCAACGTCGCTAGCGGGATCATGGTCACTGCCACAATTATACGTAAGTAAAGTATCCCGTCGGACCAATAAGATCCATGTGGGGGGAGGGGGGGCGGGGAGGGGGCGGTGAAGCAGCGTTCACCAGTTTCTGTGATCACGGCTTACTAGGAGATGGTGTGCCCAGCCGTTTTTACTTTACCTCAACTAAAGTCAGGTACCCATCAGAGCTGGGTAGACTGAGGGACACCCTCCAGACCCGGGAACACATTCCAGGCTTCATCAGGACTCGAACCCAGGACCTTCGGTACGCCAGCCGAACGCGCTGCCAGGCCACCGTGTTCCCTACCACAAGTAGTAGAAACATGGAATCTTCTGTATTTAGGGTTTGGAGTAAAAAAAAAAGGCAATTATCACCAAGCTAAAATCCAAGGTTAGCGCTATTCACAGTATTTGTATTCTAAACAACAACTCAACAAGGTTAGCGCTATTCACAGTATTTGTATTCTAAACAACAACTCAACAAGGTTAGCGCTATTCACAGTATTTGTATTCTAAACAACAACTCAACAAGGTTAGCGCTATTCACAGTATTTGTATTCTAAACAACAACTCAACAAGGTTAGCGCTATTCACAGTATTTGTATTCTAAACAACAACTCAACAAGGTTAGCGCTATTCACAGTATTTGTATTCTAAACAACAAACCATCAAAGCTATACAGAAACTATGCCTTTAACAAAAAATAAAATTTGGATCTAACAGTAACAGATTTATTTATATTAAGCATAACATTTGAAATGTGTTTAGTAATGTACAACAACGGAGTTTTAATTTAAATTGACCGAAAACTGAAAAAAAACTATTTCAAGGAAGTTTTAATATAATCCTATAACTGATATCACTTTGCATCTAGTGAATATTGTTTTGTATTCAGATTTCATTGTATATATAGGACTACTTTTTTTCATTAACTATCGAATTTCAAGATTTCAAGTTTAATTTTATAGTTGATTTAGAAATTCTTTTATTTTTCTTCGGTGTATTTTCTTCGATGTGTATTTGTCTAGGAATCAATAATTTAATTTTAATCTGATCTTAATTTAGTTATAGATTAATTTATTTTTTATCCTTTTCTGTTTCGTTTCCAAGTATAGGTCTGAGTTATTTAGTTTAAGGAATTTGATTCTATATTATACATACGAGTTAAGTTCAATGAAATGGCCTAGACTTTGTTTAAAAGACTCTCTCAAACGTATCGACAAGTCTTAATGAGGTTTACCTTTTTCAAATGGAATAGATCATGAACTTCCGGTAACGTTTCCCGCCATATTGGTAAACAAAAAAACATTTTTTGCTGGTGCTTGATAATTGATTTCGACCTAGATGGCCACTTCTAGAAATATACAAAGGCTATAAGGCTACAAGATTCGTTATGAGAAATTCGTTTTTAACATCAAAAGTGAGTAGGCGATCATTAATACTCAAAGTGATAGTTGCGTTAAGTTAAATTTAGCTTTGTTTATAAAATAAATTAGTCCAGAGTTGCTTGATTCATAAAAAAAAACTAAAATTCTTTAGCATCAAGCAAAATAGTTGGGGATTAAGGTGATTCTTCACGTCTGACATTCACAATCCATCGTTTTCTTTTAACAACATCTTTTGGAAACGAAATATAATTTAATCCAGTACATCTTTTTGTACAACCAGTTCAGTAACGCAGCACACAGACATGTTTTGAATCAAATGATCGAATGGGACCGGAAATGTTGTACACTTCTACCATTTTATGCACGCATAATATTTAAGACTTGTCAATTGTGCCCAATTGTGTCCCTGAGTCTACCCAGCTCTGATGGGTACCTGACCTTAGTTTTGGTAAAGTAAAGGCAGTTGTGCATAGTGCTGGCCGCACAATCACATTGTATGCAGTGGCCACAGAAACTGGTGAACGCTGATTCACCGGCCCTATGTATCAATTCGGTCCGACGGGATACTTTTTACTTTTTTTTCAATTACTGACAAATCCTTTACTGACTAATGATTTACTGCCAAGTCAATTACTGACAAATCTTTTACTGACTAATCATTCGGTAACAAATCCTTGACAAATCAATTAGTGACAAATCCTTGACTTGACTATCTGACAAATAACATATATTGGCAAATTATCTACTGACACATCGCAATCACTTATCATGACGCCAAGCCACAACCTGCGTTTACGACATAATGGCGTCCAATATTTCTTCGCTTAAGATTGTTACTATTTAAGATTTTAAAAGTTTTCTCGGTATGCTGTTATTTTTTAAAGAAAACAAAAAATCTTAAATTGCGAAACGTAGGAATGAATATAATGAGGATAATTTAGCCAATTCCTGCTTGCATTCTAGCACAAAATTCACAAGTCAGCGTTAATTGAATGGGCCGGAAATTTGTCAGCGTCTTGTTTGGCCAATCGCATTCGTGATGGACAGATTTGAATTTCACCCAATCCACCCACTGCTTACTTTCCCAGCCGATTTTTTGCAACCAATCAATGAGCTTGGATGGATAGACCCCGCTGAAGTGCAGCTATTTTTAAGAAAAGACTATTATAAGAATGGACATATTGGATAGCACAAAGCAATTACAGACTGCAGATAATATTTTTCTCTTTGTGTGTGTTCAGTTTGAATTAAATTTTCGGAACTTAAAAAATATGTAAATTTTTTTTATGCAATTGTCCTATTGCTTTTGTGAACGTGTATGTCAGTATGTATTTATGTGTGTCTGTGCTGATTGCTCCTGGAAACTGATTAGGCGTTAGACTGCTCCCACTGATTAGCTTGACGTGCGTGCCGTAAAAGGCGAATAACTATGGGTTGTGCGTGTAACACCAGGCACGTAGAACGTTCAGCTCCATTTTGGTTTGACTCCCAATGATGTCCAAATAGTACTCTATTGGATAAAGGTTTGAACTCTTTCTGTGACCCCCAATGATGTCCTAATAGTACTGTACTGACGATAGGTTTAAGATCTTCCTTTTGGGGGAACACAAACATCGGTGAGCTGAGGGCCAACAAGTAAAACATCGTGGAGAGACATTTATTTGTGATGCGACGCTTTCATATAGTATCACTAGCAGCCTGCGATTTGGTATCAAACATTTAGAGTCAGAACCATTTGTAGATTCCTGAGTGGCGGAAAATAGACGTATATTCATCCCCCGAATCTTCTAAAATAGATTCTTCCTCGATAAAATCTGATCTCAGAATGGAACTCACAGTTTAGTGAAATTAGAGCTTATAAACACGCTTGATCAGCAAGGACTTATAAAGCCTAAAGAAAAAACAGCCTGGAAGCCACAAAGTTAAATAAAATATTGTCTAATCTTATCTGTTACAGACACTCCTTCCATACAGAAGATTATTGCGTCCTACGCTTTTCCGTGGCTTGGGTTCTAAGGATTGGACGGATTAGTAAACGAAGGCATGATGCAGATAATCCGTTTTTTTAAGCAGTGTTAAATTAATGGATCAAAGGAGATGTAATTATATCTTTTTATGAAGAGCAATGTTGCTGTTTGTGCGTATGTATATATGGGGGGGGGGGGTATATGTGTTTGATTATTCTTTTTGCGTATGTATGTGTGAAAGTTGTATGTTGTGTGCACATTGTGTGTGTGTTTGTGTGTACGCACGCCTGTTCCTTGACAGCACATGGGAGCTTAGCGTAAATTATCTGTAATCCTTGGCCGAATCTATATCGATTACAATGATATTTATTTCTTTTCTTTGTTTTTTCTTTTTTTACCGGGTCTCTATTGATTTTGAAGTATGAAATATTTCGACCTCTTATGTAAATCTACGTCAAGAGGCCAAGAGGTCAGGCAAGAAAATGATTACAACGAATTGCCACTCTTTAACTGTGTTAGACATAATACCTCTTTCGCGTAAAACCTGACTCAGATGTTTTTTCGAATAGACTATATTATACAAGATAAGACTCAGATCACGGGTAAGTGTAAAACGAAATGAGATTTTCTGTGCAGAAGAAGTGTCTGTATCATATAAGATTAGAAAAAATATGTCAGTCGGCAGCATGTTCATATTTATATGGTGGTATGATGGTATTTAGTATATTTTATGGCTGCATGTTGGTATTAAGTATATAAAGTAGTTATTTGTTGATACTTACATATCTTTGATAGTAGTATAGATAGTAGTAATGAAAAGCACAGAAATCAATGCTAGTTTTAAGTTCAATACTAATTTATGCAAACAAAAATTTGAAATAATATTTGATTCTTAATAAATGTAGGCTACTTGTTTGGTTTAGAGCTTCTAAAGGAAGTTCGGCGAAGATTGCCTGATATATCATGTAAAACGAACGGCTTGCTACAAAATTCCTTGAAAACAGCAATATTGTGTTCAATCATATTAGTTAATTTAAAGACACATGACCTTATTGTCTCATATTATACTTTTGCGATTTCACTTCGGACACGTGTCTTCGTTAGCTAAGTGGATAATGTATCTGAATGCCAAGCGGGCGATCCGGGTTCGATTCTCCTGTTGGTATATACTTTTTTTCTACATTTTTTAAATTTCAATAAATATTACTTTAAAAAAAAGAATTGTAAAGCTACGAGCAACACCAGGCAATTTAAATTTTTGTTAAAAAAAAGACTTGCCTTTTTTTTACCCGATCACAATATTTATTTGAAATTACTTTGCTGAAAGTCTTCAGTAAAAAAAAAAAATTTAATTTTTATTATTAGATTTAGATCTAATCACGTGACAAAAAAAGCACGTGATTTTTGTTTACTTTGTGTAGTCGTGTACAAGTACAATGGCCGCTGTATTAATAAAGTTTCATATAGGCTCGAGCTTTTTTAAAATTATGTTTTGTGTTTTAAGTCTTATTAAGATTTATGCTGTATTATGTCTGTTAAATAAAATAGGCTATTTTATTATTATCATAGACATAGATCATAGACGATGTGAGCCTATTAGTGACTTGACTAGACTAGATATTCACCAACACTATCGCTTGGCATCGTAGCTGCCCTTAGCCTAGCCTACAAAACATTAAGTGTAGGCCTATAAAGTGAAATTGAAAATGTAAATAGGTCTAGCCGGCCCTAGCCTAATCACATTAATCAATTAATCTGCAGTAATACTATTTACCTCCTTATTTTTTAGTAGGTTAGCCAATATTCATATGTGAATTTGGCATGATAAGAACAACTTCACCATATGCCATGTTTGTTCATCAATTGGCTTCTATTTACAAATAACGTCACTAAAAAACTTAAACTCCGCCTTTTGCAAACGCTCTATAGCTTTCTGTCCATTGTAGTGTTAAAATGTTTTATACAGCCTGTTTATTTGTAAGTCTATAAAAAATTGTTTTTGTATACTAAAATAGCCCTTTATTGTATCGTGATAGTTTATTATAGGTTAATTTTGTCAAAAGATGAAAGTATAAAAGCTAAACAAATTTTTATTAAACTAAACTTATTATAAAGATATAAATATCAAGCTGCTACACATGAAGAGTAGTGTGGCTATTTATAGCACAATATTTTTTGTTTCAACTTCCCCGAACTCTGTTGAAGTCATCAAAAGATCCACGGCTGTGTACGCAAATTCCATTGGTTGGCTTTTTACTTACCGAGGACTTAAAAAAAAAGACGGCCGTTGCGATTGGGTTAATATATATGTTACCATGGCTACTGGCGTACTAGCGGAAGAAGTAATCCCCCCTTCCCCTTCCTCAATAATACGGACGAGGGTTTTATTGTGGGCCTCGTCTTCCTACGCACAGCGCACAGTTCGGGGTTACCCCGATAAAACTAACCGTCTCTAGTTCATTTTCTTGTGATTGCTTTAATGCATTATAATACCAGTATATTGTTCATTGTTCGTTGTGAATCAAGACTTTGAAATATGACAACAGAGTTAGAAACATTGCCTTGTATAACCTTCGCTGTTGATATGCCCCGAAATGCAACTATTCAATTCAAGACTTTGAGCTTAAAATCTCCTCTAAGTTCGCCAACTAAGGGGGAGGGGGGGAATAGCTTTAAATTTTGACAGCATTAAGAATGAAGGAGTAATAATTTTCTTTTACTTAAACCTGTTGACTAGGGGAACAAACTACCTTTACTAAGCTTATAAGGAACTTGACAGAGACAAAGAACAAATATGTAAACAATCAAGTATTGACCAATGAACAGGTCCCTAAGATCACGTGACAATTAATGACCAATCGATTAAAGGCGTATTAAAACGTTGACTTATCCTTTATCCGTTCTGGATTAATCAATAAATGGCAGATCAATATGTCTGGCGGATATATATTTACTATCTTTCACAGACTTTTATAATACTGACTTATGTTGATTTAACCTTTCATCAATTACAGTACATAAAATGTATAAATTACTGAGAAATAGTATATAATACCTTATTGACATATCAATTTTAGCATATTGGTAAATGATCTATCAATTTACTGACATATCAAATTACTGACAAATTAATTTATTGACAAATCAATTTACTGACAAATAAATTTAGGCTACTAACATATCAATTTACTGACAAATGCATTTACAGAAAAATTGATTTATTGACATATCACATTACTATCTATATCTAATTGTTGGATGCGACATTAAACGGTATAGATGTGAAAAATCAGCGCCCCCCGCCCCCAATGATACACCGGCTATAAAACAACCTTTTTTTTTCTTTTAAAAAGAATGTGGTCGTCATAGTCAATGGCCAATCACGCCATTAAAAATGTTTTTTTAAAGTTATTTATTAGATTTTTTTGTATGGATAACTGCCCTATTATTTGCTAATTTTACTTACGAATAAATAAAAACAGTATACGACAATTATTTAGAACAACAAAATAATATAAAATAAATTTATAATAAATTTGAAATAAAAAATATTTTTTTACTTAAGTAAAATAAAATACCGTAATATGGATGCAATAATTATGCCAATACGGTCCTTAGAGTAAATAACTCGTTGTACCGCGCCCCTTGTGCTCTCCCCTGTCGACGCCACTGATCTCTATCTCACACACACACACACACACACATATCTGTCACTGACATATCAACTGAATCTGTGGCACAGCATGGATGACATGTTGCGTAATATCGACTCCTGACATTCAGTAACTGAATGTGTCTATCGATTAGAGGTTATCAATGGAATCGTTTATCGTATACGGCTACGGTGGTAAGTTTCTGGCAACATGACAACATACGTTATGTATAAATTCAGGCATAGCGCTTTTAATGACTCAACCTTGACAAGGGAAGATATATCGCCAACCAACAACTTGGTGTATCGATAAAAGAAAATAATATGTATAAATATTTCAGGATGCAGTGAAAGAGAGAGAGAGAGAAAATAACAGAGAGACACAGAAAGAGAGAAAGACATAAAGAGAGAAAGAGATAGAGTGAGAGAAAGAGAGAGAAATAAAGGGTAAGAGAGAGAGAGAGAGAGAGAGAAAGAGAGAGTGAAAGAGATAGAGCGAGAGAAAGCGAAAGATGGAATTACCCTTTTCGTCGTTAAATCATCATAAAATATGCTCAAAAACTATAGTAAGATGTACCGATTGCTTTAATATTTATGCAATTCGATGACTTGAATGACTTCTTTTCGGAATTCCCGATTCCCCTTTGTATTTTACACTTCCGGTTTATTAAATCGCTATGATTTTCTCAACGGAAAATTAAAATCGAATGTTGTATACAGCGGAAACATTTAGGCACAAACGTAGGAACGTAGAAGTAATTTAAGAAAGCTTTATTGGATGCGCACGGAAAAAAGAACATGTTAGCGCTAAACATAGAGCAAGCGGTCCATCTTATTATAATCATGCTATAAATGTATGTAATATGTATATAAATCATGATAAATAGTTATGTTTAACGCAAAAATATGCAATATATAATACAATATACAATATATAATATACTATATAATACCTATCTCTTGACAGACCCACCTATATATCTATTTATCCTCCTACATCCTACATATCCCGTGGCCTGTTGGACAGTTGGAGCAACATATATGACATACCTAATTACTGATACATTCATGTATTAATCTAGCTATACTACGAGATAAACTATCTACCGCCCTGTCTATCTACCTAGCTACCTTTCTACATTCCCATACCTACACGCATCTAACTGCATACCTAGTACCTAGCTACTTATCTATTTAACTACCTGTCCACGTAACTACCTATCCACCTACTAAGCTAACGAAACGTTCCACCTTCCTATCCAACAAGCTATCTACCTACTCAAGTACCTATCTATCGTCGGCATTTTACGTCTTGTGAAACGATCCATTTCCCTTGTAGGCCCTCATATGGCTAAAGAGGCCAATCCTGGGCGTACAGGCACGGTCACACTGGCTGCAGATGAAGGTAGCGGAGGGGATTACATTTTTCTCCACCCTCTTGTTACTGGCGCGCTCCTCTCCCGCAAGCCTGGAACCTTCTTTGAATCCTGCCCTCCAGGTGGACCTATTCTGCGCCAACTGTTTGGGTCAATTTGCAGGTGCTTCATCATGCAATCACGTATCTTATCTTATATATTACTGACGCTCCTTATATAACGAAGGTTATTGCGTCCTAGACTCATCCGTGGTCTCGCATTTTATTGAATGTTTTAAATTGTGTTAAGTTACTCTTTGCCGTTCTCTCCTCTAATGAAGAGGTCAGCAACATTTTCCTAATAGTCTGCCAAACTAGGATTTCTAATTCCTTCAGCGTGCCAACAGCCTGAAAGCAAACCTGCTCAACTATATGTTTTATTTATTTTTATAAGTCAATGTATTTAGCGCCGTAGCATGACCAAGGCCAAAAGCAAAAGTAGCTATATAGAGGAAATCGTTAAAGAGTTTTATATTTAATATAAAAAAATAATTAACAAATCTGACAAAACATTAGCTTCATGAAACGAAACTTTTAGAAATGTAATAAAAGAAAAATAAAACTAAAATGATATATGACATTAGTTAGGCCTATACTAGAATATGCATCTTCTGTATGAGACCCTTCAACTAAAGAAAACATAAAAAAATTAGAACAAATTCAGAAATGCATGGTTCACTACTAGGGATTATTCACAACTGACGATAGTTTAATCACTAAATTTAGAAACACCAGAGGACAGAAGGGCAAAGAGTAAAGTAGTAGGCTAATAATACACATATGATCAAATTCTAATTTAAAAATACAATACAATAATAGTTTGTTACAATGCTCAGATAAACATAATGACAAAAACACTTTCCTTTTCCCTTAAAATACATATAATTACTCGTTCTTCCCGAGTGGTATCCGAGCATGGAATGGGTTGCTTAAACAAACTAGGAAAACCAGTAAGATAACATCATTTAAAACACTAATAAAAATACAAGACTATAATAGACCACCGATCAGCGTAGGACGCAAAAATCTTTTTTAATGAAGGAGCGTTAATGGTTGAGGTCTATAAATGTATTTGCCAGAAATAATTCTACCAACTACTATAATTCAATATAGTCAGAGTCTTTCTGAACTGGTGAATTACTTTTTGTAAAGAGTATAATACTACAGTGAAGAGGAATAGAGACGAAGTAATCATACTAACTGAGTAGTTAATGTAAGGTATTAATATTTCCTTATAATTTTTTTAGTTCTATAATATTTATATAATTTTTAACTATCTTTATATTATGATCATTTTAAAGGTATAAATTGTAAGCAATCTATTTTTTTTTTTTATTAAAAGAATAGAAAATAAGAAACATATTGGATCTATTGACGTAAAGAAAACGGATTAATTGTCTCCCTTTAATTAAATTAACGTTAGATTAAAATTAGATTCTAGTGATGCTAAACAAGTTATGTTTTGTAATATAACTGTTATAGATTATTAATAATTATTTTTATGTAAATCCAGTATTGTGATTTTCATTTTAAAATGTAATTAGATGTATCAAATTAATATACGCCAAACAGTTGTAAGTAAACATTCCGGCAACAATTAAGTCGAGTTAATGAGTTCGTTCTTTAAATATTAAGAGTTAAAACAATTACATAATATATTGCTAATATATAAACATGGTATTATCTAAGTAATCTAAGTAATCTAAATCTAAGTAAGGCCACAGTATATTTCATATTTACATCTCTGTGATTTAAGAGTGCTAAAGCACACAAAAAAGCTATCACTGACATATAAAAATAGTAAACCGCCCACATCTAAAGAACGGGCTGAGGCAGTTTATAACCCCAATTTCCTTTTTCTACCTAACTCCCACTTACTTGAAGAAATCGTTATTAAAAGCATTCGATTCAACTTTCGTTTGTTTGTTTTTTATCTTCTAATCTAGATCTATTTTCTTACTCGTTAGTTTTGTATAAATATTAAACCGCCTGCCAGTGAGTTAACGCTAGGTGGCGTTTGTCTCCATAGATCTACCAATGACTTCCGCTTTGTTACTGTACTCTATTTTTGTCTTGGTAAATATACTCTTGGAGTTTCTTTATTTATAACTCCTTCATTTTGGACAATTCTCACACAAGATATGCACCACTTTTTTTTTTCATCCTTTTATATAAACAGCAAAAATTCTGCTGTATATTTTAAAATGTTGGTTATAGACCAAAAAAATTGTCAAAAATAGATCTTTCTTTTAGACTATAACCATGACAATGATAGATCTACATATAGGCTAGAAAAATGACAATGATAGATCTATAGTTAGGCTACAAAAATTGACTTTTGACTTCGAAAATTGACAATTGTAATTCCCAATTAGGATTTCCAAAATTGACAATGATAGATCTAGTGTTAAGATTTTAAATTGACGTCATTTTCTCATATTAAGAAGTTTTTTTATTTAAAAAAAAAAGGAATTCTACAAAAATTTCAACAAATTCAATCTTTAAAAAAAAGGACAAAAGATATTTGAATATATTTTTCCCATTAAACATGTTTTGATGTTTTTGCTATTTCGGAACTTTATGGATGTCGAAATCTTAATTTCCATTGTTGATATTGTTTATATTTCGTTCGTTGTTATTATTGATCGAATAGCGATCAATTTGAATTTATAAAGAACGGCCCTCGTAACAGTGTCGGCACTAACCTATATTTATATAACAGCACTGGGGACGCAATTGATATTATACAGACTACTTTAATTTGATTTTTTCTTATTGGGTTTCCCAAATTCGAGTCAGTCGTTGTGATTTTTACTAAATCTACTAAAAACCTATTACTGGAAATTAACGAATGTAAATATATCTCGCCCTTTCTATACAGAAGATCAATGCGTCCGACGCTTGTCCGTGATTTGTGGCTAGCGTTCTAGTAATTTTTCAATCATTTTATTTGTGTAGATATCGTTTATTCAAATCAAAATAATATTAGACACTAATATACTTTTCCTTTTTAGTACGTTAACTAACAAAAATAATTAACCCTTACAGTCCCGGGCGCGTATATAGCGGAACTGAAGGCAGCATAGATAGAAGTAGGTCGGTACGGGAAGGGTTAAGTATTAGACTATGTCTAGTTATCAAATATCAGTTATTTAGTGTAATAAGACTAATTTGAACAATAAGATGAATATGTGTAAACGTAAAAACTGTAAGAAGACCCAAGCATTGAGATTTATATAGGCCCAGGTCAAGTTTTATATTTAATTTTAAGACTTAAATTTCTTGATTTTTACACTACTCTAAAACTAATAGTGGCATACTGGCATGGAAAGATAAAAAGAAACTTAACATGATTTAAAACCCTTAACAAAATGCAAGACTAAACTAAAACCACGGATAAACGTAGAACGCAAAAATGGTAAGTACGCTAAAAGCACCCGTAACATATGAGATACATGTATATCGTATGTACGTTAAAAGCACCCGTAACATATGAGATACATGTATATCGTATGTACGTTAAAAGCACCCGTAACATATGAGATACATGTATATCGTATGTACGTTAAAAGCACCCGTAACATATGAGATACATGTATATCGTATGCACGTTAAAAGCACCCGTAACATATGAGATACATGTATATCGTATGTACGCTAAAAGCACCCGTAACATATGAGATACATGTATATCGTATGTACGCTAAAAGCACCCGTAACATATGAGATACATGTATATCGTATGTACTATAGGATCATATGTAACATATTCGATACCTGACGTAGCTGTTTAACCTGGTGTGTGACATACATACTTTATCTATAAAGTAAACATTCAATTGGTGAGAACAGTGTGTCCTATAAATACTATAATTAAACGTGGCTCAATGGATTTCGATTACTAATATTTCTTCCGTGTGAATATATTGATTAATTGAGGTTTTTTTTATTATCATCACTGTTCTATTATTCTTATTAATATTGACTGTTGAAACGTGCTATTTAATCATTGTTGTTAGTTACAGTAGGTGCAAACTGTAAAGCGCGTAACAGGTTTAAAACGATCATTTGTTGAATTTGATTGGGGGGGGGGGGATTATAACTCTGAATGCAGACAGTTCACGGGTGTTTGAGTTGACCCATTGGTTAGTTTAAATGCAAGTCTTTTGTAAATGGTCCCCGGTTTGAATCTGTGATGTGCTTTTTTCTTTCCTCACTGAGTCTTACAAGCCCTCTAATGGGAACCTGTCATTGGCTATTTTTTAAAGGCGGCTGGGCATTGTGTTGGCCACACAAAATCCATGTATTATGTGAACCAAGGAAACTAGTGGACGCTGATCCCCCCCTTCCTTGTCCTGTGGACGAATATGGTATAAAAATGGATACTTTACACGTATGTAATAATTCATTTAAAAAAAGAATGGTGAATTATTAATCTGTTGCATTGGAATCATTGTTCGAATCTAACACTTGAAAAAAAGAACGTTTTGTCACTTTGCTTATCTTACATTGATTAGCGAAGCAATTTCTATATTTCAACATATTTCTACAAACGAAACAATAACATATCTAAGCTTACACCTTGCGTTATGGCCCGAGCTGCAACAAAACAACCCAAAGATTGATGATTACTTCAAAAACTCTCCCGCCAATTTTAACACATCATCTTCAGGCTAAGGATATGTCATAACACGCTGGAGCAACACATGTTCCACAAACTACGAATTGGAGCAAGCGAAACGTGCCCCCGCGGAACAGCTCCCGAAAATGCGGTACATGTCCTTCAGACCAGCCCCCTGCACCACTCTACTAGGTCAGCCATACGGCCCAGGAAGTTGACTTCAATGACAAACTGTATGGTGGACTGGAGCAACTGACAGCCACAGCGCAGTTCATCACAACTATTGGACTTGTTTGTCTGAATCTTCCAAAATATTAAGTTTTGAGAACTAAGAGGGAAGAACATGTTAGCTTCAATTTGTGTGACGTCCTAAGTGTAGTTTGATCCGCTTCCCTGATGTCTAGGAATCCGCAAAGTCAAATGTCGGAACCAAGAATTATTTCGTCAGGGATGAGGGCTTATTAATGAAATT
This sequence comes from Anisus vortex, assembly GCA_949126835.1. NCBI lineage: Eukaryota > Metazoa > Mollusca > Gastropoda > Planorbidae > Anisus > Anisus vortex. The sequence continues at coordinate 35,093,029 of OX421499.1, forward strand.
TACAGTACAGTGGATTGGGGAAGTAGACGGTATCAGAGCAAACGCTGGATATGTTATGTTTTTTTTTTAACATTTTTTTCTGTTTGTTTAAGTTGGCAGCAGTGTTGAGTTTTTTTAAGTTTTAAATCTAGGTTGTTTGTTTGTTTGTTTTTTTGCCTAGGTTTGGATTGACGCTTGGCGCCTTTATAAATGGGGGTGGATTTTTAGTTATTAGTAAGAGAGAGAGAGGGAGAGAGAGAGAGAAAGAGAGAGAGAGAGAAAGAGAGAGAGAGAGAAAGAGAGAGAGAGAAAGAGAGAGAGAGAGTGTGTGGCTGCCATTTTTTTATTTGGCACATCAATAAATTGAGGAATATAAGTTTTTAAATTTAAAATGTGCTCATACGTTTAATCCTCTATAGTCTATATAGAAGGTGTGTCCGTAATATATACGTTTTATACTACTATTATACTGTGTATAGCTGTTTTACTTAATTTTATCAATGCGGAAACAAAATTACAGCTCATGTGTTTGTTAATTATTGCAGAACTTACTGGACAACAAAAATCAAAACAGCATTATTTAAGAATACCAGTTCAATAAATGGGAATCTAACTGGTGCATGTCTTTTTATTCAATAGGAAGTACCACTGTTGAGAACACAAGAGAAATGGCAGTTAATAAATACTAACAACTTTATTCATAAAGTACCTGCAATAAAAAAAAATAACTATCTAGTGGTAAATATACACATTGTAATATTAACTATATAGAATACAAGTATACTTTTAAGATTTCTTTTCATGGTCACTAAACTTTTCTTTTATTAAGAATACGGTATTCGGTTATTAGAATAATATTCTCAGCTGTTTTGAGAATTTTGGAATTTTGTCTGAACGATGCCTGAAGAACATTCGTAGAGAAAAAGTGTTGATACCTACCGAGCGTGAATCACAACCTACACCTATTCCCCCATTCCTCTTTTCAAATTCTACAGACAGTGAATTAAACGACTGCTCACTGGAGCGCAATGAGATTGTGGAGACAAGCAAAACACTTGAAAATATATTGACATTTTCAAAAAAGCGTCTACGATTGCCTCATCTTACCGGTCCCTTTTTACCCCCACCCCACCCATTCTCCGTCCCTTGGAGAGAAAAAAAAACACACACACAAAACACAAGATAAAAATGTAACGTGTCTATTCAGAGCGCCATTGCTATACAAGTCTCAAGTCTAGACACAATGCTACAGACCAAGTCTCTAGTCTAGACACAATGCTACAGACCAAGTCTCTAGTCTAGACACAATGCTACAGACCAAGTCTAGACACAATGCTACAGAACATGTCTCACGTCTAGACACAATGCTACAGACCAAGTCTAGACACAATGCTTCAGACCAAGTCTAGACACAATGCTACAGACCAAGTCTAGACACAATGCTACAGAACATGTCTCACGTCTAGACACAATGCTACAGAACAAGTCTCAAGTCTAGACACAATGTTACAGACCAAGTCTAGACACAAAACTACAGACCAAGTCTCTAGTCTAGATACAATGCTACAGAACAAGTCTATAGTCTAGACACAATGCTACAGACCAAGTCTAGACACAATGCTACAGAACAAGTCTCAAGTCTAGACACAATGCTACAGACTAAGTCTAGACACAATGCTACAGACCAAGTCTAGACACAATGCTACAGACCAAGTCTAGACACAATGCTACAGACCAAGTCTCAAGTCTAGACACAATGCTACAGACCAAGTCTTGACACAATGCTACAGAACAAGTCTCAAGTCTAGACACAATGCTACAGACCAAGTCTCAAGTCTAAACACAATGCTACAGACCAAGTCTTGACACAATGCTACATAACAAGTCTCAAGTCTAGACACAATGCTACAGACCAAGTCTATAGTCTAGACACAATGCTACAGAACAAGTCTATAGTCTAGACACAATGCTACAGAACAAGTCTCAAGTCTAGACACAATGCTACAGACCAAGTCTATAGTCTAGATACAATGCTACAGAACAAGTCTATAGTCTAGACACAATGCTACAGACCAAGTCTAGACACAATGCTACAGAACAAGTCTCACGTCTAGACTCAATGCTACAGAACAAGTCTCAAGTCTAGACACAATGCTACAGAACAAGTCTCAAGTCTAGACACAATGCTACAGAACAAGTCTCACGTCTAGACTCAATGCTACAGAACAAGTCTCAAGTCTAGACACAATGCTACAGAACAAGTCTCAAGTCTAGACACAATGCTACAGAACAAGTCTCAAGTCTAGACACAATGCTACAGAACAAGTCTCAAGTCTAGACACAATGCTACAGAGCAAGACTCAATAAACACTATGCTGCAGACTAAATGTTTGCTCGAGGCACATTCAACGTAATCGAAGTACAACGCACAGCGTTAATACAAAACATTACATTGTAGTTCTACAGCCATAGTTAGAGATTACGCATAAAGTACTATCTATGTTCTGTGAGTCGAACCATTATATCAGAAATACATTTTCATCTCCTGGAGAAGATCTATAATTATTGAGTGAGAAAGACTCGAACAAACAGAAAATAGCAGAGATTGCCTAAATAGTTTGTTGTAAGCTTAACCCTTTGAAGTCCAAAGTAGGGTAGGTCTTTTATTTATCTGAAAGGTCTAGTAATATGCATGTAGATCGTTAAAGAGATATAAATTCATAGTTTTTTTTAAACTCTTGTTACTTGTGTTATTTGAAAAGGTCGGATGTAAATTTTTTATCAAAATAGATTTTAATTGTGATTGGTCGAGTGAGTCGAGTGAGTTGATTAACTGCCGAGTGATTGGTCGAATGAGTTGGTGAGGTGCCAAGTGATTGGTCGAGTGAGCTGGTGAGCTGCCGAATGATTGGTTAAGTGAGTTGGTGAGTTGCCGAGTGATTGGTCGAATGAGTTGGTGAATCAGTCAGTGAATGTGACTGTGTGAACAAGTGATTGGGTGATTGACTCATTGGGCGAGTTTTATTAAGCTCGTGATCGAAAATGCGTGTGAGTGTGTGGGCAATTGTGTGAGTGAGTTGCGAGTTTGTGAACGTGCTTGTGAGGGAAACCAATTAATCTGACCATGACAAGAAATCTTAAAAGTAAGTTATACTATATAGTTAATAACTACTATATGTATATTTACCACTATTTAATAAGACTTATTTAAGAAGGAGATGTTATAAAGTTCACATTGTACTGTGATTGATAGATTTAAAATAAAACTTTAGAATGCAACACTACAAAGATTGTGACATTGGTCAATAATTGGTCCTTAATTGTTAAATCCTTAATTATTAATTATAGGTTGTATACAGACTAAGGAGGAAGTGTTGGAAATCCGAACGTGAAGTCTAGCAAAGCGGATTGCAGGTTTTAGTCGGTGTGATTTGCGAAACCCACACTTCATTGTTCTCCTCGGGGACTTCGGACGTTTAATTTTGTTGTATTGAACTTATGTTCAAACAAAAATATATGTAAATAAATACACAATTTACACATTTTAACACAAATTAGAGCGTTGTAAATATCCAATTCACACATAGTTAACACAAATATAACTATATAAATACACAATTCTTACAGATTTACACAGATTTCGACGCGAATAAAACTATATAAATACGCAATTCAAAAATATTTTAACACAAATACAGCTATATAAATACATTCAACAGTACACGTGACAATGACTTCAACAGTCCAACAATAAATTCAACAATTCATCCAACAGTATGTCGACAATACATCCAACGCGAAGGGCTATAAATAAACGTTGAAGAAGACAAAGAAAAAAAATTAAGTCACATCATTAGGGACTCCGTCCGTCAATGAAATGTTGAAACAAATGAAATTTGCAATGCTAATGAACGTCAGAGCTCGCCTGGCTACCACCAACATCCAACGCTAAATACCAACACTGTCACGGTGTCACACTGTCACACTGCCACGCTGTCAAAACATTTTTACGCCAATTACAAGTATTTCTCAGAGAATTTGAAAGGCAAATGCTAGCACAGAATAACAAGTTGAAGCAGGCGCAGAAAATATTTACAAATCAAGTAGCTACATCAGAAACGCTACCTAACATTAGTCAGACTGTACTTGTACCTAACATTAGTCAGACTGTACTTGTACCTAACATTAGTCAGACTGTACTTGTACCTAACATTAGTCAGACTGTACTTGTACCTAACATTAGTCAGACTGTACTTGTACCTAACATTAGTCAGACTGTACTTGTACCTAACATTAGTCAGACTGTACTTGTGCCTAACATTAGTCAGACTGTACTTGTACCTAACATTAGTCAGACTGTACTTGTACCTAACATTAGTCAGACTGTACTTGTACCTAACATTAGTCAGACTGTACTTGTACCTAACATTAGTCAGACTGTACTTGTACCTAACATTAGTCAGACTGTACTTGTACCTAACATTAGTCAGACTGTACTTGTACCTAACATTAGTCAGACTGTACTTGAATATATGGGGCGCGGTCGCCGAGCGGCAGCGCGTTTGACTGCCGTACCGAAGGTCTTGGGTTAAAATCTAGGGTGAAGGCTGGGATTTTTTTCCCGGGTCTCGAAAGTTCTCTGAGTCTAACCAGCTCTTGTGACATTAGTTGAGGTAAAGTAAAGGCTGTTTGTGCATTGTGCTGTCCATACAATCACCTAGTACGCCGTGGCAACAGAAACTGGTGAACTCTGTTTCATCGGCCCTATTGATCAATTTGGTTCGACGGGTACTTTACTTTACTTTTATACTTGAATATATGCGGCATAATGCGGCACACTGGCCGAGCGCGCTCGGCTGCCGTACCGAAGGTCCTTGGTTCACTGAGTCTACCCATCTCTGATGGATACCTGACCTTAGTTGGGGGCGGCTGTGCATTGCGCTGGCCACACAATCACCTAGTTTGCCAAAGACACTGGTGAACGGCCCTATGATCAACTTGATCCGCAGGGTACTTTATACTTGAATATGCATCTTCTGCGTGTGATCCATTAATTAAAGAAAACATTTTACAAACTAGTACAAATTCAGAAAAGTGCTTCAAGGTTCATTACTATCCAATATTCACAATTGACAAGTGTAACACCAATAGTCAAATCACTAAACCTAGAAACACTAGAGGAAAGCAGTAAAAAAAAAAAAAGACAAAGTAACAATATATAAGAAAATTTATTTTTTACTTAGAAATACAACACAATAATCTACTACGATACTCAGACACATGGAAAAAATACTTTTCTAATTCCATACGGCCATACGCAAGAATAAACACACAATAAACTCTCATACTTCTCGAGCGGCATCAAGGCAAGGATTGGGTTGCCTGAACAAACCAGAAAGATGCAACAACTTAACATTATTTCAAACCATAATAAAAATGCAAGACTAAACCCAAATCGCCAATAAGCTTTTGTAACATATAAGAAAATAATAATAATGTTTTGATTCATTTCTGAGGCTCCCTTTTGATTAATTTTTTGTTCTACTGTTTATACTTGTTTAGTTGTTTTTGTTTTCATGTTTTTATTTTTCCCAATGAACCTCCCATGTGAAGGGCCCTTGAAAAAAAATACAATCGGTATACTTTCACTATTTAACATGACGTTCTTATTCGCTACATAGCAGTTGCTTCCCTTCTATCGTTTAATTACAAGCAATAAATGCGAAACTATTTTTATACAGCCTGAAACTTGTTATATGATACCTCTGTTGTTTTGTTACACATTATTATGGAGTTTTTATAGTTAGATCTATAGTTGTATAATTTTATAGTTTCATAGTTCTATAATTTTATAATTTTATAGTTTCATAGTTTATAATTTTATAGTTTTATAATGTTATAATTTTACTGTTTTATAGCTTTATAATTTTACAGTTTTATAATTTTATAGATCTATAGTTTTATGGTTATAGTTTTATAGTTATAGTTGTATTTTAGCGTTGATCCAAAATTAGAGCAGGCCGAGTTTTTGCCCACAGTATTTGATGCAGACACAAAATTGCTATAACAAGTTGGCACGCATCCATAAGTATCGAACTTAGAATCGATTATCTGAAAGTGAGAGTTGAACAAATACTTTTATCATAATAATCGTACGTTGATTTAAATATCTAGCCTTCACCCTACTGAGGGTTGCCAACTGTCCGGTTTTATGCCGAACAGTCCGGTGTTTTAATAGAATGCCTGGCATAAAATAGGCTAGAAATAAAAAAAATTCCGGACATGTATAACAATATACCGAATTTCCCTGTGGGAGAAATATCCAGGAGGGAAAGAATGAGAAGGTTCCGGTATTTTCTGAATGGTGTTTGGTATTTTCTGAAGGGTGTTTGGTATTTTCTGAAGGGTGTTTGGTATTTTCTGAAGGGTGTTTGGTATTTTCTGAAGGGTGTTTGGTATTTTCTGAAGGGTGTTTGGTATTTTCTCATTTTGTTCGGTATTTTCTGAAGGGTGTTTGGTATTTTCTGAAGGGTGTTTGGTATTTTCTGAAGGGTGTTTGGTATTTTCTCATTTTGTTCGGTATTTTCTGAAGGGTGTTTGGTATTTTCTGAATGGTGTCCGGTAATTTCTCATTTTGTTCGGTATTTTCTGAAGGGTGTTTGGTATTTTCTGAAGGGTGTTTGGTATTTTCTGAAGGGTGTTTGGTATTTTCTGAATGGTGTTTGGTATTTTCTGAAGGGTGTTTGGTATTTTCTGAAGGGTGTTTGGTATTTTCTGAAGGGTGTTTGGTATTTTCTGAAGGGTGTTTGGTATTTTCTGAATGGTGTTTGGTATTTTCTGAAGGGTGTTTGGTATTTTCTGAATGGTGTTTGGTATTTTCTGAATGATGTCCGGTAATTTCTGATTTTGTTCGGTATTTTCTGAAGGGTGTTTGGTATTTTCTGAATGGTGTTTGGTATTTTCTGAAGGGTGTTTTGTATTTTCTGAAGGATGTTCGGTATTTTCTGAATGGTGTTTGGTATTTTCTGAAGGGTGTTTGGTATTTTCTGAAGGGTGTTTGGTATTTTCTGAATGGTGTTTGGTATATTCTGAAGGATGTTCGGTATTTTCTGAAGGGTGTTTGGTATTTTCTGAAGGGTGTTTGGTATTTTCTGAATGGTGTTTGGTATATTCTGAAGGATGTTCGGTATTTTCTGAAGGGTGTTTGGTATTTTCTGAATGGTGTTTGGTATATTCTGAAGGATGTTCGGTATTTTCTAAAGGGTGTCCGGTATATTCTGACCTGGTATCTGCCAGCCCTACCTACACTACATAAAATACTGCCACAGTTTTACTCTTACTGTGCATCCAAAAGGTTAAAGTAGTAAACCAAAAAACACGTTATAATTTAATCTTTCTATTTAAGTATAGTCTGGCAGAGAGGTCGGCATCCTTCTAACAATAGGGTGACTAAAAGTATACTTTCGCCACTAATCAAATTCTTGTAGAAGAAACTTAAATTGCCATTTTTTTGCGGTCTTACGAGTGCCATTGAAAATCGCTCTGCGTGCCAAGTGTGGCACGCGTTCCATAGATTACATACCCCTGAGTCTAGCGCAGAAAAAAATAATTAATGAAAAAACAATAAACACAACATAATAAAAAAAATTACCTTGGGTGAATCAGGAAGCCTTCAATGACTATATGAGTAGGTCTATAGACTAAACCACAAAATAATCGCTTCCAAGTGTATAGAATTTATATTTAAGACACTCCAAACGTATTTATAAACATCTTAATCCAATACTATTTTCAACTGACTTAAACATAACACTTTTTGTGTCCTTTATATAGGACAATAATCACAATGTATAGATTCTTTTTTTTAAAGGAATATTTTACATAACCACAATACATATTAAACATCGTAAGAAACGAAAATAGTTTTTTATCACAAATATTTTCTTATAAGTGCCACATTTACTGTGTCCTGTTATACATCATTTTTTTCTGTATACACAATTAGCGTAAAATTGCAATAAATAAGATTGCAAAATATAGCCTATTAGAAAATAGTAATCAACTTATAATTATATAAGGCGTTGTTTTTTTTAATTCATTAGCACCTCCTATAGTATATTTGTTGAATAACCAAGGGAAAATTTTTAAAAAAGCACCGCTTATACTAAAACATCTGCAAGAACAATAAATTTTTTATATACAACTTGACGAGTTGCGCGTCACCAAAACTTTTTTTTCTCATGAATACGATACAATTAAAGTAATAGAAATCCATAAGTAAGTAAATGACTAAATGATGTTGACATTGAAGCTTGATGTTATCCCAACATACACACGTATAAGTTGCCCATTTCAGGTTGACGAATTTCAATTCTGATTGACACTGGCTGCTAAGGCTAGTGAGATGGTTTGCATCTCTCTCTCCATCTCTCTCTCTCTTTCTCGCCCCATCCCTTCTCTTACACTCTCTTTCTCTCTCCCTTTTTTTCTCTCCCCACATTTCGCCCTGTCTCTTCCGTCACCCAGCTAGCACTGGGCCCCTCACACGCTACACTGTCTAAATGGCGAGTCCCGAAAACTTCATCCTGTGTGAATTTTAAAACATTTGTAGCTTTTTTTTTCTTTTTTTTTTTCGATTGAGTTTCAATCGTTGTAGATATACGGTAGATAAATGTAAGTAGTATGGATTGACTTTAGTTGAAGTTTAAATTATTGTGCATTTACTTTAGATGAATTTTAAATAGTGTACATTTACTTTAGATGAATTTTAAATAGTGTACATTTACTTTAGATGAATTTTAAATAGTGTACATTTACTTTAGATGAATTTTAAATAGTGTACATTTACTTTAGATGAATTTTAAATAGTGTACATTTACTTTAGATGAATTTTAAATAGTGTACATTTACTTTAGATGAATTTTAAACATTGTAAATTTACTATAGAGGTATTTTTAAATATTGTGCATTTACTATAGATGTATTTTTAAATATTGTGCATTTACTATAGATGTATTTTTAAATATTGTGCATTTACTATAGATGTATTTTTAAATATTGTGCATTTACTATAGATGTATTTTTAAATATTGTGCATTTACTATAGATGTATTTTTAAATATTGTGCATTTACTATAGATGTATTTTTAAATATTGTGCATTTACTATAGATGTATTTTTAAATATTGTGCATTTACTATAGATGTATTTTTAAATATTGTGCATTTACTATAGATGTATTTTTAAATATTGTGCATTTACTATAGATGTATTTTTAAATATTGTGCATTTACTATAGATCTATTTTTAAACATTGTACATGTACTATATGAGGCACGGTAGCCGAGCGACAGCGCGTTCGACTGGCCGAAGGTCCCGGGTTCGAATCCTGGTGCAGGCTAGGATTTTTTCCCGGGTCTGGAGGGTGTCCCTGAGTCTACCCAGCTCTGATGGGTACCTGACCTTAGTTGGGGTAAAGTAAAGGCGGCTGTGCATAGTGCTGGCCTCACAATCACCTAGTATGCCGAAGCCACAAAAAACTGTTGAACGCTGCTTCACCGGCCCTATGGATCGATTCGGTCCGACGGGTACTTAACTTTTTTTTACTTTTACTATAGATGAACTTTAAATCATTGTGAAAATATCTTAGAGGAAATTTAAACATTGTGCATTTAATGCAAATGAATTTTATACATTGTGTTTTTATTGTCAATACATTGTAAAAATGGCAGTTTTATTATAAATGTATTTGAAATGATGTGGGTCTATTAAAGATAAATTTACACTATTACAGTTAAATATATTTGAATATATATATTTATTTAACAAACAACCATCAAATCTGTAGGCCTAGTATCCTAAAAGACACATTTTGTTTGCTAGTTTTCTTTTTCCTTTGTGTACATACAGCAAAATGACTGCGTATATAATACGTGTAGTATATAGAGCTCAGAAAATACACTAATGCACTAGACACTAATGTACTATACATTGATACACTATGCACTAATATACTAATACACTAATAACTAATAAACTATACCAGGGGTTGGCAACCTTTGGATAAAAGTGTGCCGAAGTGGGATTTCTAATTCATTCAGCGTGCCAACAGCCTCAAAGTTGCCCTGCTTTAGCACTCTTTTTCGAATAGAAGATACTTTGAAGGTTTTTAGGAGTCTTCCACCCGCCATTGAAAATCGTTCTGAGTGCCAAGTCTTGCACGCGTTTCGGTGGTTGCTGATCCCTGTACTATACAATTACGCATTAAATAAATAAATAAATAAATATGAGATTTATATAGCGCATATCCCGTTCCTGTTGGGAACAGTTCTATGCGCTGCTGTAAACATAGTGCTGCCTGCTGGCGCAAATACGTTTACAGGCCCAAAACTCCTGCAGGGTGACACTAATACACTATACACTAACAAAATCTTGGCGTTAACCCGCACTCGATCCCGGGACCTTCAATATGGCAAAAAACACCGCTAGTTACCAGCGACAGGACAAAGTTATACCCAACTGTTCTGTTGATGCAATTCGGAAACAAGATATATAATGTGGAAAACTGTTATTTCATCAACTGCGGGATTGTTCAGACAACACACTGCATATTCACAATGCAAGCATGTCGTATAAAAGTAATTTAGGCTTATGATAAGAAAAATGTCGTCACACTCTTTATGACAGACTTCAGTAGAAACAATAGCGCGCATTTGGAAGCATTGCAGGGGAGATAACCAAATAAATATTTTGCTTTTTAACAAGGCATATAAATTTATAGTAATTTATAGACTCGCTCATTGCAATTGGCTTGTGGATTGTGGACTACTGGACTAGAGAAGCTGCGTTGACCAGTCTAAATCTAGCTCGCTACCGCTAGAACAGAAGATTTATGGCTAGATGTATATATAGATTGATTGATAGCTGTATAGATAGATAGATTTATAGTTTAGATAAATAGATTAATAGTTTAGAAAGATAGATTGATAGTTTAGATCGATAGATCGATCGATCGATAGATAGAGATAGAGATAAATAGATAAATAGATAGATAGATAGATAGAAATATAGATAGATATAAATTGCTTCCAAATATCTGCATACACGGCTTTGCGTTCTGTGTGACGCCTGACTCAACTCCATTCCCTCTACAAGAGACATTTTCATAAACACAAGTGTTTGATTTGTTTATTTTTTTACATGACTAAATAGCCGCCATTCGTACGCGTGGTAAAGTGACCAGCCAATCAAAATGCTTCTCCCGGCCTCAGAGAAGATCTGTTGTCACAGCGATCTCTGGGAAGAACGGCTGTGGAGTGAGTGAAGGGGGGGGGCACTAATATCCCCCCCCCCCCCATCAACTATCGGAAGGGGAAGGGGGAATACAAATACTATAATCATCACTGAATAATTCAAAAGTCAGTTGGTTTAGTAAACGCTTTTAAATTAGTTTTTTTTGTTAACGTTTTTTTTTATTCATACGCAGAGAAAATAAAATATGCTAAAATGTTTACTAAGTGGGTGAAATAGGAGTGTTGATGTCCATATTAAACGAACAAATCATTTTTTCCTTCCATAACAAGTTGGATATTTGCCTAGACAAGTGGTGTATAACAAACTGCACATAACAAGTTGGATATTAGCCTAGACAAGTGGTGTATAACAAACTGCACATAACAAGTTGGATATTAACCTAGACAAGTGGTGTATAACAAACTGCACATAACAAGTTGGATATTAGCCTAGACAAGTGGTGTATAACAAACTGCACATAACAAGTTGGATATTAGCCTAGACAAGTGGTGTATAACAAACTGCACTCGAGCCTTTTAGTCACCCCTATCCTTTCCGCAGTTTCCTGCCGCAATTTGTTTTTTAATCATTGTAATTATAGTGCCAATATTTTTTTCTAAATGCGTGGCCAACCTCTTTGGTTGAGTATTGCCATTTTGGCTGCCGCCGTTCCAATCGTTCCAAGTGTTAATCCGAATTTCGTGCATGCCACGTAGAATTTACTGAGCAGTTGTTGGGGCCAATCCTTTGTGTTGGAAGTTAGAGCTGCGCCATCAGGAAATAACACAATTATTCAATAGAAATTTTCAAACGTTCCTCCTCCAAATCAGTTTTTAATTATTTATTTTTTTGTACACCTTATGGTGTGCATTGTTAAATCCCTATTAAACGCACATGATAAACCGTGCTATTGTGTATTCACTGAGTTTTCCTTTCTTTATGGGTGGCAAAGGAGGAAATCATCAAAAGTCTAAGGCATAATTAAAAGAATGCCCTGTAATAAAAATTATATTATTATGTTTAATAAAAGATGCTTCGTCAACTTTGTGTACCCTTTTTCTTTCTTTATATAATTTAATGAATAAGTTGGTTTTGATTATAAAAGGCGACAACATAATACACCTATCACTTCGGCATTAAGGTTTTCAGTGATAATTTCATTTATAAACCTAATTATGTGACTTTGTATTAACTTTTGTATTTTGTTATCTTAAAACTGATTTAGTGGTTGTTTGATTTTGAATATTTTTTTCAAATTGTAATAAGAAAATAAAAGTAAAAAGCAATCTCACATTGGTTAGATCATAGGTTCTCAACCTTTTTCGGCTCACCGCCCCCTTTTACAATTTTTTTCCGCTCACCGCCCCCCCCCCAACTTAATTTTAAACATAAATATAATTAATTCTAAAACAAATTTATTTGTATTATTAATTTTATAAATATAGGAGACTTATTTAATAGCACTATATTATGTAATTTCTGTAATATTTAAAATATAAACTCCTAAAATGGACAAAACAGTTAATGCAGGAAATGTTTATTTACAACTGTTTAATGTAAATTATTTTAATCCTATAATAATTAAATCTTGTTTTGAATACCATAATGTTGAATGTATATAAAGAAATAATAATAATCAGTAATATTTGTTATATTACAAAACAGAACTTGTTCGGCATCACTTTTGACTCAAATGTGGAAACATTTGTTAATTAAAGGGAGATAATTAACCCGTTTCATTTGAGCTAATATTTCTGTATTTTTTTTCTTTTATAAAAAAATTATTGGCTTACGTTTATAACTTTGCAATGATCAAACTGTAAAACATATTTGAAAATTATATAAATATGATATGAATAAAAAAATTATATGTATATTTTCAAGCATTACAATAACTACCCAGTTTGTATAATTATTCCGTATATATACCGCTTAACTACATTAAACCTTACTACACCAAGATTTAAACGGATTAAAGGACATCTCGGTAAAACTGAGATCAAGATATCATTAATATTAGCTTATGTTAGGGCGACAGTGATCGGCCAGCAGTCCGGCGAACCAACAATAGGCCCGACGGCCGCACACCATATTTGCCAAATACTGACCCCTACTTCATCGAAAAGTCATTGCGATTCCTATTTATTTTTAGTTTAATAATGTGTATGCCAACTGTTGGGGGATATCAGATATTTAACAGCACTTGGGTTTACATCATATTTCATCCAAAAACTAATAGATTCAAATAGCTTAGGTGTTCACATTATATCAGGTACGTTTGTATCGAACACTTGCCCTTTACCGCCCCCCAATCGCCCTCGGGAATGTCAGCGCCCCCCTAAAGCTTCTCACCGCCCCCCCCCCCCGGGGTTGATAACGCCCCCGTTGAGAACCTATGGGTTAGACCTATACTAGAATAGCCTATGCATCATCTGTATGAGACCCATCAACTAAAGAAAAGATTATTTGTTTTATTAGAAAAAATTCAGAAAAGCGCCGCAATGCCCATTACAAGCGAATATTCCCAACTGACAAGAGTAACACCAATAGTTAAATCACTAAATCTTGAAACACTAGAGCACAGAAGGGCAAAGAGTAAAGAGGTAATAATACATAAGGCATTCAATTTTAATTTAGAAATACAACCCACTAACAACCTGTTGCAAAGCTCAGATAAACATAAAGACAAAAACACTTTCCTTGTCCCTTATTTAAATTCGCTTTCTATCCGAGTGGCATTCGGGCATGAAATGGGTTACCTGAACAAACCAGGAAATCCAGTAACTTAACATCATTTAAAATAGAAATGCAGGACTAGAGTCAAACCGCGGATGAGAGTAGGACGCAATAATCTTTATTAAAGAAGGAGCGCCTGTTATGTATAAGATAAGATAATTTTCTTTATGACTTTTCCAATTATTATTACTGTTATTATAACTGTCCCAGTTACTACAAGTTGTTTATTAACAGGGTTGTCTTTCTTTTCCCACTTCATCAACAATATAAAAATCAAAGTTATCGACTTGAATAGAGTTGTTGAGCGGGAGCGCTCTCGACAGGCTTACCGACGGTCCTGGATTCGAATCCTGGCGAAGGCTAGGATTTTTTCCCTGGACTCGAGGGTGTCCTTGGGTACCTGACATTAGTTGTGGTAAAGTAAAGGCGGCTGGTCATTGAGCTGGCCACACACATCTCCTAATAAGCAGTGGCTACTAAAAATGGTGAAAGCTTCTTCACAGGCTTTTAGATCAATTTGGTCCGAATGGTACTTTTATTTACTACTTACTATTTTTAAAAATTGATACAAAATTCTAACTTGGGCTTTTTTATTCCGTCTCGCCCCCCTCCCAACACCGCTACAGTCACAATCCCATAAAGCAATTTTCAAGTAAATGTCCTCATAAATTTTAACACTCTCGCTTAGCGTCCTCTTATTAAATTTATAAGAGGGAAAACAACAGGAAAACAAGTCTTTAAATTATTATTTAATTTAAATCTTGCCAACTAAGAAATACAACAAGTCTCTATCGTAAACCATTTCGGTACTTTCTCTCCCCCGCCCCCCTGTTTCTCTCTCTCTATCTTGTTTCCCTAAACCTGACCCCTGACCCCTGACCCTCATCGTTCATCTAGTCTCCTTATTACCATTCATCATTTTCGAAACTCTAGATAGGCGGCAGGGTGGGGGGGATGGGGTGGGGGGAAGGGGTGGGGGGTGAAAAGGGATATTGGAAATTATAATAGTGGAAATGGTAGAAGCCTTGTTGGTTGTGTTCTAAGA
Source organism: Anisus vortex (assembly GCA_949126835.1). Classification (NCBI taxonomy): domain Eukaryota; kingdom Metazoa; phylum Mollusca; class Gastropoda; family Planorbidae; genus Anisus; species Anisus vortex. The sequence continues at coordinate 35,108,081 of OX421499.1, forward strand.
TGTTTTGTTATTGTTTTGGTTGTTTTCTTGATGTTTCTATTTCGTTGATGTGTCGTGTTGAGCTGTTTTGATAATGTTGTTTTGTTGATGTAGGCCTATGTGTTTAGATGTTTTTGATAATGTTGTTTTGTTGATGTAGGCCTATGTGTTTAGCTGTTTTTGATAATGTTGTTTTGTTGATGTAGGCCTATGTGTTTGGCTGTTTTTGATAATGTTGTTTTGTTGATGTAGGCCTATGTGTTTAGATGTTTTGTTTTTGTTGTTTTGTTGATATGTGTGTTTAGTTGTTTTGATAATGTTGTTTTGATGATGTAGGCCTATGTGTTTAGTTGTTTTGATAATGTTGTTTTGTTGATGTAGGTCTATGTGTTTAGCTGTTTTTGATAATGTTGTTTTCTTGGTGTAGGCCTTTGTGTTTAGGTGTTTTGATAATGTTGTTTTGTTGAAGTAGGCCTATGTGTTTCGATGTTTTGTTTTTGTTGTTTTGTTGATATGTGTGTTTAGTTGTTTTGATAATGTTGTTTTGATGATGTAGGCCTTTGTGTTTAGCTGTTTTTGATAATGTTGTTTTGTTGATGTAGGCCTATGTGTTTAGCTGTTTTTGATAATGTTGTTTTGTTGATGTAGGCCTTTGTGTTTCGATGTTTTGTTTTTGTTGTTTTGTTGATATGTGTGTTTAGTTGTTTTGATAATGTTGTTTTGATGATGTAGGCCTATGTGTTTAGTTGTTTTGATAATGTTGTTTTGTTGATGTAGGTCTATGTGTTTAGCTGTTTTTGATAATGTTGTTTTCTTGGTGTAGGCCTTTGTGTTTAGGTGTTTTGATAATGTTGTTTTCTTGATGTAGGCCTTTGTGTTTAGGTGTTTTGATAATGTTGTTTTGTTGATGTAGGCCTATGTGTTTAGTTGTTTTAATATTTTTGTTTTGATGATGTTGGCCTATGTGTTTAGCTGTTTTGATATTGTTGAGGATGTTTGCGTTAATTCGAACAAGAGACACGGGTGGATTCGTACGAATGGATGGATAAATCGATGTTTGTCGGTGGAAGGATAGTTGGAAATGTGAGTGGATGGAGGAATGGGTGGAGGAGTGAGAGGATAGGTGGATAGCTAGGTGGGTGCGTAGATAGATGTGTGTTTATGTATCTGTGTGGACGAATGAATAGGACCAACAAAGACACAAATAGATATATAGATAGAAAGATAGATATATAGATATATGATAAATAGATAGATAGATGAATAGATAGATATATGATAGATAGAATCAGATAGATAGATAGATAGATAGATAGATAGTTAGATAGATAGATAGATAGATAGATAGATAGATAGATAGATAGATAGATAGATAGATAGATAGATAGATAGATAGATAGATAGATAGATAGATAGATAGATAGATAGATGGATAGATTTATGAGATCTTCAAGTCTGATCACTAATATTTACTTGCTATAAGTTTACTCAACTAACTACGCAGAAAACTCGGCGTGCCTCAATTCAATATGGCGGATAGTCACGTGCCTTCATCCAACCAATCATCGATCTATCTTAGTCTCCGGGACAACAATGCTAATGGTCACTGGGGTCACTAATGGTTAGTCACTGCTTTTCTTTTTAATCTACCCCACCCCTTACATTCCTCAAATCAATCTTTTTTTTTTAAATTTTATTTCTGGCATTCAATGTGACAAAATAAAGGAGCCTGCTTTGGGTATACAGTGTCTATTTATAGAACATTGAAGTTATACATTTTTAGAATGTTTAAAGTTTAAATACAGAAAAAAAGGCATGTTTCCAGCTACTCTTAGAAATAGTTTGCAGTCATGTGCAAAGAAAAAAGTGTCTTTTCTGCTATAAGAATAGTTTGCAGTCATGTCCAAACAGAAAAGTATCTTTTCTGCTAGAGGAATAGTTTGCAGTCATTTTTTAAGTAGAAAAGTGTATTTTCTGCTAGATAGTTTGCAGTCATTTTTTAAGGAGAAAAGTGTCTTTTCTGCTAGAGGAATAGTTTGCAGTCATTTTTTAAGGAGAAAAGTGTCTTTTCTGCTAGAGGAATAGTTTGCAGTCATTTTTTAAGTAGAAAAGTGTCTTTTCTGCTAGAGAAATAGTTTGCAGTCATTTTTTAAGGAGAAAAGTGTCTTTTCTGCTAGAGAAATAGTTTGCAGTCATTTTTTAAGGAAAAAAGTGTCTTTTCTGCTAGAGGAATAGTTTGCAGTCATGTCCAAAGGGAAAAGTGTCTTTTCTGCTAGAGAAATAGTTTGCAGTCATTTTTAAGGAGAAAAGTGTCTTTTCTGCTAGAAGAATAGTTTGCATGTCCAAAGAGAAGAGTGTCTTTTCTGCTCGAGAAATAGTTTGCAGTCATTTTTTAAGGAGAAAAGTGTCTTTTCTGCTAGAGGAATAGTTTGCAGTCATTTTTTTAAGGAGAAGAGTGTCTTTTCTGCTAGAGGAATAGTTTGCAGTCATGTCCAAAGAGAAAAGTGTCTTTTCTGCTAGAGAAATAGTTTGCAATCATGTTTAAGGAGAAAAATGTCTTTTCTGCTAGAGAAATAGTTTGCAGTCATTTTTTAAGGAGAAAAGTGTCTTTTCTGCTAGAGGAATAGTTTGCAGTCATTTTTTAAGTAGAAAAGTGTATTTTCTGCTAGAGGAGTAGTTTGCAGTCATGTCCAAAGAGAAAAGTGTCTTTTCTGCTAGAGAAATAGTTTGCTGTCATGTCCAAAGAGAAAAGTGCCTTTTCTGCTAGAGAAATAGTTTGCAGTCATGTTTAAAGAGAAAAAAAGTCATTTTTTTAACTGGATGAATTGTTTATCATTGAAAAGTATTATTTCTAATATAGAATCGCTTTTAAACATTTTTAAAGAGAAAAGTTTCTATTTACTTGAAAAATGATTTTCTGTACTTTTTAAAAAGTAAGGGTATTAGCGGTTGTTTCTAAAAGGTGGCTTTCGTATTAGAATTAGTTTATGTAAATTCTTCAACATGACTACAAAAGACCAGGGGTGGTGATGACGATGTGCAGCCAAGTACTGGCATCGCCACTGCTACCTTGCCTTTAAAAGTATTATATGTTTTTTCTTATCAATTCAGGAAACCCATTTTATGCCCAAATGCTATGAAATAATAGGAACTCATTTGCCAATATCATTCAATATGTTTTTATTTTACCCATAGATCTATGTCTTTCTGTGTAGATTTATTGTGACTAGATAATTGTCTTCTACTTGTGATTTATATTGTAATGCTTTATGTACTATTGTATTACTTTGGCTATTTAATTTATTTCATCTTCTTTCCAAGCCTATAATAAGATGGACCGCTTGCTCTATTTTTAGAGCTTATATATTCTTTTTCCGTGCGCATCAGATAACGCTGTCGTAAATTACTTTTACTCCCCTACGTTTGCCTAAAGGTTTCCGCTGTATACAACTTTCGATTTTTAGTTTAATTTTTCATTGAGAAAATCATAGCGATTAAATAAAACGGAAGTGTACAATACAATAGGGAATCGGGAGATCCGAAAAGAAGTCATTCGAGTCATCAAATAGCAGAAATATCTTATTATAGTATTTGCTCTTTCCTAAAATGTTTTCTAGATTTAGTGATTTGCTAATTCAACAATATCAGCTCAGGGGTCGGGAACCGTTTTGTCTGAGAGAGCCATGAATACCACATATGTTGAAAAGTAATTCTGAGAGAGCCATATATTATGTTTAAAACTAAAAATTCAAGTAAATATGATCATTTTGTGTAATTTCAAAACTTAAAGTACAATAATTATGTCTTTGAATTCTTCTGATGCTGAGCTGCAGTAGACTTTAGCTCATTTGTAGAATTAAATATTGATATGCAATTAATATGTAGATCAAAAAGTCTAAAAAAAAACATTTTTTTAATAATCGAACATTTGTCTGCGAGCCAGAAGCAGCCATCAAAAGAGCCACATCTGGCTCGCGAGCCATGGGTTCCCGATCCCTGCTATAAGGCCATTGGTTAGAGATTTATTCACACAATTTTGATTCTAAGTAAAACTACAAAGGTACACAAAATAGGTAGGCTACATGTCTGTGCTAAGTTTCCGGTTCGATATCATGACTGAAAGTGTGTCAATAATAGTCTTCCAGAGATCGGATCACCCTGAACAAACATACACAGTTTTTTTGCAAATTTAATATAAAGAGTTTTAAAGTACTAATAGAGTTCTATATAAACATACGTATCCATGGTGAAACAGAGGTTGGGAACAAACTCACACTTAAATTTACCGCAATAACAATCATTCTGTACTTTGAATAAAAAATTTAAACAAATATATTTAATTTTCTGATAATTTGGCTGTCCAATTTAACCATTGATCTAATTTTAACGCCATGATCCTTGTTAAGATGTGAACAGTGTAGATAGCCCACTACGCTGATCATGTTGAATTTTTTTTTATTTAATCGACAGCTAAGCACTTGATGCAAGATCAACAATTCTCTTAACAAGCTTTAACAGCGCCCTCCTCCCTCCTCCCTAACCCCGACCTCCCACCCAAACAAGGGCTTCTCGGAAATACATTTCTGATCTCTTGTGCCGTGTTTCTTCTGGAGCGCGAGTGAGGAGAATAAAAGAAAAAGAAGAAAGGCAGCCGACGGCTAAAACCGCGGATTAAGCCCCCCGCGGACAAGCGCAACTCGTGTAAAAAGAAGGGGTTGGAGAGGAGAGAAAAAGAAAAAACGTTCGACAAATTAAGCTAGTTACGACAAATTAGATGGCAGACGAGAATATTTCTAGCTCTCGCTATAAGCAGTGTCCTTATTTAATTAGATCCAAATATTCCTATGTTGGTTTTTGTTGTTGTTGTTCTTGCTGTCTGACTTTAGCTCAAGGGGAGTTAACCAAATAGATTATAAACGCTGAACATAGCGCTTGTTGAAATATTTAACAACAAAAAAAAAGAATTATTATTAATTTGGGTTACAACTCTTTAAAATATGTTTAATTGATTCACATGCCGTGTATTTTTAATGAAGTTAACACCAAACATATAAATCAAGGCAGTGCTAAGTGTTTCTTGAATTCTTTGCAGGCTACATACAGTAGGCTACATACAAAACTAACACATTCCTTATTCTTGAAAGGAGAAACGGTCCCTATGTGCGCTTTCTGCAATCTCCATTTAAAACAGTACCGCACATTTTTTGTTTGGAATGCAGTACATTTAGCGAAATTCGACGTAAATACTATTACTGTAGAGCTCTTCATGAACTTTTCAGCAAAATTTAACCCAAATATATAATAAACAATAGAGTCTAGGCCTATAGAGCGTTTGCAATGGGCGTGGCTTAGATTTTTTAGTGACGTATTTGTGTAAATAGAAGACACTTGATGTACAAAAATGGTGAAGTAGGCTACTTCTTTATCATGCCAAATTCACATCTGAATATTGGCTATCCTACGCACAAATCATTAGATAAATCGTCGAAGATCATCTTACTAGTAGGCTACAAGAGAAAGACTGACATGGTATTTTTTCAATGAATTTCAACATTTTAAGCTCAATTCATCATCTTAATATCTGGCCGGTAAGTGTTGCATTTGAATGGATTTATTGAAGTGAATTATTGGAGTCATTCATTATTTTCATTGTAGGCCTAATCGTTCAATAGTAATGTAACATTTTTAATGTAAGAATCTTCTTGTGATAGGTCTATTAATCTAATATAGAATTAATAAAATCCATATTAATACTTTAATCATGATTTTAAACACAAAATAAGCTTATCAATAAAATAAGCTCGAGCCTATGTGAAACTATATTAATACAGCGGCCATTGTACACCATTACACAAAATAAATATAAAAAACACGTGATTGCAAACGCCCTATTAAAAACATCCAACTGTACTACTCAATATAAAGATATAAGTACAATAAAATGGAAACAAGAAAAAGGTTAACAAAAAGGCCTTATATAACCTTCGATGATGATAGGCCAAAAATACAACAATTCAATACAATTCAAGTAGTCTATTCTAGCAGCCTATAAATTATATATATATGTCGGTGAGGCACGATAGTGAGTACTTCTTTTTGACCTACCAACTACTTTGTACTTTGGACTGAAATTCCAATGATTTAGAATGATTAAAAGCATCCACTGACCGAAAAATGACAATTTAAAAAAAAAAAGATTGAAGTTCTATTGAGAGCGACAGCTCGGTGGAAACAATCTTCTGAGACACGAAGAGGCGGTAGAACTGGATGGGTCATGTCCTAAGAATGAACACACACATACACACACAAACTAATGAACTGACCTCTACAGCGTTAGGTTGGACAGACACATTACGCCTCATTACGGCAAAGATGCGAAACGCAGGACTTAAAATACACTTAATAGTACAATCACTAAACCTAGAAATACTAGAGGACAGAAGGGCAAAAAGTAAAGAAGTAATAATACATAAGGCATTAAACTCTAATTTAGAAATACAACACAATAACAATCTGTTGCAATGCTCTGATAAACATAAGGACAAAAACACTTTACTTATCACTTAAGCTTATACGAGAACAAATGTATATAAGTAGCCTACTTTTTCTTCCAGGCATGGAATGGGTTACCTGAACAAAACAGGAAAACAAATAACTAACGTCATTTAAAACACTTATCAAAAATGCAAAATTAGACTCAGACCACGGATCAGCGTAGGACACAATAATCTTGTTTATAGAAGGAGCTTCTGTAATATATAAGATACAAGGAAGAATATGTCACAAATGTAGTTAACATTAAATGGGGTGGCTAAAACAATGCAAGGGATCGTCAGAAACGGAAACACCTTTATTATGCCACGAAACATACAACATGCAAAATATATAATATAATATATATAGCATATAAAATATAAAGAATAAAGAACATACAGAATACTTAGAGCAAAAAGAATATATAATATACGAAAAATAGAAAACACAGAGCATAGAAGATACAGAATATAAAGCATAGGGCCTACAGAACATATAAAATATAGAACTTACACAATATATAACACAGAGAATATAAACAAATACAGAATATTATACAGAATATAAAGGATACATACTATAATTTTTGTTTAATATATTTAATTTTGAATAGGCCTAGCGCTGTCAACAGAGCTCAGAGCGCATTTTACATTGAGCAAAAAACAACTGAGAACAAGGATATAATTCTCTAGTCTGAAAAAAAAAAGATAAAGTTATTACTCATTTAAAACTTTACAAACCTAGGGCAAAGCAAATAAATTTAGCATTAACCGACCTGTTAATATTAAGTAGTCTAAAACAATAGGGTTCTAAAAAAATGTTTAACGAAAGTAAATGTTAAAATAATGTGTTTTCAAGTACTTTTTAAAAGTGATGATAGAACTTGTTCGCCTGAGTTGGATGGGAAGTCGATTCCATACTTTCGGGCAAGATATTGAGAAGGCTCTAAGGTCAACGGTCGTCAGAGAGAAACGAGGCACCTCCAGAAGCGATGAGTCGGCAGAACGGAGTGCACTTTGTGGAACATAGGGAATGACTTGTTCCTTGAGATAGGACGGCATCTCGGTGTTATGAATGCAATAATGACAAAGTACCGCCACTTTGTATTCAATTCTGGCTTTGGACTATTTTTGTATCGATTAAAATATTTACTTTAAATTACTTTCCAAAAAGTCTTCAGTAAAAATTAATTGTTTAAATTATTAGATCTATAGCTTCCTGTTCATTGTTGTTTATAAACTTTTTATCTGTAGCTTATACAGGCCTGTTTTATTTCCACCCGGGCAATTTCGCTTGTATTGTATAATGTTAAAAGTTATATCTAACAGATTTTATGTTGACATCTGCATGGTTGATCTGTAAATCTCATTTCCTTTTGGCCTTGGTATAGCCTACTATTGACTCTAATATAAATATAAATGGTCTTATACTAATAAAATAAAAATATAGTAGAAGAGGTTAACTTCTGGCGCGCTGAATGATTTAGATATCCTACTTTGGCACACTTTTATCTAAAAGGTAGTCGATCCCTGGTTTTGAAAAATCAAAATGTATATAGGCCTAACTCTTTTGTTACAATCACTGCCAAAGATTGCTTCCCTTGTTGTTTTTATAATTTCTATTACTGACTGCAATAAATAGTCTGCATCCAAGCCAAACCCTACTGATGATATCGTAGACAGACCAGACAATGTATATACATAACCAATATAACAAATACAGCGTTAACATACGATCTGGTTTCAATGTAAAGTAGCCTACTTTTTTTTTTCAAATCATAAATCAAGAAAAAATAAATGACCCTCTGCAATTTCGAACAAAGTGTGTATTTAAAAAAAAATTCATGGGAAATTTATTGGCTATCAAAAATCGAAGTGTGAGTTTTATCGACTATCTGTGAATCTTAAATGGCTTCGTTTTATTCCCATTCCTTTCTTGTTTTTTTTATTTTAAATACGCTTTAAAATTTGAGGAATTTTGAAATTGCCTCCCTTTGAATAGGAATTTTAAAGTTATCTCCTTTTGCCTTAGAAAACCTGTAAAAAAAGGAAGTAAGACGGAAAAGATACACCAAAAAAAATTATTGGATATTTATCAATATCTTTTTTTTTGTCCACACATTTGTAGCAGACGTTTATAGCTCAGAAAACGAAGCCAAGGGAAGCATGTGTTTTATTGCTGGGGGTTAGTTTTTCTGATTCATTTGAAGTGCACATGTTTACCTTAACATTTGCTGTTTATACAATTGCGGTTTGGGTAATATGTGTAGAAACTCTTGTATTGTGATTTTGCATTCAATAAAATAAATGTTTGCTTTATTCATTCATGCAAATATAATAACATTGAGGTCACGGTGGCCAAGCTGAAGGTCCTGGGTTCGAATCCTGGTGAGGTGGCAAGAATTTGTTCTCGGGCATGAGGACCCTGAGTCTACCCAACTCTGATGGATGCCTGACTTTAGTTGGGGTAAAGTAAATGCGGCTTGGAATTGTGCTGGCCACACAATCCCCTAGTAAGCCATGTCCACAGAAACAGGTGAACACTGCTTCACCGGCCCCCATGAATCGATTTGTTCCTACGGGATACTTTACTTTAATTACATTAGACATACCAGTTGTCTCTAATGTGAATTACAAAAATTAAGTTTTTCCCAGCAATATTATTAATAAAAATAAAACCGGTGTTTCCTAATCTATAAATTCTTTGATTTATGATTTGTATATATGTGCCTCGCTTACAAATTATATTACAACTTTATTTCTTTGCTACTGTAATATCATTACACTGTTACACGGCATAAAGAAAACAAAAACAATTGAGATGAAATAACAAAAACAATGTTTTAGTTTTAGTAAACTTTAATAACATAATTTTTAAAAAACAAGTAAAAAAATAAAATAAAAAAACATATTCTCATTGGACCTTACACCTTTACATTAATTAAATGCAGTATTCTACAAGGTTGTATACATAATTAATTGTTTGGAGGTTTCTTTTTCATTGCTTCACAAACTAATTGAAATTCAAGGCATAAAATATAGTTTACCATTCAAAGGGAAACTACAAGATATAATACAATCATTGTACAGTTGTTTGAATTATTTCCCTTTGAAACAGTCACATTCATATATATTTTTTTTTCATTCATATTTTCACAACATTTAAAAATGGTCACATTTTTATGGGACGAAGAAGTGTGATGAAACTCTATTCTTTTTTTTGCATGAAAAAAGAATTAAAACATGATTTTAACGCACATTTAAAAAAAACATTTAAAAAAAGGTGAAGTCTGAACATGACTCTTGTGTAAAAGTAGATGTTTAAATTGTTATTGTCTCAATCAGTAACAGGGATTGGCTTCTTTAACAATCCTATTGGGGTGGTTTCTTTCATTTTCTGTTTTTTTCCTCGTGCACACACCACCGCTTAAGGAACTAGCCATTAGGAACCATGTAGATATTAAAGAGTGGGTTCCTGGATTCGAATCCTGGTAAAGGTCTGGAGGGTGTCCCAGAGTCTACCCAGCTCTGATAGGCACCCGATTTAAGTAGGGGTAAAGTAAAGGCGGCTGGCCAGAGTACTAGCCACACCATTCCCTTGTATGCCGTGGCCACAGAAACAGGTGAACGCTGCTTCCCTATGGATCAATTTGGTCCAACTGGATTATTTTTTTTTAGATATTAAAAATAACAAAAGTCCTCCCCCACGTCATGAAATGTTTGAACATTTAACACTCACCTAAAGAACAACTTGAATAATAGAAACCATTGAAATAAAATTGCCATTTATAAATATACAGTCAGTGTTTATGTATTACATACAGGTGTGTTTCATTCACTGACCTATAGAGATGGATTGACAATGATACAAGTATAGAAATGCTCTGAAACATCAGACCAAAGTATACGACACTAACCTAAAAAAACGTTCACATTTTTCAAATAGTTTTATACCTGCTTTAAAATGCAGAACAAACAGGATAATATGGACATTTTGGCATAATTACAGTACATTAAATAAAATGTATTCATTCAAACCAATATTTGTTTTAAACAAATAATTTCTAAATCTATATTTTTTTTCCTTTTATATTTTAAATTCAACTAAGTCTAGTTTCTAACTTTCACAGGCAATCTGAGGTGTAAAAAGGTGAAAATTTTTATTTTGGCTCGGCTGAGAACCAATGGACAGCTTATCCGTTGGGTATCCTTGCTGTGTTTTATTTAGGTCAGAATGCAGTTTGAAGATTGACAATAAGGTCAATGTCTACATTCAATACTACTAGTATTACTAGCAAACACAAAGGAGAAGCTGTCCCCCGTCCAACATGTACACAACACTTGATATGGAAAATGTAACTTTAAACCAAACAAATAACATCAACAACAACTTAAGCCTTGTAATCCTCTGAGTTTGTCAACAAGTTAAAAGTGTGCAGTCAAACGGTCAAACTCCATCAGATCATCAATTAACTGTAGAAAAAAAATAATTTGGGACTACTTAATTTTTTTTACTGCAGCAAAAGAAATTAATTACAAGCAAGGTCAGACATGCCAAATTATTTCAAGAGCCATAATAGCAACATATTTTAAGGGTCATAATGCCAAGATATATTCAGGGCCGTGTTGCCAAGATATTTCAAGGGCCATAGGAAGTAAAGTAAAGTACCCTTCGGACCAAACTGATAGTAAAGTACCCTTCGGTTCAAACTGATCAAGCAGCATTCACCAGTTTCTGTGGCCATGGCATACTAAGGGATTTGTGGCCAGCACAATGCACAGTCGCTTTTACTTTACTTCAACTAATGTCAGGTACCCATCAGAGCTGGGTAGACTCAGGGACAGTCAAGTCACAGGAAAAAATCCTAGCCTGCACCAGGATTCGAACCCAGAACATTCGGATCACCAGTTGAACGTGCTGTCGCTCGGCCACTGTACCCCATTCAAGAGCCATAATGTCTTGGTATTTCAAGGGCCATAATACGAAGATATTTAAAGGGCCATTATACCAACTTAACTAGACCTTGAACAATTGAAATCCTTGTGCAACAAATCTCTCTTACCTGATCAACTGTCGTACCAATTTTCTTGGCCACCTCAATTTTCTCCATGGCTGAGAGGTGCAAAAACTTCCAACAAAGCTCTCCGTCTAGAATGTTACGCAGTGGGTTGCTGGAATCTGTTTTAGTACTTTTGAAAGTGCTGTGAGGATAAAAACAAGCAGACATAATTACACATGTCCTTATTGTGCACCAAAATGTAGTCAAGTTTATACATCTCCCTACCTCTAAACATTTTTATGATAAATACAACAAAATTACGTAACAAATTTATTGATAAATTTTTTTCACTCCTTAAATTCCTACTAGATGGGTCCTTAATTTTAGCCCAAACATTTCCTTTATTTCCTTTTGAACGAAAACTTATATGCCGGCTATCAATATATGTTTTAACCCTTACAGTCCCGGACGCGTATTATTCCATCAACCTAATTCTTTCCTCTGTCCCAAGCTTTGTATATTGTCATCAGAATACGAAATTCCCGGAGTCCCAGGCAAGTATATATTCCTCAAGGAAGGGTGTCTATTTTAAGCACAAAATCAAGGATTTGACCTTTCACCATAGTCTCAGGCAGAATATTTATTTGATAGCTAAATAGTTGAATTTTATTTCCTTTTTTAAATTAAGAAAATTGACCAATTTCTGAGGTTGTTTTTTTTTTTTAATTGAAAGTGCTGCTGTAATTGCCGATAGTTATTTACCTTCCGCTACAATGGATCTATGTTTTGATGATGTTTTCTTATGAATTAATATTACAAATAAATCCAATTAATTAAACAATTTGATTATTCTTTAGTCTAATAAGGTAAGTTATTATGTTTCAAGCAATTTACTCTCTACATGTTAGTATCACTTTTTACCAACAAAAAATTAAAAAAATAATTTTGGAACCCTATCGATGTTTCAGCCAATCTAAAATAAAGTCTGGGCCGTAGGGAATAATTAGTAAAATAATGGCCAGGACTGAAGGTATGCATAACAGGAAAGCAGGTCGGTACAGGCAGGGTTAAAACGTAGTCAATATTTTGGCAGCATATTGTGACAGCTGTGGATTGCAATCTGCCATAAAATTTACCTGTATGCTTTAGGGTTTAGGCCTGCTGGGCTAGGCAGCTGGGAGATCATGGAACTCTGCAACATCTGCTGACGCCTAAACACTTTCTCAGGTATTGGCAACAAATAGCCAATGCTCCCATCAAGTGTAGCTGTCAGACAAGTAGGCACACACATAAAATACACATTTAGTTTAACCAGACATCTGACTCAACCAGATAATTATGCTATAGGTATTTATCTTAGAACTAGTAGGCACATGTACTCATATCAAGATATTTTATAAACAAATATAAATCATTCAAGCTAGTTATAATATCGGCAGGGGGGAAGTCAGGATTTTTTTCCAAGGGGGCTGAACTTTCATGTGACAAAGATTTACTAAATTTGTTTGCGAATCAGAACAGATGGAAAAAAAAACAACTAAAAAACTTTTCTTTCAAATTTCAAATGCCCATCATCTTTTTGACAATCCAGCACTGCAGGAAGTACAAAATGTCTACCTCCCTAAAACACAAAATCTCTCAAACACTCTACATTCCAACTACAAACAGCTACAAAAAGTCTGCAATTGCCTCACCATAGCCACACGTCAAAGGGCAAGTGCCCAGATGGCTGCTGGATCAGGATGATGATGACTTTCAAATTTCAGGAGGGGGGGAGGGGGAGCTTTCCTTTAGCCCCCCCCCCCCCTTCCTTGTGGCTTCTCCCCATGACTATATTTATTTAAGTTAGAACTGAAAGGTGCCTACCGAAATATGTAATCTGCTTATTTTCCAGTGCGGCAGCATTTTTTATTTTGGTGGAAGGATCCTCAATCTTGCACCTGGCTCTGAACATTGTGTTGATGTGGCTCCCTACGTTGAAGTCTGCCCTCCTGAGTAGCCTGGTGCCTCCATGACTTTCCCTCACTAGTACACACAGAGATTTTCAATCAGTGACATTCATTCAAAGTTGTGAACAAAAATTGTTTAATGTCCATATTTAAAGGGATTATATACAATGTAAAATCACTGCAACATAAAAATTTAGAAAGTAGCACAATACCGTCATCAAAAGTAGCCCCACAGAAGGCTGAATACATGCTGGCTATATGAATTTAAAATAAGTAAATAAGTAAAGTACCATCGGACCAAATTGATCATAGGGCCGGTGAAGCAACATTCACCAGTTTCTGTTACCAAGGCATACATGGGGATTGTGAGGCCAGCACAATACCCAGCCAATTTACTTTACCCCAACTAATGTCAGGTACCTATCAGAGCTGGGTAGACTCAGGGACACCCTTCATACCAGGAAAAAATCATAGCCTGTACCAGGATTCGAATCTAGGACCTTCGGTAAGCCAGCCGAATGCGCATGGCCACATAAATAGAACTTTTGGCATTAATTACTATTTAATCTAAAAAAAATTTCACTGCTTTGTCCATCATAAAAGAATGTAGGCTACAAATTTTCCCAAACTTTGGTCAGTTTTCATAGACTAGTAAAAACCAAGATATTTTTCCCCAAACCTTCCCAAGCTATTTGAATCCTGTTTTAAAAAATGACACATCATGCATTTTACCTTCAGGTAGATAAGCCAAGATTACTATATTTTTATTCCTATCAGACACTGAAAGAAAAAAACAAAACAAGAATTCATTAAACTTGGCCACATGAAAGGCAAAAAAACTTGTCATAACCCTGGCCCTAAAACTGGGCCATAGAGTCTAACCATTTAAAAAACAAAAAGCCACTAAATCACCTCCAGAGTTAATTTATGAATCAAACAACAAAAGCCAGCAACATGTATTGATACTGAAGAAATTGAATGAATAGCCTCCCCCCCCCCCTTTTTATTTTGTCATTACGCAGTGTCACACCCAGTCAAATATGATGTCACAGAATAATTGACACATATCTAGTTCATTCTCTGAGACCAGAAAATTGTCTCTCAAAAATCAAATGTTTTATTTTTAGCCCTCTGTATTTATTTGTTGATCTTTCTATTTTTAGACTTCAGTGACTTTGTATTCTGGAATATTGATTTGTTTACAATTTAACTGATCTGTTGGTGCAATTAAGTCACACTGAGTCTTAGGCCAGATAGATGTTAAGTAAGCCTCTTTTAATCATTTTGGTCCATTGTACCAGCATTCACCTATTTCAGATGTTGTGGCATATACAGGGATTATGTGACCAGCACAATGCACAGCCTTCTTTACTTTTCCCCAAACTTTTGTCAGGTTGGCAGGTCAAGGGGGACCCTCCACAGCCTGGTGAATATCCTGGCCTTTTTATTTTACCTGCATTTCAACCCAGACCTCCAGAGTTGCATCTGATGCACTGAAGATAAACCATTGGAGCCATTTAGACTAGGTACAGAAATTCTCATTTTAGACACTTGTGCAAACTACACTATCTTAAATTAGGTAGTAACTTATCCAAGGAGAAACATAAAAACTTAACTGCTTTACATGAGCAAAAACAACAACTAACTACACTGACCTACAAAACTCAGAGATTCTCCATCCACCATAAATTCAGCTGCATAAGCTTCCAAGGACTTGATGTCCTTAATATAAATAATACAACAAATGATGAACGAACAAGGATGTTTAATATACATATATGTTGTTAATTTGTTTTATTATTACTCAATGAAATAAAAAAAATATTGTTATGGACTTGGACACATTTTTTTAAAATAATTTGTACAGCATCACAGGTAAACATGAACATCAGAGGTGCATATGTCAAGATGTACAAGATCATGAACGGCCACATGGACATGTCCACACAGTCAGGTCTCAACCAACAAGTGTCCCGCTCTACCAGAGGTCATCGGCTCAAACTGCATGTTCCACACCAGCGCACCGATGTTTATAACTATATTTTTTTTCCATCAGCTTTTAGATTGTGAAACACATTGGACCAAGCCTCTTTCACTGCCCCCTCTGTACCGGCTTTTAAATCTTCACTACAAAATAAGACCAAAGACTTGCATATAGTTATAAATCGTAGATACACCAACTGGGATCACCATGCATTGATAGCAAATCACCAAAAATTGTGGACTACTTTCCTTGTCAAGCGGGGTCTCCACAGGATATCAACAAAAAATAACATGAATATCAGGTAACACATGAAGATCACATGAAGATATATAACACATATATAACACTGTTACTCTTAAAATAAAGTTTATAACATCATTTACATAACATGAACAAATGAACAGGTACTTAACATAAACATCACAAGTACATATGAACATCAATATAACATATAAAAAAATGCAGGCACATATGAACAACACATAAGCATGACAGGCACATATAAAACATCACGTGTTAAATTTGCCGTTTCACCAAAGAAATCGACAGACTCTACTTCACCAGATACATGGAGAGAGAAAAAGTGGAAAACAACAACAACAAAACTGCTCACCCTGCTGACAAATGATAGGACACGAAGATCTTCTTGAAATCTGTAGAGTGCGATACTCTTGAGAACATCTGCGGCAATGATGATACTTTTGATGATGCACAGGGAATGGATGTAAATGAGCGAATCAATGAAGGCCACACCAGACAAGTCGTCATCTTTCAACGACCAGATATAAATCTGAGAAAAGACGAAACAAATGTAGCATGTTTAAGTCTTATTGCAGAAAACAAGGATACATAAGAAGGTGAAATATTGTGAAATACTAAAAAATCATATATATTGCAGCAATAACAAAAAGTAATTGGATAATCCAATGTCTTATTGTATCAAGTTTATGTAACAAAAAGAGATAATTGATCACTGGAAATATACAGCTCACATAATTAAATTCATCATTTTAAATATAGTTCAATCCGCTGAAAACAAAATAAGCTATTCTAACTATCTCAGCTAAAACAAATAATGAGCCATTTTACTATATCAGCTAAAAGAAATAACGAGTCATTTTAACTATATTAGCTAAAACAAATAATGAGCCATTTTAACTATATCAGCTAAAGCAGTTAATCAGCTATTCTAACTATACAGCTAAAATAAATAATGAGCCATTCTAACTATATCAGCTAAAAAAGTTATTCAGCTATTCTAAATATACAGCTAAAACAAATAATGAGCCATTTTAACTATATCAGCTAAAAAAGTTAATCAGCTATTCTAACTATACAGGTAAAACAAATAATGAGCCATTTTAACTATATCAACTAAAGCAGTTAATCAGCTGTTCTAACTATACAGCTAAAACAAATAATGAGCCATTTTAACTATATCAGCTAAAAAAGTTAATCAGCTATTCTAACTATACAGCTAAAACAAATAATGAGCCATTTTAACTATATCAACTAAAGCAGTTAATCATCTATTCTAAATATACAGCTAAAACAAATAATGAACCATTTTAATTATATCAGCTAAAAAAGTTAATCAGCTATTCTAACTATACAGCTAAAACAAATAATGAGCCATTTTAATTATATCAGCTAAAAAAGTTAATCAGCTATTCTAACTATACAGCTAAAACAAATAATGAGCTATTCTATATCAGCTAAAACTAATAATCAGCTATTCTACATTCTAAATATACAGCTAAAACAAATAATGAGCTATGCTAAATATATCAGCTGAAAAAATATCAACTATTCTACCCAGGGGATTTACTTGCAATGAATCTTATTAGGTCACTCAAAGTAAATATTTACCTTTTGTCCGATGGCCGTGACCAAAAGACCATTTAAGTATGAGATGGCTGAGACTGGACCTTTCTGCTCTTTGTCATAGACAACCTAGGTTTACGTTCAATTTCAGTTTAAACAGCTTAATCAAATAATAAACCAAAAATATAATAAAAAATCCCCCCAATATTGACTTATCCGTAAATGTCAGCAGACAATTTTAGCAGATTTAGCACAAGCTCCTCCCCCACCTCCCCTCACCATCACACAGTGTCATAGTAAGTCACATTCCCAATCAGATATCATACTGCACAACTCATTTTGCCTTAATCACACTGTGCTAAACAAAAATAATACGATGGTTAAAATATTTTATAATATATCTTGTCAAAAGGTCAGCTAGTTCTGTGGCTAGAGCTCTCTACTTTCAACTTGATAACAAGCAGGGTTCTAAACCCTGCCACAGTCCAACCCCTGCCAGCCCCCCCCCCCCCCCCCCCCAGGAGGTTTGTGCAATGTGACTTTCAAAACATTTTAAGATTTTATTTTCAGCTGTTGAAGATGTTTGTGGAAGATGTTTGTGTGATGTCTTTAAAATTATTTTTTTACATGTAACCCACTGTCCACAAAGTGAGCTAACAAATTTACAGTCAAATATTTATTGTTTGCTCATGGAATGAAATTGTAATCAATGAATAGAGCTAACCATGCATAAAATATTTACTTTATATTAGATTAAATATTAGATATTATATTAGATTTACAGCTTTTATTCCTCGAACAGGAATGAGGCTTTAAAAAAAAAACAAGACTACTAAAAATGAATTGCATGATTGTTTTCATTCTGTTGAAGTTGTATGTTTATTCAATGTTTCATACTTGTGTGATTTGTTTGATGCTTTGGAAATAATTGCTCAGAGATATTCCAAAGCAATTTTTGTTACTTTATAAGATTCATATAATAAAAATCATTACCATAACAAATTTTAAGCACCATTTTGCTGACTACTTAATTTGATGCAAGATAAACAAATGTATGTACTTTTTTAAAACTATTTAATCTGTGGTATAGTACAGTTTTCAGGAAAACATTGAAACTTGACATTAAAAATGTAAAATGTTGATAAGCCCTTGTGGACAAGAATAAATGAATTCAAGCACTTCACTCTTCTAGCTTAGAGTAAAAAGTAAAGTACCCTTCGGACCGAAACTGATCATAGGACTGGTGATGCAGCATTCACCAGTTTCTGTGGCCACGGCATACGAGGGGATGTGTGGCCAGCACAATGCCCAGCCGCCTTTACTTTACCCCAACTAGTGTCAGGTACCCATCAGAGCTGGGTAGACCCAGGTACATACTAGGTGATTGTGTGGCCAGCACAATGCCCAGCTGCCTTTACTTTACCCCAACTAGTGTCAGGTACCCATCAGAGCTGGGTAGACTCAGGGTCACCCTCAAGACAGTTACAGTTTGTTTGTTTTCTAGTCCAATCAAGATGAAAAGCTTATATATACGCAACAACCATGTGATAAGCTAAATGAAGTACAGTACCTTGATTTTGTTTTTAGTGAGAGGTAATCCTGGTTCAGGAACTACTTCAATAACATCCAACAGAATTATCTGAAACAGTTTTGTATATATATAATATACACAAGTCATGCATACAACAAAAATTCATTAACTCTTTAACTACCATGAGCCGCAAAATGCGGCTCAAGCCAGCCGTGCCTCAATACCACGAGCCGCATTTTGCGGCTCAGAAACCCTTATATATTTATTTTGTCCAAATCCAATCCAAGATTTAGAAATAATAAACTAACTTCCTTGTTTTGAATCATCTACTTCCGTATTTGTTCTTTTCGAATGTAAATATTAACTGGAAAAAAGGTTTTTTGTGTTTAAAAGTGATTTTTTGGCGATGTCTAGTTTAATTTTCCTTTTTTTTTCCTCAGTATTGTTACTGTACTTGTGTTTAGTTTTTTGTGTGTGTCTTTGTTATTTGTGAACAAAAATTTATGAAATTTGAAGCGCGTGTTTCTTATAGAATTCTGAATAGGATCACAAAGATGTTTTTTTATTTGGATTATTATTTTCGGAGATATTAGACTGTAAGTTGAATATTTCTTATTTGTTTGTCTTTGTTTCTAAAACAACATTCTTACTTTCACCTTTACTTTCACACTTATTCTAGAATTTTAAAATGTTCTATTAGCATATTGTAGATACGCTTTTTTTTCTGCTTATTTTGATATGTAACACTTAGGGCTTCATTCATAATAAAAGCTGTAAAAAAACTTTGATTGCCTTGGGCCTAGGTAAAAAAAGAAGGTCATGAAAACGGGCTGGCCATACGGGGGAAAATGCCATGGTAGCCTTTGAGTTAAGCAAGGAAACCCGCTAAATAAATATTTGGTTGATTGCTTGAACAAATCAGCTGCATAAACAAGTCTAAAAGTGTAATAACATCTGTGGAATCCAAACAACAACATCATCATCTTGGTCTACTTTTCTAGCTTAATTATATGTGTTTGGTATCCTTTCATTACCCTGCCACGGGCCACCACATCCTCCCCCATGCAGTAGGCCGTTCCCATGGTGACAAAGCCTTTCAGGCCAGAGATGGTTCCTTCAGACTTCAACTGAGCGTTCTCTAGGCAAGTGACGTGTTCCCAGTCCTCACAGTCATACCTGTTGATGGTTTTAATCATGTTTTTTTTTATATCACAATAACTGAACTGTGCTATCTAAAAACTAACATCTAAATACAGTAACTCAATATACTATCTAAAAACTAATATCTTAAGCAAAATGTCTGTCTCAA